>JAODKC010000038.1:15314972-15348458 GCA_026777985.1 Mormyrops attenuatus
CGGGGACACCATACACTTTCACTGATAGTTTAAATAAAGTGCACTTTTCTCTTAGCGATTAAATAACAGTGAGCTCATTTTATGCTCGATTACGTTGTGGTGCATCAGTTTCTAACATGCATTAGTATTATTTGCAGGTTCCAAAGCATTCCATTTAGACTTATGAAATTTGTTGATTGTAAGCATCTATTGCTTATGTATCTTGTATATTTTTATGGAGCACTTTAGTGTTTTTAAGTGCATTAATTAAGTTCTGAAAATCCCATGATTTAAGGAGTGTTACATGTACCCATCTGTGATACATTTTGTGGTCAAATGAGCAAAATCTCTCCTTCTGCACCCCTCCAGATGGATGCAGAAATGAGTGTGGCGTCCCCTTCTCTCAGCCGCCGCGGCTTCCCCCCCGCCCCCGATGCCGGCATTCCCAGCCTCCCCCATCCAGCCTAACACCCAGGATCTCTAAGGGGGATATCAGTCCCAGACACAGTGGGGCGCCGGCCGGCCTGCCTGCCTGCCTGCCTGCCTCTCTCATCCATGCAGAGCCAGATTCTTCTATTAAACTTGGCTTTATCAATCTGTGTTCAATACTATAATATGAGAACAAAGATCATCCACATAAACAATGTGTTTAACCACATACATAAATATATGAAATGATTTATTAAAAAAAAAAATCGAGGACCAGTATTCATCAGGACAAGTCATCTTACCTTTGACTGGTGTTTTTTTTTTACATTTTTATGGGTATAAAAAAAATAAATAACTACATTGTAGAATCTGTATGAAGTCAAATATTTTAAAGCAAAAATAAAACCTGAATCCCAAAGAACTATACGCTTGTGAAATAGCTATTAATGATGATTAATTGGAAAGAAAACAGTGATGCAATGCAAAATAGTTTATTGCAAGCAGCTGTGTGTTATTAAATACTGTGTCATGAACTGAAAGCTTGTTGAATTTTAGTAAGTCTGCTCTAATCCAGTATAAATCAATCTCTGCAATAGAACTATAAGTAAGATTACTCAGAGATTTAAGCTTTTAATTGTTAAAAAAAAGTGCATGATTGGGAATAAAGAGGCTAGGCCTTCTGTAGGGAAATTCAAATGTCCTTCATTCAGTAGGTAAAACAATGGCACAGGAACAAAATGACTTGATCTATAAATCAAAAACCCCTAATCTATAAGCAGAGAATCATCCAGCAGCAGGGAATACAACTCAGCACTTTGTGTTTCTTTTTATAGCACTGGATATCTTTAAAATGCAGTTAGAAATATTATATATAAATGCTTAACCATCCTGCAGCATTTGTGGCACTCACAGCACAGGGACGCCGTGTTGTCACCCAACGGCCATCGCATTAACTGGAAGCAAGACCAGAGGTCAATGATGTTTGCAGAGGCATTGTAGCTGCAGCCAGATGGGCAGCAGAGGACCAGGGAGGCGTGTGTCATGAAGGAAGTAGCCAGCCTAAATTCGGGAGCACTGAGCACATCTGCCAGCACAGATGTGTTTTGAGACGGGGATCCAAAAGCAAAAAGTCTCTCTTTCACTCCGCTTTTAAACACTGAATAACATGGATGTTTTTCATGCAATAAAAATGATGATTTCACACCAGGAGTTATGGGGAATATTGTCCCTGCTCATTTCACCACGAAACAGGCGACGGTGCAACATTAAAACTGGAAAAGGAACTTAATCGAAATTAAGCAACATAAAAATGGAAGAAACATTTAACTGTTTGAGAGTAGAAATCCAGAAGACATATCACTTAGAAATATTAGTCTATTAAATCAGAAACATATACACATCTGAGCATATTATTGTATTTATAGTTTTTAATTTTACACACACACACACACACACACATATATATATATACGAAACAGCACAGTTCAAAGGCAACCTGTCACTTCCCTGTTCCCTGTTAAGAAATATCCTTCAACTAAACTGTTATTTCAATTAACAATAGGACTATTCATTTAATAAATATAGCAATAATACAGAAAACCGTAAAGCACATCTCCTGCCAACATACGACACATGAAATCATTATGATCAAAACGTACCGTCAAGAACGGACAAACTGAGCTGGATCTCAGAGAAGGGGTCTTTTGCAGCAGCAGGGCCAGGAGGGCACGAGTCTAATTAATGTTTATTAAGTGCTGTCTCATTTTAACAATGGGCTGGACCTTCCCAAAGGCAGCGCTACGGGCTGGAGCTCACTGATACGAAGTCCCCGGGGTCCTTTGTTTCCCCAGACTCACTCATCACCCCACAAACACAAGCGGCAGCGAGGCAGCCTACTGCATCGGTTCTGGCTCCATCCGATCGCCACAGAGCTCATCATCACAGCACTCGTTGCCATGGTAACATAGCCTGATGTGCAGAGGTTTTCCGAGCCAAGGAAGCCCTTGATTAATGCCACCTCGCCTCATGTATGTTAATTAGTTGTCAGTCAAACACTTGCATCCAGAGAGCTGGGATAGGTGCAAGACTAAAGAGGTAGCAACCCGTCTTTTTTATAAGTCGATTGTTATTCAAAAACAGGCACGCATGTCCTTGATGTGTGTCAGATTTTTTTATGTTAAATATCACATGGAAGGTCATACTTGAAAATAACAGCATAGATGGCAGTATTTCAATTATTAGAGCCAAATATATTCTTTCCCCTCCAACTCTGTACTGGAAAAGCAGTCGGAAGAAGGATGAATAGAAATATATTCTTTTCTTGTTTTGTTTTTCTAACAATAAAAAGCACAGCAAATATTTATATATAATAAATATTTAAAATAATCCTTTTGGATATGACAGTTCACAGAAAATGAAATACCATCTAAGTCATTTTCACGAGCGAGGGGAAGATTCCATCAATCAGTCTATCCATCCATCTATCCATTTTCTATACCTGCATGTCCAATTATTTGCACTATAAGTCATGAATGATAGTGGCCTGTGACTGTTCGAACAACTGCGACTTACCAAGACAAACCAAAAGCATAAATCTTAATCAAAGCTAAGGGCTTTTCCTGTAGCGTGTTGTAATAATTTCAAGGATCTGCAGATGCCATTTTCTAGGGTCCATGCTTAGACTGATGTGTGATAATATGTCAAAGCGTCGCAGATCGATTTGCTGTTTGTCACTTGACAACTGCCCAGTCTTTCCCCGTAATGCACCTAAAAGATGAACACACCGTCTTGATTCTCCTCCTCATTTGAATTTGTCACAATATAAGCAACCAGCAACAATATTTCAGAAATGAACTGCACTAATAAATGATATTTCTTAGAATAGATAGACGTGGACATTCATTAGCTGTTGTTATATCGGTCAAGATCGTGATAACGGGGAGCCGGTTATAGACGGCCGTCTTCCAAATGCGTCAGAGGTATCGGTTGTGAAGCGGCGGTGCCGGTGGACGGGGGTCCTCCTCTCGGCCGCTGCGTGCGCAGCGCGAATCCCCGCGCGGCGCAGCCCCCACCGCTCGCGGCGCAGCTCGCGCATTCTTCGCTGCACCCAGAGACGCGGCTTTAATCGCCGGACCTATCAGCGCCTGCTCCTTACATACCAGACCGATAATTTACTTTTCCTCTTATTTACTTCATACACTTATGTATTTTTGACAACAGCAATCGATTTTGTTTTCAAAACGGAAAATACTGCATGAGAGGCAGTCGTCAAAAAATGAAGAATTACCGTACGGATTGCGTGTCCAGGAGAATATATAGCTAGCCGTACAAATGAAGTGTAATTGAAGGCACCTCCACTTGCAAATTGTATTGTTCTGGGACCGGAATTTGACACTAAGGTAAGGACATTTTTAACCCGAGCCCACCTTCATGGGGAAAATGAAAAAACGGACGTGTTATTGCTAATATGCCTGCGGGTTGTTACAATTATATGCGATTAGTAGATGCGACCGGTTAAATATTGAGTGCGATTACTAATTGTGATATCACACTGTCGTACGACGTTTGCTGTAGGTTTAAGACCGTACGATTGCATTAAAAACCAATGACAATATTGATATGTGCAGTTTATTTGACCAGAAATATTAAATGTTACGTGATAATATAGTTACATTGACAAACAATTATAATCCTACACATTTACAGGAATTATTTCCCTTAACAGCTACTGTTGCGTGCTAATACTGTTTGCAAGCGTTTGCATGTGCATCATGATTGTGTTTCTTTATGTGTGCGCGTACCTTATCAATCGGTTTTATACAAAGCTTATGCTTTGAACATTTAAATGGAGTGTATTATTCAACCGGATCGAATTTAAGGCTGGTAAGGATAAATGTGCAATGAACACGCCTGGGATATTAGAGGATAATCCACGCTTAGGTTATTTTTTTACGGTGCAATACTGCCTTTGACGCTGGTTTCTGTTTTGTTGGGGGTATATCGCACACTATTCCCCTGATGACTGCATTATTATGCTATTAGCAGAAAGCCGTGGGTTCAGTGCTGCGGTAATATGCACGCGTGTTGAATTGCGCTGCTCCGAATACACCAATTTCATACAGGCTAACCCTAAAAAGAAGAAAAATAATAAAATAGATAATAGATAATAAGCGTAAGCGGGACAACCTTTTATGGACAGGCAGCTCGTCAGTTTAAAGAAACCAGTAATACTGGGAATCCTAACGGGAAAAAGAAATTATGTTGGTTTTGTTTATTTGGTTCTGTAACATTTTATGCGTGAACTGTTGCGTCTGCTACAGAAGAACATACATATTTAATAATTATTAGGCCCATTTAATATGATTTTATAACTAGTTAGGCCTATATGTGTATTTTAAATGTTTATCTTTAAGAATGAATGGGTAAATGGCCGCATATGTATTTAAACGAGATACTGTTTCATCACCCCGTTGCTTATCCACTTAAGGAAATGCAATACTTTCCTTGGCATGTATTGTCGACATCTGTGTGGCCAGTGACCACGTGCTCTGCCACCTAAGCATCTTGTCATTGTTTTCATCTCTGTCTCATTCATTTTATTGGTGGGTTTGTTCATTTTTTGGTAGCGAAAATTAGCAACAGTGATATTTGCATCCCCTGCACATTTCCATTGTCATATAAACAGTGGTTTCGAAGCTGAATATGAGTCTTTTAATTCCTTTACGATACTGAAAGGTATCGTTCAATTTTTTTTTCTTAGCATGTAAGCAGGAGATGAAGCAGCCCAACATGTCCAGCCATTGTGAGCACTGCACAAAAGCATCATAGATCAGAAAAGGTCGCAGTTGTTTGCTTTTTAAGCTTTTATCTCCTTGTTGGAATTTGGAGCACAGATACTTAATTGGAAAAGTGTACGCTGCCATTTACAGTTGACAGTTGAACACCTCATATAAGAAAAAATATCTTTGAAATTTGAATATAACTAATTGACACCAGTTCAACTTCAGGAGATTTGCTTACTTGCTTGCCTGCCTATCCATCCATGTTTATAGAGAGCAGATAACTATATTTATTTTTGGTACCATAGAGCATATTAGAAAATGATGTGACCAGTATGCCCATTCAGGTAACAATGGGCCTAATAGCTGTTATGTCGTGTAAGAATTTCACTGCTGAAGTCAAGATGACTTTATCAATTTTATGACATGTGACTAGGGAGGAGGAGGTGTTGAATTTTAAACTATTTGAAGGTAGATTAAATAATGAACATTGATTTCAGTATTTGTCGATATTTGTCGTCTTTTCAGTCAGGAGAGGAAAAACTGTCTTTTCCAAAGATCTTTTTCATTTTCTCCTAGAGTAACTTCATTTAGGGAGCAGATTCTTTGTGCTCTTGTTCCAGAACATTCTTAAATACCCAATGTGACATTAAAACCTTAAAACGAAAGCATCTGGTGGAATAAGTAGTCTAACGCCAGGGCATTTGCATAAACAAGAGGATCGTCATGTGATAAAAATTGTTCGTTGCGTACAATAACCAAAAGCTGAAATATTTAGTCTTGGCTGCGGTAAATGACCCACAATCAGCAGCAGATGGTGATGACGAGAGGGTATGGTTCCTTAGCGAAGGATCCGCATTTTAGAAATGTTTTGCATAACGAGAAGAGACATAAAAAGTCATACAATTAATGTTGAGTAAGATTGCTTTCCTTGCTATGCAGCTCTTTATTTCATTATGACATGGAGCAGATCGGTCTCCACTCTCCGCATCTCAGCAAGTACACTCTTACCGATCTTCCACAAATCTTAATTTTCCAGGTACTTTGGAAAAGTTCAAATCAAACTAATTTTTCACTGCAATTATTTGAACCTTTGTGTCCAATCAAACGCCACTGGAACAGAAGATGTTTTATTTTTCTAATACAAAAATAAATCTCGGTTATAAAATGGCTTCAAGGAGTGAAGAGGAATTTTATAGTATGATGGGAAAGGAAGTTGACCTGTACTTCCCTAATCATACGGCAAACGCAACAGCCAGTTAGTTTAGTAGACCGTATCCTCCTCATTGCTCACATGGATTCTCACCATTCTGTTCTCTTTTTTATTATTGAAAGAAACTTGCACCTTCTCTTTCTTGTACAACAAAGGTTGTAAATCACACTAATAAACGGCAATGAATTATACGGTTGTAAGAGTAATGTATACGACCCTGACTCTTAAAAACAGCCCGTTCTCGAATGTCCGTCCCTTTCAGGCTCACTTTACCTCATACTTAATTAAAAAGCAGTGTTGCTTTGGCAGTTAATTATAGCTGAGGACCTTCTCTTCTGTGTTCCTGTGTTGGGGAGAGGGAACAATGACACAGAGAAATGTCATATCTATGGAGCCGGGATATATGGGAGAACAAGCAGGGTCTGAGGGAATCTCCAAAGAGGTAATGAAGTCTCGCTGAAAGCATAAATGTGATCATGCAATGAAAAGCATGGACAATAAAAGTAGACCTGATATTTTAATTAAAAAAATTATTCAGGTGGGGTGGCACATTTCTGTTCCACACTACATTTGAGCCTGAGGGTCTGTGACCGGAACAGTTGGTCAAGCAGGATGCCCCGAATCTTGTGAGGTTAATAAGATTTCCTCCCCTAAGCTTCCAATGAGTGGAGATCAGCCTTTCAGATCTCAGAATACACAATCCGAACCACAGGGAACCGAGAAAAGGCCGTAGCATCAACAGCTGAAGGAAACAGCATGGAAAATAGGCGAAGATTCTGCCAGAAGATTGTCTGGATTACAACGCTGTCAGATCGGGGCCATCCCAGGGGATTCATAGTACAGGACTGCTGTCCCAGAACCCTTAGCACACGGCCATGTCCGTTACTAGGCGCGCTGGGAAGGGTGGGGGCCAGTCACTGCACGTCAGCTGGTATTCTGCCTTTTCCCAGTTTTCATTTAATTTATCTATGTCAGTTTTCAAATGAAAAACCGAAAAAAACGCAAAGAAATGCCTGAGACACAAAGCAGAGCCACAGGCCATGAAGATGACTGCCTTTGTGTATGTGTCGTCTACCATGATCTCCCTGAGCTCTTATTCAAAGTGAAACGGCATGTTCTACCCAGTACGATTACAGATGCTGGGCTGATTCAGCGAGACAAAGCTCAAACGCTGTGCTCTATAAATACACGTTCGATTCTCATCGACGCACGTTTCCCTGGCCAGCTGGCCGGTCTTGTCTGATGGACAGAATCAGCACATCGACCTTTCAAAGCGCACAGATCTAATCCATGCACTTCCAGGATCCAAATTCATGCGAATGCAACACCATATTTTATTCTGTCACCAGATCCCCCCTTGCCCATGGCTTCCTGCTGCCTCTGTAGCCTTTTTTTTTTTTTTTTAAACAATCCAAGCCATTCCCCGGTGCAGAGCTGTGATTTTTCAGAGAGACTTTCCAGTGCTTTTAGGGCCAGGGACAATGGACAGTGACAAAATACAGTGACAGTACCATCTTGGCGCAAAATCCAGGCTGTTGAGCGTCCAAGGAGAAGGACATTAATCCAGTGTGTCATGGCAGCACTGAAAAGGCCTTATAGAATATTTCAGTAGGCCCCATTACATCAGTTTCATTGTCTTTGGATAAGTATTTAGTTTTGCATTCAATATAGATTAAATTAGAAAAAAATTCTGGTTGTAGTTTGTACCATATAGATTTGAAATTGAATGAAACATATTGTAAATTGTATCTTTATAGAGTATTCTAGACTATAGATAAAGAAAAACAGTATTACATATACAAAGAAAGCATGTGTATATGCAAATTGTAGCATTGTATGAGCCATTTAAAGTCAACTACTCTAACATACTTTGTGAAGGATCCGGTGTTCTTGAAATTTGTAATGGGGAAAAAGGGTATATCGTTAAAAAAAGTAACAAGCTACCTTTAATGATGAACTGTGTGTCACTCTTTGCCTAACCTCACTGCGGGTGGAGGGCTATCAGTGACTCATATGACATAGAATAATCTTCAGGTTGTTTGTCTCTCTTACTTTGTGACTTTGATTCAAGGTTGATCAATTGCACACAGATAAAGCCAAGGACTCATCGCACAATGATAGCGGGTTCTTTCCCCCGCTCTCTGGAAAATGAAAATAAGACTGAATTGGCAGTGTACTTAAGCCTGGGGGAGGGAATTTGTTTGACCTTTCATATCAGAAACAGGGCTTTTAATCATTATTTTTCCAAGTGACTAATGACCCTTTTTTTCTGAAGCAGAAAGGCTGAGTTGCCATACCTAGGGGAAAGATTTTAACTGAGTAATGGAATATTATGCTATGGAGGGTTCTGTCTAAGGCTGTGTACAAGATTATACAGGGCCATATGAAACAATGTCCAGGTTGCTTGTGTCATTCATGACAGACATTTTGAGGTTACATGTAACCTTAAAGCAGTTGCACTTATCAACCAGAATTATTCAGATAAAAGTTAGTGTCTATGTTCAGTTAATATTAGGGCATTAGTGTTTTACTGTTGCGAATTTTTATTGCTGCATGTCATCTAGATAAATTCACAATGTTGTTCAGATAAGTTGTTTTCATTTCCCTTTTCTTCAAGAGCTCCAATACCAGCAAGAACCTGCAGACAAGAGAGCAAGAACTGAAGACCATGCGATCCTTCAGAATCTGAAGCTACTGAAACCTCGGGAAGCAGTTATGGAGGACCTGTATAAAGACGGCCAGCCCACTGTGCCTCTGGATATGTCAAACCCGCGGAGCACAGTGAGCAGCAGTGGAGGAGTGGGAGATGGGAACGGGAAATCAGACAATGGAATGACTCAGCTGATTACAGCTGAGGCCTGGAACATTAATGGAAATGGCCTAATGAAGAAGCCACTTTCTCCCCTGGTGGCTGTCCCAGCAAACTCTATAGTCAGCCCTGCCACAGACACTGCAGGAGGGGTGGCTCTTAAAGTAGCTGCGACCGTATTGCAACCAATCTGTTTGGGGGACAACCCGCTCGTACTGCCCATTCACCTCCAGATGGCTGGGAGTGCGGCTCCCCAAGTCAGTCCTGCGGGCAACACGTCCTACCTGATGACCGGCCAGGGTCCCATGTCACTGCCTCTGGTTCTGGAACAGCAGGTGTTCCAGCACTTGAACTCCCCAGTGCTTCAGCAGGGGGCTACTTGTCCTTCGATATCTTTGCAGAACAACATTTTATGCCAGAACTCATCCCTCTCCTTCAGCCAGGCCCCACCCCTGGACCAGAAACCAGGGGCACAAGCACTGGAATCTGGCATCTTGCCCCTCCTTCAGAACCCAGGTTTTGCTGCAGTCCTGCAGGACTTGTTCCCCTCTCAGAACAGTCTCAACACCTCTGCTTGCCATTCAGCAACTTCTGCTCCTGATGCCTTCTCTTCAACAGTCTTCCCTCAACTGCCTTTAGCTTACCCTTATAGCTCTCCACTGTCTCCACTGGTTCCTCCAGCTACTCTTCTGGTTCCCTATCCAGTTATTGTCCCCTTGCCAGTACCTTTACCCATTCCAGTTCCACTCCCCATTCCCATTCCTCAGAATGATGATATCAAAGGCTTCACAGACCCACCCAAACCAACTTGCACTTTGGACAAAAGTACGCAGACAAGAGCGATTCCTAATCTTTTACCACCACACAGCAGGGAAGTGACCTTGCACAACCCACCAGGGCCGTCTACATTCTGTCCTTCAGACACTGTGGGAGATGTCCTGGATCTCTCTGTAAAAGGCCGCCCAATCCAAACAAAGCAGGAAGTCCTATTTCAACAAGATAGTGTCCTTGACTTGTCGGTGTCCAGTGTGAGAAAACCGTGTATCCAAAAACATCTTAAAGAGCTGCCAGTAGGAGTTACAGCTCTGGCTGGTCATTCTTGTGAGGAGAAAACAGGGTCTGCCTTATCTCTTGAAGTTCTTCATCCCATGGAGTGCACACAGAACATGGACTCCAAAATCATGAGCGGACTGGCATCCCTGGAGTTCAGCCGGCAGCACAAGTGGGTGGTGGACAGCAGCAGCAGCCGGTCTGGCTGCGAGTCCAAGTGTGGAAGCGGGAACATTGAAATCGTTAGCACCTCCCAGACGGCCAAAGTCATCGTGTCCGTTAAAGACGCAGTCCCCGCCATCTTTTGCGGAAAGCTCAAGGGTATCTCTGGTGTCTCCACCAAAAACTTTTCTTTCAAGAGAGATGCAAACCAAGACCCTATGCTTCAGCAGCGCTACAGCATCAAAGCCCAGATTGAACCATGCGACCCCAATGACGCCCTTAAAAAGAGCCCCAAAAGCAAACCAATCAAACTCAAGAAAGTTAACTCTCAGGAGATACATATCCTCCCCATTAAGAAACAACGGCTTGCTGCGTTCTTCCCAAGAAAGTAGAGAGTCCTGGCACATGGTGAGAAGCACCTGAATGACACTCCTGGGAATGGGAACATGAGAATATGAATGATAGCATGACATTTTTTCCCAAAAAGTCTTACAACGCAAAACAGAAAGGATATTGATATATTTCAGCCTCCACTCCTAATTACTTTGTTCACTCCACAGAAGCATTAAGTGATGGTGTGGCCAATAGCAGATAAAATTCACATTTATATGCTAAACTTTGTCATTTGGAACAACACGCAGACCATTCACTGAAAAGGTAACATCTTTGAACATTTTCAGCTGTAATAACATTATCTAAGGGAGCGTTTGTTTTCACAGCCATACTGATTTTTTGTTAGGTTGCAAATCACCCCGCCTATCATGGGAAAAGTCTGCCAAATAACATTAGCAGTACATATTCCCTGCAAAGAACTAGAGTGTACTTCCTGTCTTAATATGAAAATAATTCGATTGTTACCCCAAAGTTAAGACCATAAGTATCTATGGGTTTAGCAAATGCTGCCAAAAAAAAAAGGGTCACAAAAAGGATGCGGAATTCATAAGAAAGCATGATACTCCGGTGCCACAGGGAACCCACCCAAACTCCAGTGTCTCCCAGAGCAGGAAAACAAAGCTTATAACTGTCAGGAACCACCAAGGCAGCTCTAACTTTAATTATGACGAATGTTGGAAACAGCTTTCATAACAAGGCACGTTTTTCCATTTCCTTAGGAGGAGGGGATTCCTAAATCACAATGCTGTCCTGGTTCCAAGACTGATTAAAGCCAAATCATCATGAAAGGGCTATTTGTTAGGGGGAAAATATTTAAAAACAACTAGATTCTCATAGGTTCACTTGAGAAAACCCACATATAAATATTACATGATTTTAATTGCTTTCTTGACAAATTCACTTGGAGCACTATGAAGGTACAGGTTAAATTCTGCAATGTCACAAATGATTCAAGTAAACTGCGGCATTTAAACATCTACAAACGAGTTTTCCTTAAAAAAAAATAGGTTTGGCTTTCAATGTATATAAGCCTAGACTGGCAAGGTGTGGAAGTGCTTAGCCGTGATCTCCAACCAAACACCTACTTCTGGTGTCTTTTTGGTAGTTCACATACACTGTAATCTTCTGGTTGTATTTCAGTATATTAGTTTCATTATCTCTCTATAGCTGACTTATGTTCTGGAAGCACATTTGCTTAAAGCCATTTGGTTCTCAGGCATCCATAGTGAGCTCTCATATGGGTGTTATTACACCATTCTTCTCTAGAGTTTTCTGTTGGTTTTTAGGGGTCCTGTACATCCCAACAAAGCATGAACCCATATTAAAGACCAGACAAGTGTTGTGTCTAACCAGAACAAAAAGATGGCTTCAGAAAGTCAATATTACATGAAGTTTTGTTCTAGACTCCTGTCCGCATTTTTATTGTGATAAGTTATTTTATTGTACAATGCAGTTGCATGAGGCTCTGTATTTTTAAATGGAAATAAAATTACTTAAGTACAGCACCGCATCTGTATTTTCACTTCATTGCACAGATAGGAGCGAGTCCCTAGAAAAGTTTGCTATAATCTACTATATATGGGACATTAAGAAGGTTCCTCACCACAGCATGAGCCTAGATTGCACTGTGCAGCATGACATTAGGTCCAGCAGAGTATGAAGCACATGTTTCAGTCTGGAATGCTGGGAAAACAGCAGGCATTTTTAGAATCATTAAAAGAATTCCAGCATCAATCTAGGAAAACCAATACATGAATTATTTAGCATGTCCATGCCAATTTCTGTATTTTCTAAGAAAATTCCACGATTGCTTTATCATTTATTATTTATTACAGTTGTCGCCATGTCCTTCAGGAGTAGCAAAAAAAAAGCTCACTATTTCAGTTTGACAATTAAGCAACACTGTTCATGAAAAATATCATTGATCCCTCGGTCACCAGTAAATGCAAACATATTTACAGGTTTGTGCTTGAAAGACCAAAAAACTCACACATCCATCAAGTTTTCCCATAACAGCTTATCCAATGCAGGATCACAATAAGCCTGGAGCCCATCCCAGAAAGCGTGGGGCACAAGGCAGGGGACACCATGGATGGTAGGCCAGTCACATGGCACACAAAGAGGAGAAATACAGAGATTCACCTGAACCTCATGTCTTTGGACTGTGGAATAAATCCCGCACCAGCACAGGGAGAATGTTAAATGCCCACCCCAACAGACTTAAAAGGAAAACTCAGCTGTTCACAAAGCCACAGAACTATCATTTAATACAAGATACAAGTCAAACATCTAAGCATGTCCGTCTGATTATAGTGTCAGGCTTTATGAAAGGTTCCCCCAAAACAGGCAAGATTTGCTTAGAAAGGACGAGACTATGAGACTAACTCACAAACGCTTTGAAACATTAGCAACCATGTATGTGTAGAAGCACAGAAATACACTTTACCATTAATACTGACAGGCACTGATCTTTATACAGGCTAAAGCAATGACACTTTATGATTAGTAAATTAAACCAACACTAATTTTATACTATATCAATTTAAAAATGACAGAGTAAAGAAGGATTAGAGCATGTAACGCTTAATTTTGGGACCTAATATGTATCCTTGTTGCAATTCATCAGGAATATTCATAAAGGACTAGGACTACAAAGCCTGTAACCAAGTATAATACAGCTGAACGAATCATGCAATATAGTAACACTCCTTTATAAAAATTAAAATTTTATTGTAAATGAAAGCTTTCAGATTCGGGACTCAGATGTCACCCATCACATAACTTGACTTGTTCCCTAGTCCATAAGCATTATGCTTACATTGCGTGATTTTTCCATTTCATTGGAACCACAAATGTACAGACATGACAGCCCATACAGCCCACTCACCTGTGGAATTTTCAAGGTATTGGCACCTAACAACGGACAAAATAATCAATGACAGGATCAATTTCATGCTTAGGTAGAGACATTTCAGGTCTCTACAGTTGTTGTCACATGGGAAGCATACCAAAAAAATATTTTATTAGTATAATATACCCAACTACAGATCCTGACACTGAACCCCGGAGACGGTTAGCAATATTTCATGTTAAATTTCACAGTCATTAGGAGACAATCTTGGGTCAACAAGGCCAACAGCAATGCCTTAAAACTGATGGAATCAAACTTTTCTCCCCTTTATACACCAAAGTGACATTACTGGGCACTATATCAAAGCTTGCATACTGCATGGACGTTTTGATTTTGTACCTGTAAATGTTTGGAAGAAGCAAGTGTATATAATTTCCTATTTTTTCCTTATGAACAGAACACCACATTATTCCATCAAACTTAGGACCAGTGACATTAATATGAAACACTCTACCTAATCTACAAACAACCAGTCTTCTTGTTGTGCATCTAAATGAGCATGTGAGCATGGTGAAAAGGAAATGCAGGGGTGGACAAGAAGGCTTTGGTTTAACACAAAGCTTCAGGTCACACACACACACAGACACACAGGAAAAAAAATGCATTCAAAAACACCATCAGTATTAGCCACATCACAAATTAATAGTTGTACTGTGCCTTATGCACAGACACTGCATCCTTCCCACACCCATTAATACACCATGTACAAGCAGAAGGTCCAGGAGTATGTCAGCTTCCTCTTAGAGTTTCTGCTCCACAGACAAATGGATCAGTTACACAGCGTGAGATTCATCGGTTCCCCAATCAGAGTCGGCAGCTCCCAATGCAACTCTTCACACACATGACACTAACGTGAGAGGTATGCCTGTCATATCAGAAAACGCTCTTTACCGTTGAAATGCGGCACGTTTAAATCACTGACGGAAGGGGTGGCTAATAATTCTGTGAACTCCTGTTTGTTATCGAAAACACCTCCGATTCAGGAAGCACCAAGTTGTCATCACGGGACAGTGGTGACAGTGACGTGATTTGACGGTCCCCCTGAGTTCATGGCAAGGTGCCGGAGCCCTCCGCACAGGCCAGCCCTCATGCACTGGCTTGTAACAGTCAGCTCAGAGTACTGGAGAAAAACAAAGTAACATAACATGTAGCTTCTTTGTAAAGTTGTCCTTGTATTTAAAAAAATATGTACAAGCTTACAGGAATGAAATAGGCAATGTTGATTAAAAGCCACCTGTCCTGTTCACTAGAATAATAAGTAAGAAAGAAGACAGGAGAGAAAAACAAATGGGGAAAAAAAAAAAAATCTCATACACAAATGAATCATGTTAGCTTTGTAAAAATCTTTTCCTCAGTGAGTTTTTGTACATATATGCAATGTAAACAGTTCATCCTTTGGAATTCAGCCGAATCGAGACAGTCCTCGTTGGCAGCTGAAACACATGAGGTATAAATAAGTCTTTAAAAATGCTTTGAAAGGGCAACACCAGGGCCAAGCTGCGCCAGGTCGGATTCCAGAGGAAGGATTGGCTCCCCAAGTCCTGTCAGCGCTGGGCCTGTTTGAGCCTCTCGATGTGGTAACACAGCTTCAGAGCAGGCCCCAGCTTCAGTCCCATGTACTTCATCACCATGTCGCTCCGGAGCAGCAGAAGTGCCTTGCCATCGATCTCCTGCGGAGATGCGAGTATTTCAAACGGGATGCAGCTTATGGCAAAAACAATGGTGGCTGGGGTGGGGGCATAAATAATGGGTAAAGACCAGAAGGAACGCAGAGAGCATCTCCATAAGTAATGGGTGGAAGAGGAATGTTTGACATTCTCCACACTGTTTAGACAAGGGACAGACTTTGCGCAGGAGACATATTTCTGTCTGGGGAAAGGATTTATTCATGACATGAGCCGTGTCATGCCCCCGGAAGCAGGAGCAGCCCTGTGAGACGAACACCAGGCTACCGATGGTGGGGCTGGGCCTGCTGCCCCCAGAACCTGGGCTCTCAGTCACTCCCGAAAAACACAAATCAGACTTTGGACATAGGCCTAGGTCCTGCACAGAGGTCAAGGTCCCTCTAAAGTAGGGGTTCCCAACCTTTGGGTGTCTGCAGACCGGTTTACATCGACACAGACCAAGAGCTGGGAAACCCTACACAACAGGACAGACATTTGTCTTGTCACAAAGACAAAACAGGCAGACAAACTAAAAGCTAGACAAGGAGAAAAGTATAGATTCTGATAACTATCAGACTTTCCAGCAGTCCACCACACAGACTTACAAACAGGGAAAAAAACATGGAAGCCTGAGAAATCATCATTAGTCAAAACTATAAATGCTCACACCACAAGTAAAAGTTCTAGAACATGAATGGAAATCTTCACTCAAACATGTTATGACTGAGCCACGTCACAAGGGACCAGCAAACGGCTGTAAACGGGATAACATTGGTCGCACTACAGAAACGGTGAGCGCAGATCAATGGAAATGTATGGGGAAATTACAGCCACTGGCCAGATCCTGCATAATATTAGTAAAGGAACCAAATGTTAACTACGGTTACATTATTTACATGCCTTCAGATTTATGCAGAGATATCCAACACCGAACAGAATGTGGGTTGAAGCCTGAACATGGAAAGAAGCTGAGATGTGAAGCACAAGCAGGGAAACTCACGTGTTTCCTGAAGAGCTCCGCGTGTGGAGCCAGTGTCTGGGGGTCTGCCTCACGCACAAACTGCATCACCTCCTCGATGGACCAGCTGGAGGGGCTGCTTCCGGGGCCCACGGGGCCCTCCCTGTCTGCCGTCTGGGATTCGGGGCCTGTGGGAAACCGGCGACAGGCAGTTATCGCTAAACTGGAATGAAACCGATCAGAGGATATAGGGTAAAGAGACTCGGGGGGAAAAAAAAAAAAAAAACAACTAGCATGGTGCAACAGGCATTAAAACAGAGTCATCCTGGTTCAATGGAGAATTGCAGTAGGTGACTTGCATGAGCCTGCTACTCGGAAATAATCAACAGCAGGGCTCCAGATGGCGACTAAAATGATCGCCAATGCAACTAGATTTTCTATTTTGCGACTAGTTTTCTTTTCATTCCAGTCGCCAATGGCGACTGCCTCTCACAATCCAAGAAAAAATTAAATTTTAATTATGTGCACTCTTAACCCGCGTCTCCCTTTGCGTTATCAGGTGACTAAAGCGAGGATCGATCCAGAGCAGTGTTGACATATCAGGAGGGTTTTGTGAAATCATTACGTTGGAAACTTCATGCTATCTAGCAACCTGTTGCAGAGAGTATGGATCTTCAGAAGGGGCATGGAGAGAAGAAAAAAAAAAAAAAAAACGATTTTTGGGGGGAAAAGAATGGACTCTCGTAAAGGTTGGATGGACTTTTGCGAGATCCCACAATTCATTTCCATTACCATTATTAACAGCACTGTGTTTAAAAAACAAAAGATAGAGTTTATTAACAAAAACTATACAAACATATCCTGTAAGGTGCACTTTGAGCATTAAACTATGGGGGACAATGCACACCATGTAACTTTGATATGTGTTTTATACATATTTATTAATAATTGCACTGTGTCCATTCACTGCTAGTGACTTTAAGCAAGTCAGCTGTACTGCACACACAAACATTTATATGCAGGAAAACTGCATATAAAGCTAACTTTACCATGGTGTTAGAGTTAAGGTTTAAATTTGGACCCACTTTCTGGAATATGTCAGTATAGATCCTCAAATCCCCACATACACCATCAAGCAAGAATACCCGGGCGGATAGCTGAAAGTGGGTTCAGGTTTAAACCTTTACGATAACACCGTGGTAAAGTCAGCTTCACATTCATTTTCCCAGCTGTAACAACTTTTAACAAAAAAGCAACACCCCTTGGTTTCCCAGATTTCAATTAATATTTCATTGTTTGTGTGTGGACTTCACGTTCAAAAGCCCGGCTGTCTTACTTACATATCGCATATTACATATTAGATATTTCTGTGTCATTTATTATTTTGTTATTATGTATAAGAATGCAGAAGGCAATAGTAGGCAGATCAGATGGCTCAGACAGGAGAAAGAAAAGTTCTATAGAGTTGAAAGAACTGTAAGCCTGTAGTTAAATATAGGCACTTTTAACTAATGGCTTGCTCAACACTATGCATCAATTAAATATCCTTTATGCTTACAGCCAAATTAAAAAGATGATCCGTGCTCAATTACAAGTAATGTCCACAAGATGGCAACATTACAGTTTAATGAATAGCAGTCTGAACCAACCTCTGAAATTTGCCACTGACAAAAGCCAATTTAAATACCAACGGTACAAGCTTTAATTGCGAAATGGGTACCATTTTACAGTAAGGCTCCCTTTTGCCACTTGTAAATGGTAGTAACATTGATAAAAAGCAAACTGTTATAACTTGTTTAAAATTGTCTATTAATAATTTACAAAGTGTTACAACCTAATTAATAACCAGATTATAAACCATTCAAAAATCCTTTATATGGGGAGCCTTATTGTGAAGTGGCACCGCAAAATGTTTTTAAACATTTTAATCGTACATTACTAGCAAACATTACTGTAGTCTACGACAAGCCGGTATAAAAGGTGTCAGTCATGAGCAAGAGTGAACCAGCGTGATGGAGGCTTACCTTCCACTATCCTGTGCTGGCGAGTGGACGAGAGTCGACGCATGGCGGGGTAGTAGGGGCTGCCTGCTGGGGGGTGACGCAGTGCCAGCGGGGCCATGGAGTTGGAGGCGGAGTCCATGGACTCCTTCAGAAGGCTGTTCTCTTCATGAGGCAGCGTCTCGGCTGGGAATGGACGGCACGCAGCGGTCAGATTCGTGTTTCCGGATTCAGCAAGAACACTCACAGCCACCCCCCCACCCCCCTGTGCCTCAGCCCTGAGCCAGACCCCCATGGACACAAGAAGAATTACCAAGGCAACCCCGTGAATTAATGCCACATGCAAATATTTACATAATGCGTGTTACACAGACAGAGGACAATTTAATCATGATGCACGCCATTATGAAGTCTCATTTAAAACAGAGCCGTTATCCAGGCTAGGCCTCGTAATCAAAAAACAAGCATCTTTTTCATAAAATTTGGCATTACAGCTGCAATCAAAACCTTCAGCCTCATTACAGAGCGCAGGCTAAAAATGTGATCAGACAGACAGACAATATAATTAGCCTGTGTTGGTTCTTTGTAGTGTGTGACTGCATCGTCATACATTGGTAGGGGGTGGTTACCTTCAGAGGGGTGGGCTTCTGTGTGGAGTAGTTTGGGGGACAGAGGAGTTGTGTAGGGGGGAGAATCTCGAGGGAGTCGTTTAGTCTCACGGTTAATGAGCAAAGTTTCTCCCGTCTCCTCTTTTACTGCAGAGAGAGAAGTCATAAACTAACCCACAAGCCTGGACTGTTAGCACTCACATTAACAGGAGGTGCAGAAAGGTCACATGCCGACCTGCATGCCTCACGCTCAATGTTAAATGTCTTACGTAATGATCATAAAACAGCGCAAATTCATAAACGGTGAAGCACAAACGACGAGTGAGCGAGACAAAGACTGAAGGGCCCGGTTGCCACACCTGATTTGCTCCTGTCGTAGACAGGGTGAGCTGTGGAGCCGCAGGGGCTGAAGGGCTGGTTACTAAAC
The DNA here is from genome assembly GCA_026777985.1 of Mormyrops attenuatus. Classification (NCBI taxonomy): domain Eukaryota; kingdom Metazoa; phylum Chordata; class Actinopteri; order Osteoglossiformes; family Mormyridae; genus Mormyrops; species Mormyrops attenuatus. The sequence continues at coordinate 15,334,354 of JAODKC010000038.1, forward strand.
AGGTTCTCACACTGCAGGTGCTGGCACAGCTTCTCCAGGAAGCGCAATACGAAGGCAGGGCTGCTGGCGGACGGCAGCTGGGCGTAGCGGACCCCGGCATCGGCCCGCACTGGGACACCAATGCAGAAATCACAGCTGACACCCCTGACAACAATATTTCTCCAGCTTTCAGATTAATACTGGTCTAATATTTAAGTGAAAAGGACACAGACATTAATTTCATTTGGTTCCTGATGCTTTTTAGAGCAGAGAGGAGAAAAAAAAATAAAACGGAACTACAGCTTATTTTATTTTTAGAATAATAATTTAAAAAAACCTTACTTTTACTGTAACTGGAATATATAGAGCTGGATGCATTTTATAGGAAACTTAGTATTAGAAACCAAAAAAGAAATAGGAGAGGTTTCTCTTTAAACAAATACCAAAGAAAGTATTAAATATGTGTCAGTTCCATGTTAAAGCCTGGGTCATAGTTTCCTTTGAATATGTACAAAGAAAAGCTGTGTTATTTTTGGGGGGCTGGGGGGCTGGCCAGCTGGCCTTACATCAATAGGAAAACTGAAGAGGTGCAGACCTTCTTGAACAAGGGTGCTTTTACTCAGCACTAACAGCAGAGTGTGTTGTGGAGCAGAGTACCTTTCACAACCTCCCCTCCTTCCGATTCAGACTTGAGGAAGTTCAGCAGGATTTTGGGTTGGTAGGCACAGTCCAGACAGGCCTGGACCGTCTGTCGTAGGACCGTATTGACAGGTCCTGGTCCAAAGTGGTCTGGCAGCTGCTGTGTCTGTTTTCTATCCAGGTGTGGTCCACAGCTTCCCCTTTTATTCACATAGACGCACACTGTGCCACCAGTAGGAGGGGAACAGAAAGGCAAAGGTCAAGGCTGGCAGTGATTCAATTGACAGACAGTTGTCATACATGTTTAGTGGAGAGCTTTAGAATGGTAAACAATAGAGAACTGAATATTCTCACAGGGAGGTGCTCTACAGGCATGATTCTGTGGCTTGTAAGCCTGTACAGTGAGGTTTTAGGGCGCTTTACCACTGCAAGACATCTTTTCATAAGGTACTTCATAGTGTTGGGTTCCCGCTGGTGTAAAAACTGGCACCACTGCTGAATGACATCATAACGTGAAACGGGGAATTCCGTACTGAATTTGAAAAATGCTTTTAGAGTAATCTAGAGGTGGACGATGTGTGATATTAATACCAGCACCGCATGTCATGCACATGCTATTCTCACATCGCTAGTCAGCTACATCGAGATAAGGCTTTTCCGTGCCTTCACACTGTCCGGACATTGCAGTGCCAGGGGTTTAAATTTCACCGAAACATTTCTACTCTGTCAGAGGATACAAAACTTAGCAAGCACTGCATTTTAAACGATCGATGATTTTGCATGAGCTGTGCATGCACTTTCCGATAATTTTCGTCCTTGCTTAAAATCACTCGGATGGGTTTGTGAGAAACTCATTTATGTTGAACTCCTTTTTGCTTTATAAATCTCCCAAAATTTATTACAACAAAATCACATCGCCATATTTTATTTTTCGTGCAGCCCCAGTATATTACAACAAATACCTTTTATTTCAAGGCATGCTATCCAGATCATCTTCTGCTTCTTACAACCAGATTGTCATTGTAAGAAGCAGAAGAAGCTGGGGTCTCATTTGTCCACGCATACTTTTTTTTTTTTTTTTAACTTCATTAATCATTGTTTGCAACTTTTTTCAAGACAGTGGTGGTATTGTGTTTCAGAGGCAGGCGTTTTGCATAATCAAATTGACAAAGAGAGCGCTACCAAATCCCACTCCAAAGTAACCAAGTACCAAAAAAGTACCCCAGCTGGTTTGGTACTTTAGGTACTGAAACTTTTGGTACTGGTATTTGACCAGAAGTCAATGGAAAAGGGAAAGTACCAAAAAAGTGTGTGTGGAAAAGCACTCTTAGAAGGTGCAGGGAAAGGCACTGATACTGTACCTGTAGAGGTGACTCCAGGACTAACATTTCGGTGATTCGGCCTATTTGCAGACATATGGGTGCCAGACATTCCCGTCTCAGGAGCTGCTGCCGGTGTGGCTATGGCAGCCTGTATAGGTCGTGGTTTCCTCTGGGGAGAGGGGGTTAACAGTCATGTGATCAGTCTTTGCAGCTGTGCCTCCACTGCTGACCCGCAGAAGTCACCAGTGTTCATTTTTCCATTTATAAGGAAATAGGTAAATCGAATAAGATGAAAAGAAAATTCCATGTTGTGGAAAAAGACAATTCCCAGTTCATCCCTACCTTACTGCCAGGTTTCGGCCCCCTTTTCTTGTGTGGCCTGGGGGCCAAAGACAAGCCAGAAGCCCCCGGGGTCTGCAGCATGCCATTCTGTGCTGTGGCCACTGCCGCCTTCAGCAACGTGATGGTCTGGCTCTTGGGGCGCCGTCCCCGCACCCCCTTACGGACAGGCAGAGGTGGCAGGGGACCAGTCAGGCGGTACAAAGATGGCATGGTGCGCCTAGCAGGCTTGGCGGGGGAAGACACAGGGGTGGAGAGCGCCTTCGGCAGGGTGACTGCAGAGTGGAAAGGGGGAAGCATCATCAGGCAAGGCCAGACGCAAGAGAGCTGCTTACCGCCACTAACAAACCACATGAAATTTCACCATCACTTTGGTTAACTGCACTCTGAGCCCCACTGGCCATGCAAAAATTAGCACTGGATACCAGAGCTGGTCAGATTCTGCCCAGAAATCAAATCCAACCACACCGCCCAAACCCAGCTCTGATATTTAAAATGGACAAACTTCAGTAAATTGAGTAAGGATTATCTATTGGTTTTTGGTCATAACCCCGCTCACATCAAGTAATACATGCTAATTGCTCACACACAAACAGGAATCTTCAAAGAAAATTATTATTCAGATATTACGAAACCATGCCAATTACAGTCTTCCTTTAATGATGTGACTCTCCTCCACTATATGTACTGGAGACATTTCACTATGGTCTGTTTTCAGTGGTTTTTTTTTGGTGCTACCTGAGAACTTCCTGGGGTTTACTGCCACCCCTGCAGTGGCCCCTGCTTTTACTGCAGGCATTTCTGTTCCTGACACAGACTCCAAGTGTATTATTACACAGCGCAAACAGGAGAACAAGGGACTGCTGTATCTGTAGAGCAAACACCTTTTCAGAAAGTTCACCATCAACCCTCCCAATTCTATCACAGTATCAGCCAGGTACTGCAGAGCAGAGGTGATCAGTGATGGGCTACTTCACCAACACCGGTCACCTGAACTATACTATACTCTAACATAAGCCTAATGTTTTATCATTTGGAATATGCACATTGTTCACTAAATGGACGGTAAAATACACTACAGATCTGCCAGTAGTGTTGCTGCATATAGCCTCAGCTTATATTCAAAACACCAAACTGTATAATATAACTTCAAAAAGGCAAATGCATAAATAGTCTAAGGTATTACAAAAGGAATCTTTTGAAATGTTGACAGATCGGTCAATTTCATTCCTTATGAGTGGACTACATATTAACTATTAAAACTCCAGTTACTTAGCACCGCTCTGATGATTTTTATAAAGGACCTGTTTTATGGAAGATTTGACCTAAAAATAAAATGACATGCTTACATTGTGTAAAGGTTTACACTTCTCATAGTTATTTTAACACTGCTGCAAACAAACAGAGACGATGAATCCCAGAAACTTCACAGATATTTCTACCTTTCGGATTATTATTTTAAAAATTCATTGGCTATTGAAACAAAACAGACAATGAAAACCCATTTGGTTTGCAAAAGACATTGGGAACTGTTAATCAGTTCATGTCACTGGAGCGGATCAAGGGGAGCCTTTTAATATGACCTCTGCTCCCACCCTATTACGTGCATTTGCATTTATCTGCAATACGCTGCATTCTGATGGCAACAATTTTCAATAAACAAGCTACTTTCCTTGCCATGTTCCTGTCCAAACTACCCCACAACAGTCCTTCCTGGAAAACCATCACTTATTTGCAATTCAAAAGCGTCTGCTCAACACTGATGGCCAACGACGGCACATTAAAATAAAGTGATGTTTAACACAGAGAAATATTACGGCTCTATTGGGATGTCTCTGATAGGAACAGAGAAGACACCATATTTCCAGCATGTTGGCAGGACCCTTCCTATACTGGGAAAACTGTGAATTTGGAAATGCACAGGACCTCATAGGAGAAGAACTAGTAGTGACCATGGAAAGAAAAAAAGTTCTGGCAGCAAAGATTAAAGAACAAAGAATAAAGTCCAGTGCAGGTAAACTTTGGGTAGAAAACAACAGAAGATAGAGCTAGATCCCCATTAGGACAGTAGCTAAGCTCAGTGAACAGAGTGCTCAAGACAAGCATTTAATTTCACAGACTGCTGCTCACGGTCTAGTTCAAGGAGCAGCGTGCCCCTAACCTTCCCAGGAGAGAGGCAAATCACAACCACGTGGCCTCCGCCTGGCTGGACGGAAATTACTGTAAATACCCATAACCAGCCCAGTTAAACATTACCATCTGCAAGAGTATAGCAAACCCCCACAATATCTGATCAAGTTACAACCGAATATAGCAGACTAAAGATCCTATATGATAAGAGCAAGACACAGTGAGCAAGCTTACATGTTACAAAATCCCAAACGAAAGTAAAAAGCTCTGGCCATAATAAAGAAAACAACATTAATTGTACTAGAAGTTACAAAAAGATATACATTCATGAATATAACTTCTATGCATTTAGACGCTGTAATTTCAGCCTATACAGATTCCAGACACTCAAGTTTATAAAAATAAAAAAAAACACAACAAACACATCTGAAATGCTCTTCTCACACCGGAAATATTTAACGTCCTAAGAGTGAAAAAGTCCACTCAAAAGATACATACAATAGACTATCCTCAGTAGAGACACAGCTAGAGGAAACAAACACAGGAGACAGAGTTTCAAAACAGGAGCAGCCACACAGAATCAGGATGGAAACTGACCACACAGCGTGACGACTCTGAGGTCAGCCCTGTGCACACAGCCACCTCAGCATCCTCAACAGGTCCAACTCAAACCAGACAGGAGTCAGAATCGCAGAAATGCAACAAGCAGCCCCCAAGCCAGAGTGCTGAATGAGCGGTGGTCTGCACAGAGAGGCCGTGGAACCAGAGCTGACTCAGTCTACTGACTGCTTCAACCTCTGTGGCTCCTCCTCCTTTTTTTTTTTTCTTTTTTTTTTTTTTTAAAGGTGGGGCTTTAAAGAAGATTAAGTGACCCTGATCAGGAAGTGTCCTCTCTTTGGCAATGTCTTTGACTGAGGTCTCACAGCACCTACCGACATTCCCCGAGATGACATACAGACTAATCGTCAACAGCATCCCTTAGTCTCAACAGTTAAAATTCTTCTTCTACATTAGTTATGTCTGCAGCAATCTGCACAAAATACAACAGGAAAAACCAAAACACTTATCTACACTGGTAAAACATTAATCCTCTCTCTCACACTCAAACACTTAACCCACCCCCAAAAGACAAAAAAAAACGATACAAGTACAAACAATGGTTTAAATTGTCCTTGAAACCAAATCTGCTGGAAAAGCCTTGAAAACCAAGAGACAGAACAGCCTGGCAAGTGGTATGTGTGCAAGTACAAATATACACACAAGAAAGATATTAATAGTCCCCACAGTTTAAATCATTAGTCTTATTGCACTGAACATAAGCCTGAGGTCATTCCACTTCTGGACTCTGTAGACATCATAACAAACAGAAATATTCTAGTAGGAGTGTAAATCCACTGGGATTTACACCGCAAACCAGCTATTTCCTCTCGCGTTTGAGTTCCCTCTGAGGCAAGGAGGCAGAACAATCTACAGTAGGTGTCAGGTCGTGGGGAGCTAATTTTGGTGTCAGCCAGAACCAGGCCCATTGACCTCAGGGCCAAAATGCACCTAGGGGGAGATGGGGCAGATGAGGTCTGGGGGTAAGAAAACTAAACACAGTCCATATACCATATACCCACCTAGATGGGAAAACCACTCTCTAACACAAAGTAACAGTAATGAAAACAGCACACTCACAAAGGTCTGCCTAGGATTTATGATAGGGCTGCATGGATACCAATACTAGTATCAGTGACATCATGTACTTGTACTTGTGACAATTCACCAACACATACATTTTCGTGGTATTTTTTGTATCGACGATACATTAAAAATGGGGGAAAAAAATTGATAAGCAGATAATCCGCTGAGCATTTCTGTGCTTTTATGTTTATTTTGGCAAAAAAAAAAAAAAAAAAAAAAAAAGTGTGTTTATCCCCCTTTTTTTATTAAAATTAAATCATTGCATATTATTTTTAGACATCACCCGGCTCCAAGTGGCATTGGTATCATAAACCGAGCATCAGTACTCATACGCACTCTAAAAAAAATAATAATAATAATAAATGGTATTGATGCATTCCTAATTTAATAAAACAAAATTATATAAAACGTGGGAAAGGACCAAGCAATCTTCTTCTTTTCTACAAATCCCTACATTTCTCAAAAATCACAAAGCTCAGAGAGAAGCAGATTCTGCATATTCCTGGAAATCATTAAAGCACAATCACATGGGCACTGAAAGGCAACAAATTCAAAGCTGAAACGATAAACAAGTAAACACAGACTGCTTTTTTATGCAATGACTCTAAAGTGTAGATTGAAGAGAGTCTCTCATCCAAGCAGCTCTCCATTAGCCAGCCCTGTGTGAGGACACAGATTTGCCTCCTCTGGAGAAATTCAGTAATCAAGTAAGTAAGCGATTAGCAGCAGAAAAAAAAAGTACCAAGGCCCCAAAACAGCAGGGAACACTGGGACATAAGAGTGCTTCACTGGGTGCGGGGGGGGGGGGCTCACTGCCACAGTCAAACCTAAAATGAACCTCCTCAGCAACCAGTGCCATTCTGCATGGTAACAATTAGCAATGAAAGTACAATTAGGGATTTCACTGCTCTGGATAATGGTTAGACTAATTTATCACCTAAAAATCTAGTTTAACTGTAAGCTTTTAAAATATTTAAGTAATTCAAGGATGACAAAGTTGTATCAAAGTCAAAGGCAACACTGAGTAAAAATAACACAGTAAAATGCTTAAACTCACAAAGTGCTTTATATTAAAAGCACTATAATTTAAACGACAAAATTTGTACAGTGACAGGGGTATTCACTCTGCGTGGTACGCACTCTGTCACCATCTGCTGGACACGACTTACAGCTGTTTCCGGGAGGCTGCAGGCTGTGCTTGGTCATGGAGCACCAGCCCACTGGGAAGATGTCCCGTGAATCGTACTTGCACCAGTAGTCGAAGGCGCCCCTCCAGCCATCGAACGTGACAAAGACCTCATCGCCCTTGACCTCCCCGATGGTAGCGGGGCAGATCAGGTAGGGGTTCTTTCTGTCCACAGCTTCTAGCTTCATTCCAGGCTTGAAGCCGTTGTGTGGGGGCCGGGATGGCTCCTGAGGAAACAGGGAGGCTGCCGTCAGCCCCCAGTCATACTCCAACCCCCGACTGAGAAAACCCAGCAACTCTAACCTTTTTAAAAGCAGTGGATGGGGCCATTTCAGCTCCGTTTAAGGTCCTGAGGAGGAACATGGGCCATGACGACGCATTCATTCTGAAACCTGGAAAAGGGGAAGGGAGGAAACAGGATAAAACTCGTCTCCTTTCAAACACAGTATATAACACTCTTGTACGCATACGAAACAAACTAATCCGTCACACTGAACTATGCAGTAATTATCCCCAATGATTGGACTAACAGCACACTAACTCCATCAGCTGATGTCAACTGCTACCTGCTTTAAGCCGAATGGAACAGCCTAACAGAACTACAACACAGTGCGTTTTTCTACCGCACCAAGTACGGTACTTTCAGTACTTTCGCTTTTCCATTAACTTCCAGTCGAGTACCAGTACCAAAAAGTTCCAGTACCGAAAATGTCAAACCAGCTGCGGTACTTCGGGGTGGGACTTGAAACGGTTTCTTTATCGATTGGTTATGCAAATAGCCTGCCTCTGGAAAAACAATACAAACAGCATCTTGGAAACAGTTGCAAACTCAGAAAATGATAAAGTAAAAAAAAAAAAAAATTAAAAATGTGATTTGGTCATAAGATCATATACAACAAAAAAATCTGGATGGTATGACAAGAAATTTAAAAGTATTTTGTTGAATATACTTGCTATACTGTCCTAGCAAGGCGATTTTGTTATAAATATAGCAATGTGATTTAGTTGGAATAAATATTGGGGCATTTGTAAAGCAAAAAAGGAGTTCATAAATTTCTCAATAACCCGTCTTCGAATGATTCAAAACAGCAAGGATGAAAATGATTACTATTGTCTCAGAGAACCTAAGCAGTGCTCATGCAAAAGCAGCGGAGGTAAACTTTAAACTGATTTTTAAACATATATTACATAATCTATAAAAGGAATAATTAAAATTGCAAAGCTTGCTAAGTTTCTTTTCCTATGACAGAGTAACAAAGTAAAAATAGTTTAGCAAAACTTGAACCCCCGGGCTATAATGTCTGCACAAAATTGAAAGTACAAAAGAGACTTATCTTAATCTAGCTTGCTAGCGATGCAAGAAGTACATCTGCAACATTAATATCGGACCTCATCCAGCCATTTAACATACTACAGCCATTTTTCAAATTCAGTACAAAATACCCCGCCTTGCGCTGTGATGTCATTAGGCGCTGGTACCAGTTTTTGGAAAACCAACACCTTGAAGTACCGTACTTCCGGTACTTTCTTGAAGTACCAAAAGTTCGGTACCTGGTGCAATGGGAAGACCCCCATAATCCCACCCACCAAGGTCTTCGAAGGCTGAGCTCTCCAATCACAAGATATTCAACATTCACAGGTAAACCTGAAATCTAGCTGCCATCTCCTCCCATGATGCTCTAACACAAGTCGTACCCAGCGGAGGCTGGAGCATGTCTCCGTTCTTCTCACAGGTACCAACAGGTTGGATATCAGAGGAATCCACAAGCCTCCAGAAGTCGTTGGTGTTGTCGCTGCCGTCCAGACGCAAACGAAGCCGGATCCCTGTGATGCCCATTACCGTGGCGATGCACACAGACGTGGAGTTGCGAGGGTCATGGGCCTCAAGCTTCATGCCAGTTTTGAAATCATTGCTGGGGGGGACCCTGGCCTTAACATATAGGCAAAATGCCGAAATTAGCTTAAAACAAAAACAACTGCAGAAGACCTCCAAAACTGTGCACAAAAAGATTTTAGATTAGGATCAAAATGCCTGAAAAATTATTAGAAGAGCAATCTTCTGTGTAGATTTAAGAACAGGGTGTTGTGCGCACACCTGTCTAAAGCAATCTGCAGGAGCAGGTGAAGATGATGTCTCCTTCAGGTAGTCATCCCAATTAAAAGATTCTGTTAGAGAAATTCAGAAGAACATTGTTTGCAATAACTTTGTGTGGTAAGCAATATTCTGCATCAGATTTTGCAATTAACCGGGGAGCTACGCTGCAATTTGCAGTTACTCAAAATATTACTTTAAAAGCAGCATTTATTATGTAACACAGTAGAGTGACACCATATTACTCCACAAAACAGGAGGCATTTCAAGATTAATTTGGCACAGAGCAGAAAGGAACCACTAATACAGCCAGGATGCTTCATATCTGCTCTCTAAACTAAAATCTTGCTATTTGGGCATTAGCCAGTATTCTCTCTTCTCATGTCCAATGATGGTGCATATTTCACCCAAAGTTGAATAAAAGCACCATTAATAGCCGTGTTTAGGGACACAGACAAAAACACAACCACAGTACCTACCAGATTCTTTATTTGGGGGGGGCTCTGTGGAGGAGCAGCTCCTTCCAGCTTTCTCCCTCCGGCTGTCTCTTTGGTCTGAAACAAACACAGATCCATAAGAAACATCCATCCATCCATCCATCCATGTCTTATGCAGCGTCCCAGGGGTATGTCTTCTGAAAGCTACAAGTGCAAGGCAGGGGGTGCAAAGGGTGCAAGCGCATCACAGAAGAAACCAACATTTTTCAAAATTTTAGATCAATTTCTAAATAATGCAATTCCTAGGAATTAAATAATTAAAACAGTATTAATGATAGAATTTTTAATTAATCTCCAAATACACTTAAAACAGCATTAACTACATCACACAAATAGTGTGCTTGCCCTTAAATGTGCAGTTTTGTTAAAGAAAACCAACAATTATGTAAACTAATCGCAATTACCTTTCACTGGAGTTCTGCCCATGTTACTGCCAGCCAGGACAGAGCCTCTGCCAAAGGGAATGAGAGGGGACACTGTGTTGCTGCACTGGTGAACTGAGCACAGAAACAAATTGTTAACACCAGAAATTAACACCATCTTACAGCCTGCATCCCCACATAGATTGAGAGGGCAAAAAAACGATATTATTGCAGAACATGCAGAAGGTGATCCAACAAAATGTGGGGTTCTTAAAGACAGACCCACACCAGACAGAGGGCCAGAATCCTCGTAAATTATAAATCACTGCAGCTCAAATTTTTACTGCTTCAACTGTGATAAAATGAAATAGACCAGATCCCCCCCAAGGCCTGTCTTTATTCTCATCCAAAGACTACTGATGCATCAATACATTCTTGTCCAATACTTCGGTCTCGATGAACGGTATTTTGAGACCTCTTCTAAGTATAGTTGCCACCTGTCTAGGTGTAACGTATTGTAAAATAAAATGCTGTGTACTGATTTCAACCAACATGGTGTCTGATTGAAAGTGGGATCCCTACTCCCAAGTGGTGAATGAGCTGACAAAATCCCAAGCCCTGCACAACGGACAGTGGTTCATCATCCAATGTCATCATCACCATTATTTAAGTGGTTATGTCTTCAGTGGTGCCAATTTTTAATACTGATAAAGCATAAATATCAGTCAAGATTAAAACAGACAGATACCAATAGCTTTATTTTTAATGAATGGTTGGCCAATCCCAATATATTAACCAATCCATATGCGAATGTACAGTTTATTTTATTACTATAGTGAATAAGCCCATACAGACAGGGCTGGGCAATATAAATTATATAGTCTATTGACTTATCATGACAACAAACTTCATCAATAAGAAAATGAGAAACTTCGATAAACTGGACTCACTCATAGACCAGGTGGTGAGTTAGTGAGAAATTATTCATTTGGACCCTCATCCGCTATGCGAGGTCTTCCTTCCACAAAATTGTCGAGAAATCAAAAAGGAAAAAAACTTTAAAATCAATGCTTATTCATAAGAGTAATCAAGTTTAAAAATCAAGTAATTACAGACAGCTCTACAGTAAAAGTATTTATCTGTGTAAGCAACAGCTTTATAAATAGGCTTGAGAGGTGGACTAGATAACTTATATGCTGCTCTTCTCAGGTCTGGAAGAATTGCATCCGGGGTAGTTATGGTATTTCAGAATAATGAGAACGGTCATATTTTCAGAAGTTTGTGTCAACATGGTACCGAAGTATCAGCGATCGTGACATCCTTACTGTGACGTACACTAAATGTACTGCTGACATTGTACGCCCTACCATGAAATAAATGCACTTCACTGGCAGGCTGAACATTCAATAAAAGGTCAGGGAATAATGGTTCTTTTCCTCTAAATAACTTTATGTACTTGCCAAATAAATCCCCAAACTTTTTTAACAAAAAAATTCTGGTTATAACAGGGTTTTCCCACACCTGAGGGAAAGGTCACCAGAACAACACAGCTATCTATTCTATTAATCCATCGACTATTGTACCAATTGGTCAATTAATCAAAAACGATTAATTTTCCAGCAGAAAATCAAATCAGTTTCATTTAAGTTAATTTTGTTTTGACAACAGCAAACTCCACGTCATTGCAGGGCTTTAGACAATGGACGCCAGCTTTTCGGCACTATACAGACATTTCGTACGCCCGCAATTCGATAAGCAGATCAGTAGTAAGCCCAAAATATTAAAGAGAGGTGTATTGTGAAGGCCAGCAGTTAGTAGTCTGTACAGATTCTGCATATCTTTATGCTTATTAAATCTGCTTAGCGGAGCACACCACACGCGACTTTTGTTATACCATGGAAGGGATAAGTACCGAAGTCACGGTGAAGAAAGACAGTGTACCAGCCGCCACATCTTTTAAAAGAAGTTACATAGCGTGGTTGAACAAGGCAGAGAGACATTGGTTGTGTAGCGGTACTTTTTGCAGTTTAAAGGCCGACGCTATTTGGTAAATAAAGTTTTATTTCAGTGCACAAATTATTCTGTGTCTTTTAATTTAGTGTGCGTTTTTGTTTCAGTTTACGAAAACACTGGTCCCAACAAGCTCAACATACATGAACACACACACCAGCACCATCAACATAGAATAAGCTCAGATTCTACCCTAAACATTTTCTCAAACACTTAATGAATGGGAATTCTAGGGTAGCAGGGAGACAACTTTATGGCTTTAATAATGAGTATTTAGCAGTTATAAGGACAAAACATAAAAAGCTCACCGTACTGATACCAATTAAAAGACGCATGCACAATAATCACCAGGGCTTTAGATAACAGGTGAAACATTTGTCCATACGCCGGTGTTTTGGTACTATACAGACATTTACTTACATCCACAATTTGGTAAGCAGGTTAGCAGTGTGCCTAAAATATTAATGACATGCATATGATGACACCTAGAAGTTAGTAATCTAGAAATTCGGCATATCTTTCCGTTTAACAAATGTGTCTGACTTTAAACTGCGAAATGTGTGCTATGCCTGCGCCATATAGTCGCAATTACATCACGACGTGATCGCGACAGCCTTACTGGAGAGTATGAACATGTGACAGCTATCAACACTTCCAGTAAATTCACTTGAATTTCAGGAAAAATCGGTGGGATCAAAAAAGTCATAAAGATATACATGCAGTAAATATTCTTCAATGAAAATCAATTACACCTAAGCAATGTGGAAAGCCAAAACACAATGGCCTTTAAAATCCACAAGAGATGTAACATGCCATTCATGAGATGCCACAGAAAAGGGATTGCCCCTCAGCACCTGTTCACTAAGGCTGCGTTTCATATTAACATTTCCAGAGCAGGCTTCAGAACAAGAAATGTCAGAGCGCTATTTATTGAAGGCTGGTAAAAGTTCATGTAACGATGGTGTTGTTGTTCGGGTAACAGATCTAGTAGTATACTCAACCTTTGGTAACAGCAGTGACAATAATGTGGAAAGAGAAGCCCTCATTGGGCATTTCAGAAGAATTCAAGTGAATTTCAGTTTCAGGATTCAGATGAACACTATAGACAGAGCCACCAAAAGGAATTCTACCAAGCAAATAGAATCACATTTGCCTTAAAATATAGCTGACAATACTAATTAAGATCAAACCACTTGAGAAATCCAACTAGTGTGTTAGGTGCCCACCTAAAGCACAGAACACAATTAAGATTCATAGAGGGAAACAAGCTGGTGCCTTTAAGAATCAGTAACATCATGATAGGTAAGCAGTTATCACACATGTGCAGCCTGAATTGTTGCTGGTAAACTAACCTCTCCCCACCCACACTCAAAATATTTTCCATTTAGAAACTACACAGGCAACCCAACAGTTCCTATTCTGGGAACGGATTAGAAGGCAAATGTACTCAATATGTTGTCATACAGGGAAACTCCACTTAACAAGGACAAACTGTGAGGTCACCAACAACACTGCTTGGACCACTAGACAACAATGTTTGTTGCATATAACACAACATAAAATAACATTTACTTTTTCCCCCTTTTGCAAGGGGGGGTCAGTGGGTTAGGTGATCAGAAGGGCGCCGATCTGAGTTTCAACCAAGGCAGAATAGTCACATCTCGATTGGGCCCTTAACTCCTCAAAATGCTCCAGGGGTGTCGGATAACTGGACTTGCACCTCACTTTCACCCCAAGCTTAAACCTTTACCAGTGTGTGCACGGGTCTCAAAGGAAGCCAGAGGAGAAATAACAGGAAATATCCACAAGATCGACCTATTTATCCATGGGTATAACACTTCAGTTCCTGTTGTGAGTCTAGACGGC
>JAODKC010000038.1:15348558-15391544 GCA_026777985.1 Mormyrops attenuatus
CCCCCCACCCCCCCCCCCCCCCCCCCCCCCCGCCCCGCGCCCCCCCCCCCCCCCCCCCCCCCCCCCCCCGGGGGGGGGGGCCGCCACCGTACTCATACTTGTGTAAATGGCAAATAAAGCAATCTTTTTAATTTCTTTGGATGGAGGTTTTAAGTAACAGGGGTAATACAAAAAGAATTCACTGCCACCTTTTAACAATGGTAGTGCTGCATCCACTCAGAAAGACATGGTTTGTGCCACTGAAGTACCAGGCACAAACTATCTCTAAACCCAGAAGAGAAAGCATAACCACTCTACTACTTGCATAGTGCCCCATGCAGCACGAGCAGAGCCATGGGGTGAAAACTGCCCAGTAGTTAGTGTAGGACACGTCGTCTCTGACCTCAAGGACCTGCAGGGACAATGAAGTGGGGGTGTGACGTGGTGTCAGGAACAAAGACCTCCAACAAGCCCATGTGTGAAGGTCATATTAGAGGAGGTAAGGAGCATGCACTAATACAGCGCGTTGCCACACCCACTACATGACAAACCACCTCAGGGATGAGAACCTGAGTGCGGCCATGTGGCGGGTGATACCTCAGCACCACACAAGTCTGAATGGACCAGTGTGAGGTTTTTCCGGTTGCTGGGGTGCCAATCCTGCCACCAACCCGCAGGTTATTCCCTGTAAGTTGGAGGACCTCCGTATAGGACTGGATGTAGATTAATGTCATACCCAGGACGAAGCAGGTTAAGGGCCTTGCTCAAGGGCCCAATGGAGTAGAATTAACTATGGGCATTCATGGCATTTGAACCAGCAACATTCCAGTTACTGGCACAGATCCCTAGCGTCAGAGCCACTACTCCACCCACAAGGTCGTATTAAGACCCCCCCCAAAAAAATCAGCTGAACAGTGGGAGTGAAAGGGGGGAAAAAGCAAGCAGAAATCTAGAATTTGCACATAAAGCGTCAGCGTGAACATTAGTGAAAGGTGTGCTGCCTTTCAGTGTGCGATAAGAGAATCTTTTGTACAAGCCAGGTAATGACAGCTGAACAAGCATTTGGGCAACACCAATTATTTTGTAACAAATATGTAAATAAAATACATCAAAATAATTTAAAAGGCAAAAGATCACTCTGTGTGTATTTAAAAATGAATATACAGTATGATATTAAACAACATAAGAGTCTCTTATTGCACATGGGATGGGGGGCATTTGGGACATAAGTGCCATCCTTCGTTTCAGAGTACACACGCACACACACAAAACTGAAACAATGAAAACGAGAGGAAATTAGGGAACATCATAATGTTAAACTGAGACTGGTAGCGACTTTCTGTGATGAGGACTAAAGACTGAAGAAAATAAACAGTCAGAAAGTCTTCAGAATATCACATCTTATTTAGCAAGAATCATCAACTGGGAGACAGCCCCAAAACTAACAGGAATTGCTCACAAAATATCAGATTTAACATTCTTCGCGTACAGTTTTTAAACGACACAGATTTTTCAAACAGGTGTTTCAGAGGTACCCCCCTTTGCCAGTCAGAAATAATTGCAGAAATAAGCGAAAAGCCTCCGAAATAAACGCATCACGATATCACGCTAAAATCGTGAGCAGCTCCAAAAGGCTGTCAAATTTTTTAAATGAAACTTTTTCTAATAATTCATTTCACCGTCACTTCTTTATTACTGTATACACATCTCTTCCAAAATTTCTATGAAAGTAGTTCTCTTTTCTCTTTATATGTTTTATTTCCATGTCATTCTCGATATCATTGCCGCCCCCGATCGGTGGCCATTCACGGAGACACAATCAGAAACAGGTCCGTAGTTGTGTATATAAAACCTGATTAGCAACGAATGTTTTTAAAAATAAAAACAAACAAACATCTTACCCAAATTTGGGAAGTTGCTTGTACCAGTTTAAAAACTAAAAATAACTGCTCAGCTGTGGTTTTCTACACCCCCACGAAAAGCATACAAAAAGGTAAAGTTTGCAGAAATTGCCCGAAACCACAAAAAAGTACGCGTAATAGTGCAGAGAGGAGGAATGTCTCCCCCGCTGCAGCGCCGCGTTAAATTTCGAAAAGTTTCTGTCGGAAAAAAGAGCCGCTGATAAACGGCGCAGAACTCCGTGGCCCCCGCCCCCCGGTCAAGGGAGGCGTGTGGGTGTCACACACCCCAAGATTTAACACGCACAAATAAACTCAACTAAGATGCTGAAAACGTCCCGCACCGGCGACGGCGGGGAGCCCAGCAGTGCCGATGTGAGGCAGCACGTAGGAGCGGGAGCTGAACGTTTCCATGATGTAAAAAGCTGTAGGTCGTGTTTTGAAAAAAACGGGGGAAAGGGAAAAGTTGCAGCTGCCCTGGACAGGGGCGTGTGTCCGCAGGCGTACTTCGCCTCGCCGCGCCCTCTGTCAACAGCCCGGTCCACATATCGCCAAGGTTAAACCACACATAAATACAAAAAAAAAGAATCAAGTCTACTGGTCCTCATTACATGTGGACGGCTTCCCTCATTCGCGCACCAAGCACTGGGGAGTGACTCAATATTACGATACAGCTTGGGTAAAAAGCGCGTAGTCCCTCAAAAACACACACGCCGTGTGCCGTTAGTAAAATGTTTGAGGTCTCGGCAGCGGGATCTTCACGGAAGCCCGAGGAGCACCAAAAAAACAAACCGTTTCGGCGGTTAGAAAGCGGCAATTAGCTTACCGAATACTCCTAGAGATCGCCACAGAACTGAACACTTTCCTTATCTCGAGTGCACAGACGCCATATTTGTACGCAGGGAGGTACGCATGCGCACATGTGCCGACGCGACGGCCCGCACGCGAGACTGGGATGCGCTTCTATGGGACATTGCGCGTCACGCGCGCGTAACGTCCCAGTGGGAGTCGGAGTCGCTTTTAAAAAAATCCCCCTTTTCTCATTCTATGAAAGCTGAATGATCATTTCTTTATTTCGATAATCTATAAGGAAAACTTGGTACCTTCTGATTAAGGCATGTGTTCGAGGCCTATGTTTTCACATGTTTTGTGCTGATTTTTTCTTTATTATTCATTTAACCATTTATGTGATAATATTGAATTATATACAGCGTACATGTGGATCACTCATATGAATGTAGAAAAAGTGAAAAATCTCAAATATGATATTAATATTTTCCCAGCCCGCCCAATTTAACCTTTTCTGTATCTTACAATATTACGGATCTATTGCTGAATCAGTTAAGGATAAGGATGTATTATAAGATGATACTGCTGGTGAGTGTAAGTTTTACGTAAACAAAGCGCCAATGATTCATCTGTCTTTCTGTTTTTATGTGGGCGGAAGGGGAACGAAAATTATGATGAAATCACTGGCAAGAGATTTGATCTGAATTTTAAAGCGATAAAGTGATTCTTTACATTAATTTCACTGTAATTACACTTCATAGATATTCACGTTGTTCGGTTTTTATTTTATCCAACAAATTTCTGTCACACATTTTTTTTTCAATACAGAACAAATATATGACAACGTGTACTATATACGCCATGCATATGACCTAGAGTCTAGACAATGTAAACAAAATAATGCTGTCTGCATACAGGAATTGAACTGTACAAAACATTACACCCATTACATTATGTAAATATTTTTAAATTACGTGTAAAATATAATACTGCAAATTCCATAAATTATTATGTGTGAAACAATTATAAATTATATAGATTATTAGGCTTTCCAATTCTTTATGAGGTCTACATCTGTTTTTGCTTTGTAAAATTTTGTTAAATTGTCATCTATAGTTATAATTCCACTGAAACATTGTATTTAAATCATTAGTTAATGACAAAGAATCAAGGTTATAATCTATGTATTACAAGTGATTGCTATCTGAATTTGAAAATAACCCTTTACATTTTTGACGCAGAGCAACTTTGTAAATACGAAGTAACTTTTATTTTAGCAATATAACACACCATATGGCTAGTGGTCGCTCGGTGACTGTAGTCAGGGCCGGAGGTTGGTATTTTTCAGCCCGGAATGTTACACCCCAGACTGGCCCAGGAGTCGGGGGATTTTGTGAGCTGGAGGGGGGTCCCCGACGACAATTTACCGAGCTTGTTGAGTGCCCCCTGCTATACCGTTAACATAAAATTTCCCGATGCTAGTCACTAGCACATTGCCAGGGCGCCCCACGAGGAATTCTTCCAATTAGATACTCCGGTACTCACTGTATAGCTATATATGAGTTAGATTCCCCTTTCCATATAAAACTGTGTGACGTTTTCATGTTCTCCACGCGTTCGTACGAGTTTCCTCCGGCAGTCCAATAGGATTAAGCGGTTAAGTGCATTGGTTTCGCAAAATTACCCTTATCCTGTGATAGCGTGTGCCCTGAGACGAATTATCAGATTGGAATTATGCCGCGATGCTATACAACATAAACAGTATGGATGTCGGGTATACGCTAAACCATTCAAATCATTTCGTAAGTTTTCTTTCTCCCAAACTTTCTATTGTTCTTCTGCACTGTTATTGAAGCAACTGATATAAAGCAAGGTGTTCAACATTTGCACTTTAATTAAGTATTGAATATATTAAGTGTTTCAAGACAATTACTAATTATTGCACAATATCACTTAAATATGTGTGCATATAATTATGACATATTACACTATATTATTATATTCAAGTAAGTTACACATTAAGCATATACATGGTATGTACTGTATATGCATGATAAATTCAAGAATTCCCATGACTAAAACTTGACAAGCCAGTTTATTCAAAAGTATCGACTGCACGCAAACAATTTCAGTCTTGCGTCGGCTGCCCACGTCAGCCAAGCTTCACCTCATCTCCTGTGTGAATATGGAATATATTAAGTGTTTGAAGACAATTACTAATTGTTTCAAAATATCACTTAAATATGTGTATATATAATTATTACATATGACATTATAATATTATTGTAAATGTTGAAAAGTTTACTTATATGTATTTAAAGGGGTACTTAAAATATATAGCTTTTATACCTGAAAAAATTAAAATCACCTTTAAATGTCTGCCAAAACAAAAGCGTATACTGTCAAACTTTGTCACATTGTCAAGACCTGATTTAAATGGTAGTGGCTGTCAGAAGTCATGAATCGGAAATACAGTTATAATCATGTAGTAAACAAGAAAGTTAAATGAACTATATACGTGTTATAGATCAAAGGCTGAAGAACTTGTGGGTGAAATAACGTGACAAATTTAATTATGATGCTTTGCGAAGCCAGTTGAGCGTCCTGGTTGTGAGCAGCAATTTAAATAATTTTCTTATGGATGTCTTTTGTCCAATTCATAAAAAATATAACAATAAAAAAAAATAGCGAACTGACTGATTGCCACCTAGGGGGCAGCATAATCTAAATGTTTCCAAGACCGTTGTCAGTTAATGCTTAATCTGATCGGCAAGGCTGTTCTCTCGCTGCCTGCAGTTCACACTTGAGGACGGCACAAGTCTTTACAGCGCCAATCTGGAATATGTCATTTTTTCAGTTTGTCAGATATTATTACCTATTTTGCACGTTTAGAGTAACTTTCTATGAATACCTGGTCATTAATACTATAAATTCAGGATTCAGACATGAGTTAAGAGATGGTTTAATGTTTATATTTAAAATAAATAATTTATAATTTTTCAAATGAAATGTTTATTGTAACATGAATCCTATTAAGTTAAATCGACTGAAGATATTCAAATAAGTTATACGTTAAGCATTTACATGGTATGTACTGTTTATGCAGGATACATTCAAGAATTCCCATAACTAAAATTTGACAAGCCAGGTTATTCAAAATCGACTGCGCGCAAACCCTTTCAGTCTTGCGTCGGCTACCCACGGCTGCCCAGTTTCACCTCATCTCCTGTGTGCTGTGTAGTAACCAAGGGGACAGCAAACAAGTCCAGATGGCCAGTCTCAGTCTTCAGCAAACTCCAGGCCAAAAATGACACACCACTGTTTGCACCAAGCAGCAGCTACAGACAGCAGCAACAAACGGACAAACTTCATAAAATCCACCGACAGCCAGTCCTAATGAGTACAGGACATGGGGCAAGGTTCAAAAGTTACATTCATTTAATAAATTTCACACTAAACTGAACACTGTGTTGAGATTGATAGTTTTATCTGTTGGTCTGATATACTTCCATGTATTTTTAAAAAAATAGACACTTAGATAATGTCTAATATGTAATTTCTCTGACATACAGATGATGAGTTTCCCTAGGAAGGGCTAACACACTTTTGACCTCGGTATTTTAAACGTTCTGGCTACGGCCCTGATATTTTAATGAATTAGAGCATCCATCCAACCTTCAACCGTTTATTCTTGACAGGGTCCGGAGGGTTGGGATATCTGTACATGTAAATAATTTTATTTGAGGGATTATTACATATAGCACATTGCAGTACCAAATATCACGAAGAGGTCTACCCGTCTTTCGATTATTACCATTGGTCACGATCGTAAGATAAAAACAGGCTGTTGGAATCCGGATTACACGAAAAAGCATCCTTAATTGTAAATCACCAGCCCGCAATCTTCAACGGCCTTACTATACATCATAACCGAAAGGTACGAGACCCCGCTTTTATAGCATTGATGCAGTTTCCACTATTTTGATTGGTTCCCGATAGCAAAGGCGTGGTCGCGATAATTTTTTTCCTAGATTCGATTGGCTACAGTTACTTCATGCAGAAAGCCGCAGCTGTTGCTAATAACCGTGGTAGGTTGTCAACTAAGGGTTTGGTTACTGTTGCTGCTGCAATGAGAACATCGGCAGTGCATGAGAGTGAATTCAATCCATTAATTGTCATCATTTGAGTGAGTATTATCAGTTTTATATGTATATAAATACATACATACGTGCTGCATATCGCTTTTGTAACGAATTGACAGCCTTATCGCTGTAGAATTGGACCCAAGAAAGGTATTCGTACCGGCAACTGTATTTTAAACGTGCCACACGACGCATTAGTTTTTGGTAACATACTTCTTGCGCAACTAATTTGTGGGCTATAGCAGGGATTTATCTGATTTTCTGTAGAAGTAAGTTTTGTGATGTAAGTAGTTGGCTGTGATAAATAAGGATGCTGAGGCTGCCACACTGCGCACACAGGCATTTTGCAGGATGGAAAACATTGTGGAAGGCAGCCGCACTCACCGGTGCTGGTCTGCCGTGTACCTTCATGTCTTACCCCGGCGTGCGCATGTGGGTTTCTCGCTTCCCAGCACGATGCCTGCTAAAGACTAGCTGCCGCTGATCTATTTATATTAATACCGAAGGTCGAAGTATTTGTGGTAACGAGTGATACGCTCTGCACATAATCATCAAGATCTCACAGTCGATGTTTTCTTTAATATCAATAAAACTGAAAATATACCAGCTTCGTCGACGATTAAAGTATATTTTTAACGTATTTTGCAATGCGATGGTTACGCTGTCTCCTCTAAATACTGTAATATGTGTATTAATACAGGCGTACATTTTACATACTGGAAAGGATGGTGGGGGACCCGTGGGTGAGTTTGTCACTAGTGGCAACCGGGTCTTTTCCATATAAGTGTACAGTATACCGAAAAATACCAAGCGCTGAAAAGCGTAACACGACGCGTCATCAGAAGTAACATGCAGGGGTTGCGCACTTAAAACGCAATTTTCATTGCATATCTTCGACAGCGGTGCTGGCCACATAACCTTCGCGAAATAACATTACAGGTACCGACCGTTTACTTTCTATTAAAGCTGCAATGCCTGTACATGTAAAAATGGAGTTTAGGCGTGAGTGGGTATCCTTTAATCTCGTATTGTATATCATGCGCCGAAGCACCAAGGAAACCAAAATGGTATTATCCCATCACCTTTTCTGGCGTACCAGTGAACGTAAAAAGAAAAGTAAACGCATGAGGATACAGTATTATGATTCTAATAAGGACCGTGTGTGTGTGTGTGTGTGAGTGCGTATATGTTTTTGAGAGCATTTACTTAACGCAGTACGCTATTTGGACGTTGCTTTTGGTAGTGAGAGAGAACCGATTGTAACTGACGTTCGTGTTTTTTGTTGCAGTATATATTTGTTTTCTCCAAGTAAGCTAGATAGCCTAGAATGCAATAATATAAACTATTTGGTTTGATGATTTTGCCACGCTTTCATTCGTTCTTTCCCCAGAACCATGCATCAAGTTCAGGGTTTCTGTGATCTTGGTGTCTGTCCCAGGAAACACCGGGCATAGGGCGATATACGCACACATGCACACTAAGGGCAGTTTAGACGCAGCAGGTCCGCTAAACTGCATTCACTGTGTGAAGAAACTGGCATGCAAACACCCACAAACAAGGGGAGAAGACGCAAACTCCACACACAGAGACCTAGGGCGGGCATCAGATCCACAGCGCTGGAGGTGTGAAACCACAGTGCTTCCAACTGAGTCACCATTTACCATGTTTTAACATGACTTACTTGTTGGAACACTGTATAATCAAGATATCTGTATAAAGCATGCCTTTTTTCACAAATCCCTGAAATTAGTCTCTTTATCTTAAGAACATTTTAAACACATTTTAAATGATATCTTCGGTTTTTCAAATCACTTGTAGGATAGTCTTTCCCTGTTTTCTTAGGTGATTTTTCTGTTAAGTATTTTACCAGTATGGCATATACCGTGCTGTTAACATTTTATCAGACGCCAAAAAGAACAGAGGTTTATAGTAAGATCCCTTTCCTGGTAGAGATTGTCTAGTGTAACTGTCAGTGTTGTACTGTGAGCTACATGGCATATATACAGTGCTGGTACTTTGACTATACGTGGGTAACATTCAGGGGTCGTGATAATACATGACGAACGAGGCTTGAAATGGTTGCCAAGAATCTTTAACACACCTTTTTTTTCTGATCTAACGGTGTCTCATATAGAACGGTTTTTGGGTCAGGTTATATCTGGTCTGCCATCGCTGGAAGGCTGGCACTGTTTATCGAGACCAGCCTAGCTCACAAACTGTTCTGATATCTCATCGGCCTGCGCTGTGTGATAGAACTGGCATGGGTACAGAAGGAGAGGAGATTACATTAAAATTCATGTCAGCTGCTGAATCATTTTGACTGGGAGTTTTATTTACTTATTCCTATTATGCTGCTGTGGTTTTAATAAAACAGAAATGTGCGATAGCCATACAGGAGAAATTTCTGGTATGTAGTTGGTACATTACTATCCCTCACTCGAACACCTCTCCATCCTAAATCTGTAGTACTAGTAATCAGATGGTCGTGCAAAGGATGATGCAGTGAATTGTCATTTTTGTAGATTCATGATAACATCAGCGAAACGATTGAGCGCATAGAATGTTTTGCAATTATCTGAGAAGAGTTTCCAAAGACCAAAATGTCCTAATCAGAGTTTAAAATCAGCTATGGCAGTTGGTTCCACCACGTGGCATGACAGCTGTGCTAGTGTAATACTTTGATATGAGCCCAGATCACAGAAGTGGTAAATAATGTTTTTATATATTTTTTTTAATAAAAAATTTACTTTATGTTGCACAGATCTGCATCATTCCCGCAATATTCCACCTAATACCATGTTCAATATGAAAATTACAATAAAGCCACCGAACACATTTAACTGTGTTGAAACACTTTTTTATTACCCAAAGATTGTAATTTTCTTACACACTTTTTTTTGACATAGTAGTGGCCCTTCCTTTCAGCTGGAGTATTTTCTCTGGATGGATTGTTTTAAATTTTTATGGTGATTACTGACGATCTTTGATGGAAACAGTCTCAGGAGGAGGATGTGGCTGTGCATGCCGTGAATATATGTCTGTGTTACAATAATTTCAATTAATTTTTCACGGTAGCTTATCCAGCATAAGGGTTGTGGACAAACTGGAGCATTTCTCTCAAAGAACAGCGCACACAGTGGGGGAACTCCCTGAATGGGATGCCAGTCTATAACAGAGCACTCACTCGCTGTGGGTTACTTAGAGACGCCAATTCACCTAATTGCTTATTATTGGGCTTCGGGAGGAAACTGGAATATCCAGAGGAAGCCAGAACAAAAACCGGATCCAAATAGGCATAGAGAGTTGTAGACATCAGACCCACAGTCGGTCAGGCATGCGGCCACAGTGTTACCCTTCATGCCAACCCAGAATGATATGTATTGTTTTTCTGTGATAATGTATTGCCTAATAGTAATCCTATTTTTCATTTTATGTATAGTTTTTTTTTGCAGTTGTTTTTAAAATGTAAATTTTAAACAATGCCGTATGTCAGTGTTTACAAATGAAGACTCCTGATTATCTTGTAGCATTTTTCTTTCCTGATAGCTGCCCAAGAGTGCGTGCAAAGTCGCATACTTATTTGCAATGTAGCAGGCGAAATATAGGATGGAAAGTGAGCAGGATGGATGAGACAGTATGCAAACGGTACCTGGATGACACACTGCGTTCTGCGAGATTCCGAAGTGTGCAGCCGATGGATGCTATGCTATTCCACAAGGCCAGCGGAGCAGTGAGGAACTTAATTTCCTCAGAAATTTTTGTCAAGGTGGCTGAGGAAGTGCTGTCTCTACAAATGTATGAAGTATAAAACAATGCCGGTTACATTAGTTGACTCAAATATGTGTATTTTTTTTGTTGATCATTCTTAACAGCTTTTAACTTTTGCGAGGAGTCAAGCTATGTCACTGGAAATGATCCTGGTCAGGCAATATGCAAGAGGGCGACTGCAGTGTATCTGAATGCATGACTACTGTTCTCATGCACCCATACAGTACATACTAGATTAAAGGTTAAGTTGTAGGTTTCTGATGAAATTCAGGACCTGCTGTGTAAGTATGTGATTTTGAAGGCACCTCTGGTGTCTGGGGCCTATTGCCCACAGGAGTACCAATCCTGACTATCCATGGCTTTGCATCGCAGACTGGATCCCTGCAGTCTCACGTCATCGAATGGACAGGAGACGTATATAACTAGGGCCCAGTGCAGGCTTGCAGGCTTATCTCTGTTCGTGTCTCAGATGCCAGCAGTGAAACCCAAGTGAAGAAAGGTACGTCTCCCTTTCCTGTAATGGCCATGGGCAACAAGCAACAGAATCTTGAGTTGATGAAATGGAGAAGGTGCCAGAGAACTTATGTCCTCATGGGTCCCCCAAGTGTCTATTCCATATCAGTGTCCAGTTCCTGGGCATTTAAGTTCCTTCTAAGTGCTTTTTTCATACAGTGTGAGGGAGGATTGATTTCTTATGTTTGGCTAGAATGCTGGGCAAGGACAGAGTAGGAATTTAGAGTATGGCCCCCGTGTGTGCTCTCGTGGGTCAAAAAAACAGGGAAGCTACTAAATGATATGCATTTCGCAATTATTCTGCTATTTAAATGCATCTTCTTTGCTCTTTATTAGGACAGCCTGGATAGAGACCCGCAGTGTAGGAAGCAAAGACAAATCGCCTGAGGTCACACTGTCGATGCCTCTGGCAGACTTTATAACTATACAGGGCTACCCATTTTTTTGTGTAAATAGTGAAGGGAGAAACAAGGATTTTAAATCCAGTGGGTGGCATTACTGGACACGATCCATCACTGTCTGGTTTATTCCACAATGAACAAATAAGCTAACCAATGGGAAAGCTGCTGGAGACAGTGTGACTTTCAAAAGCCACCAGAGGCTTTAACATCTAGTTTCTCTTATCACCACTGCTCAGAGAATCAGCATGCAAAGTGGCATGGATGGCCTGACCTCGGGTGACTTAACCCCGCCTCCCTGCAGGTGCTTATCCAAATCAGCGAGCCCCCGCCTCCTCCCCTTTGTTGCGTGGGAGCGCATTTACAGCCGCCATGGAGTCTTGATGGTTTCCCAAAAGCTTCGCCGTGCTGCAGTCAGTCCGGTCTCCTCTGACTCCCTCTCACTCTCCCTTTCACACCGCAGCCAGCTTCTAGATCTATCCATCTATCTATCTATCTATCTATCTATCTATCTATCTATCTATCCATCCATCCATCCATCCATCCATCCATCCATCCATCCATCCATCCATCCATCCAGCCAGCCAGCCAGCCAGCCAGCCAGCCAGCCAGCATCAATGTGTGGGAAATGCTCACTAGGAAGGGCTGTGGAAAGGGGACATGTGTGCAAGGCAATCACACAGCAGTATTCATCCACTAACAGAAGTGGGAAATAAAGACATTATCTGTAGATCTACATCTAAAAATGGATTCAGTGATCCATTATGTACAGTAGTGGTCCCCAGATCTCCACTTCATTGCCCCCCCTCATGCCAGAGGCTTGGGGCTTTGAGGGCTCATTATAGGTTTGAAGAGTAGTTAACGAATTTAATCTAATTTTCTGATAGTGGGATGATATATTGTTTTAATGAAAAGCTTGGCTCTCATTTTTGGTGTTTTTGCCAGGTGTTGATAAAGGTGTCATACATAAGTGAAATAGGGGGCTACCTGTTTTTATATTAACTTCTTTCTGTTCCCAGATTATTGGCATGATGGATTATGGACTGTGTCTCCTGAAACTACCCTGTCCATTTGGCACAGTGTGAAGTTGTTTGTGTTCCGATTTGGAACTCACTCCCTTTAGTTGGGAGTCATACTATTTACAAATGACAGCCCCCCAATGGCTTGACTAGACTCTTTAGATGAATTTACAAAACATTAATCCAGTTTTAAGGGCCTGGTGGTAGAACAGCCACTCAGAAACTGGGCACACTGATCTTGGAGGTAGAGACAGAATTGCACTGTAATGGATTTATCCGGAACGGTAAGCAGAGATCCAGATTTTACAGTAGACACTTACAGTATTGATCAAAAAGGAAACAAGCAGAAGTTTTAATATATGTTAGATTCAAGCATGATTGTAAGATTTACTGTAGCAATTAATTTGTATGGTATTCTTTTTTGTTATTCAGTGACAGGATGACATAAACAGTTTCACTGTTTAGCCTCTTTAAGTGACGTTAAATTCTATTGTTACCTCATTTCCCGTGACTGTGATGACTTCAGATTGCCATAGACCTTTTTTAGCAAACCATACCCAACTCTTTTATTAAGTATTTTTAACCATAGGCCCTAACAAAAAAAAACATAATTAACTGATTACTTAAGATAAGGTAAATATTGGCTCACTTTATCTGTTTATGTAATGGGTCAGCTGAAGTAATCAATAAATGGAAATAAGCAGATTTAAATGGGGTAGATTTTAGAATGTTTCACTTTGATTTCAAATAAATAAAATACAGGCTGTAATTCTGGGTGCAGTTAAAACTAAGTGTTCAAGACAATTCTCAACTGAGCCCTCTAAATACTTAACAGTATATATTTAACTAACTGGCATTAAACTGTTTATTAGATTTGTAATGTTCACCGTGCCCAGGTCACCACAAGGAACTTGGGGGACCAATGTAACATTATCAAAAAAAACTACTGGTCCTGAAACAAAACTGAATTCATTGAGTGCCATTTTCCTATCAGAAAAGCAAAATAAAAACAGTTTTTGAACAAATGCAGACTGAGAGACCACAGCCTGATCAATGAGAAAGTTAGATATTTGGTTACATGGATGGTGTCATCATTGCTAGACAGTTTTATGAAATAGGAACAAATTTTTTTAAACTTTGTTTTAAAGTGAGTACGATCATTTTTACACGGCCCCTTATGATGCTTCATGAGATAACTGAGAAATGAACCAGTACCACTAGTACACTTAGCATTGCTTTTTGCATCTTGAAAAACTAACACGGCCCCTTTCTGTGTTTGTTGTCTCATTTTCAGGTGTGTGCGTGTGCCTGTGTGTGTGTGTGCGTGTGCGTGCATGAGTGTGTGGGTGCATGTGTGCGTGAAGGGAGCATGCGTGATGTGCGGTGTGGGACCACATGCTCTCCAGCAGGCTGCCGGCTCCTCACTCTGCTCCACTGACCCCGCCTCTGCTCTTCCTCTTGTTTGTCTTCATGAAGACTCCTGACACCGGTGATGTAATGAATAAATTTGAAGTCCTTGGGATTGTAGGTGAAGGTGAGTGACTGATTTTGCTCCGACCCTCCGAAAAAAGGGCAGATTCTGTAACCCTGTTATTTTTTAACAGGCTGTGAAGAGAGGTGAAAGCTAAGCATTTTCAGAATTTGTTAATTCTGTGACACTTGTCATATTGTATTAAGTCATATTGTATCACAATATATTAAGAATCTGTAGGGGGTGGACAAAATAGTGGAAACAACACATGAAAAGGACTTTAACATCAAGTCACTAAATTTCAGCTAGAAAGGTGAGTCATGTTAGGTTGAATGTCAATTAACCAAATGTGTCAGATAGCACAAGAGAGAGTTTTTAGAGCAATCTGAGCCAGATATAGGACAAAGAGGCCCTGTTTGCACCTGGTTTTAAAATGTGTTTTGGGCGGTCAATCGTAAGTTGACATGTGTCTCCAAGGTGTCCAGCTGACCACTTGTGTTCAGATTTTGTTACTGCCCCATGCACCATTATTGTAACATCCTCTACTAGGATACATTAGATATGTGGCCAAATGCATCCCAGACCACCACAGCAAGTGGTTTTAGGGTTTGGATCACAATGTATCTTGGTGACCGTTTAAATTTGTATTTAGCACTGTCCAATTGCAGTCCAATTGCCCAAGATGCATTTTAAGACGAAGTGTAAACAGGGCAAGAATCAGCTCCTGAATCACAGATTCATCACTCACAAGAACTGCAGAATTATTTATGTGTCAAGGGCCGACAGTCTTAAAATTGATGACAGCATGTACTGAACATGGCTAAACTGCAAGAGGAGCAGTCGTCCTCTCTGACACGGATAGATGGGCACTTAACAGGATATTTGCTGAACACCACAGAGTACAGCCTCTGAAATCAGCACAGAACATGATCAGCAGCAGCAGGACCCAGTCGCAAACAGAAATGTACGTTGTGTGCTTTTCAAAGCTGGAATTTATTTTTGCGACAAATAAGGCTGTAACATAAAAATTATTTAATGCATTAATTTTTGCTTCCAGGGTAAATTGTAACAAAAATTTCTAAGAAAACACAAGGCATAATCTGACCCTAAATATAAACATAAAGCCATGTTGAGTGGAACATTGCCATAAAATGACAAAAGGTACAAGTACAAGTCACTGGATATTGCAGAATCCAGTAATCATTCTGACTTGTCGCAATCCTTGACTGGAAAACGTATCAGGTAACTTAACTGAAATACATTATGGATAAATGGAGGAATGTATCTGTAGTCTCACCTCATTCATCTAATTGTAAAACCACCCTTTTCACCAAGCTGTGACTGAAAGAGTAAAGAGAAGCGTTTATTAAGTGCCTGGCTATTTTTACGCTCTTTTTTTAGGTCATCGGCTGTGACGCTCCAGTAAGGTTGGGTTTAAAGATAAAATGGCTCATTTAGGGGAATGTGGAACCAGGGTTTCTTGAATTGTTCTGACTAGCATTTATAAGCACAAGAGGCAGTAGGTATTAGGGATGTTAAGGAAGTAAAGAAGATTTAATAATCATAATAATAATAATAATGAACCATAATCATGGTGCTGAATGAACTTAATCAGGTGATATACGTATCTCTCTACTGGCTAAATTAAGTGCATTCTCTCCAATAGCCGCTATCATAAATCAACCTACGAAGTAATGGATTCGGTTTCCTCTGTATCATTTCACAAAAGCTTGTTTCCATCTTCACTTTCCATCTCCAGTTAACTGATGCTTCCAGTAAATGCCAGTTCTAACATTTAGAAGTTTTACTGAAGTAATATGGGTTGAGTATCTCACTGAAGGTTCCCTGGGACTTGGAGCAGCTATTGTTGGGCTAAGAGTGCGTAGCTTCAACCAGAACACAATCTGTAACCTCCCATATTAGCCAAAATCAGTAATAACTGAAAACTTAAAGCGTGGAAATGATTTTTCCTATAATAATGTAAAAAATGTGATGCACGTTTTAGTGTCTTCTCTCTCTTCCACACTTTCTCACACATTCACACATCTGGGTATAGTTTTATCTCAGTGGAGTTTATGTCCCCAGCTCATATCCATCTTTATTTTTACATGAGCTGTGATCAATGCTGAACTGTCTCTCCATCAGATGCTTATCGGTTTTGTCATTCTTTAGAGCAGGTTGCATAATGTTACAAGAATATGATACTTATACTGCAGTAGAGCAGACAATGGACAATGAAATGTAAACCAGCTTGCAGTGCTCAAAGTATATTGTAAACAGACCAGAACATTCTACAGTGGAGAATTTGTATATTTAAAGAACAATAGAGTGTCAGCCCTTAAAAAGAGTCAGAATGCGATATAAACATCTGGGTTAGAACAAGTATTTTTAAAACCTCAATTAAGCATTCGATGGACAGCTGGTATGAACTGTAGAACAAACTATGCAAGTGAACCTGTTTATTGTTGTTGGTGATACACTTAATGGAGGTAACTCCAAAGAAACTAGCAGTATTATCTTCAGCACAGGTGGTTTAAATGTAGCTGTTTGGGCTTTTTGTTTTATCATGGTATTCTTGTTATTCTTGTCTGTTATGCACATCTGTTGGAATATCCATCCATCCACCCATCCATCCATCCATCCACCCTCTAACTGCTTGCCCTGGTCAGGGGTGTAGGGGATTTGGAGCTCATCCCAGGCAGCACAGAGCATGAGACTGAGATGCACCCTGGGTGGGATACCAGTACATTTGAATATGTCAGTGTTCATAGGAGGTGCACCAAATGGAGGTGGATTAGTTTTTAATAGGTTTTACGGTGTAGTTATACCAGGCTAAGACGTCACCAGTGAAAGGGTCTTTTTGTTGTTACGGACTCTTAGCTGGGACAGTGTGGTGGCTTAGTGAGTGGCCCTATTGCCTTGCACTATGTGGGTTAGGGTTCAAATCCCACGGTTTTTGTAATTGTTTTCTCAGTGTCATGTGGCTTAGTGAGTGGCCCTATTGCCTTGCACTGTGTGGGTTAGGGTTCAAATCCCAGGATTTTTGTTATTGTTTTCTCAGTGTCATGTGGCTTAGTGAGTGGCCCTATTGCCCTACACTGTGTGGGTTAGGGTTCAAATCCCACGGTTTTTGTTATTGTTTTCTCAGTGTCATGTGGCTTAGTGAGTGGCCCTATTGCCCTACACTGTGTGGGTTAGGGTTCAAATCCCACGGTTTTTGTTATTGTTTTCTCAGTGTCATGTGGCTTAGTGAGTGGGCCTATTGCCCTACACTGTGTGGGTTAGGGTTCAAATCCCATGGTTTTTGTTATTGTTTTCTCAGTGTCATATGGCTTAGTGAGTGGCCCTATTGCCCTACACTGTGTGGGTTAGGGTTCAAATCCCATGGTTTTTGTTATTGTTTTCTCAGTGTCATGTGGCTTGCTCTGATCTCCTTCTGCAGTCTAAAGACATGCAGTTAGGCTAATTGGTTCTCTTAGAGCAGTATTTCCCAATCGGGGCCTCAGTGGCCCATGTTTGGTCCATGTTCTTGCTCCTTTCAAGCTCTGTGCCAGACAGTCCACATATTTTCTCCCTCGCAGCTCCCTACTGGGAGCAAAAATGTGGACTGTCTGTGGGTCCCTCAGGACCGGATTGGGAAATACTGACTTAGAGTGTGACTGTATGTACCCCATAATGGCCTTGCTCCTGGTCTTGGGTGTTCTCCAGCCTTGCTCTGACTAGGATACACTTCTGTGACCGTAACCACACTAAGTGGTTGTAGGATGAAAGAATGGTACTTTAAGTACAGAAAAAACAGAAACAATTTTTCTGAACACGCAGGTATTTCGGGAGAAAATGAACACATTATGTGTTGTGCCTCTCATTGCATCCAGGACAATGTAGTTACAATGTGAAAATGAGTCATCAAAAGTCTTCCATTGGAATGGCATCAGTGACCACTACTAATTTACCAGCTGGATTCCAACTGGTTTCTGTTGGTACAGTGTGCTCATAAGATGCATCAAATTCTCTAGACTATTTCCTTGCCATTGTCTGCTCTTATTCTCCTTACCATTGTCTACTCATATTCTCTGCCTTAATAGGCAGCATATTTATTTTGCCCAGGCCAAAATCTTTGTTGGGGCTACATTTTGAAAATGTGTTCAGTTATGTCTGATAAAGTCCAAAGCTGAGCCACTGAACCAGTGCTTTTCCCACCCCCTGTACATTTGTCAAACAATCCAGATATTTTATCATATTATGCAAAATTACTTTAGAATTACTTGTTATGGGAGGAAAAGCTAATATTAATAGTATTGATCATTAATAGAATGACCTATTAAACAAGGCCAGTGATTTGACAGTTTCCAGTTGTTAGTCATATTAGGGCTTATGATTTGACTCTGTAACTGAATGAACTGAAGTGACAATAGCTCAGAGAAGCAGCGAGATGGACCTGGTGTTACCTCCTGATGCAGCGTTTCCCAATCCAGTCCTTGGGGACCCACAGTCAGTCCATGTTTTTGCTCCTTCTGAGCTCCCTAACAGGCAGTCCACATTTTTGTTGCCTGTGGCTCCCTGTGGACTGGATCGGGAAACACTGTCCTAATGGAATGATCATGGGATACCAGCTAACCTCACTGTGAATGCAGTTTTACAGCAAGGAGGCTTTTCAGTTTCAAGTTTCCCTGAGCAAAGGGCATTCGGTGAACTCAGCGAACTTCCTTTCAGCCCAAAAGCGGAGCTCCTCATTGTACGTCAACATTGATTCTTTTCATGGACCTCGGTAACTAAATCAACGGCCTAGATCGATCAGGAGAGAGACTGCCGCCCTCCTTAGGTGGACTGACAGACCAGAATCCACATGCTTCTTTCAGCTTCGAAAACAGATTTGTCCTGCATTTTCAGATTGAGGAACTACACTGTCTTAGGAATTTAGCAGTTGCTTTGATCCAAAAGCACTATACAGTTGAGATTGCAGTGTCAGCCATTCTCTGGAGCAATTTGGGTTTCAATCACGGACACAGACCCTGGAGCCACTGAAACACCAGCCAGCTATCCCACCTAGTCCAGGTGCATGTATGGAGTCCCATATGTTCTATGTCCGTGTTATATGAGTACTTAGAAACTATTATTTATGAACTGTTTCTGTATTTCACATAAAACTGTTCTTGTGAAATATTGAACACTCTTCAACTTCGAAATTTGTCATACTTTGTGTGGAGAAAATTTGAGCTAGGGCTAACTATGCTGCAAAGTTACCAGATTGTGGACCCGCAGCTGGGGGCACCTGCTGTGTTAAATTGCCAGAAACACACTTTTGGTAATCGTGTCCTTAGCCTCTCAGTTAGCCGCTTATAATAACTGCTTACGATATCCATCGGAGCTGGGGGGGCAGTAGCCCACGTTTAAGAACAAACAACTCAGACAAAAAAAGTGGATCTCAGAATTTGGGATTGTTGAGCTCGTACGTTTTCGCCATGGAAGAACTGTGACGGCAGCCAAAAATAGAAGTGTTGAGTGCAGTGTCAGTGGTTGCAAGAAAAATGTGTAAATAGCGTAAATGTGAAAAAGGGATTAATGTGCTGCTGATAATGACTTTAATGGACTGAACATATCCAGGCTAGATGCTGTGGCTCCATGAATTATTAGTGCTGTTTGGGCAAGAACAGGAACCCGTATCATGAGGCTTAACAAAATAACTTGTCGTAAGGTAGTCTGGGCTAAATGTAAGTGTATGAAGATAAAATCCATTTAAACTGGGATACCTTAAGTCCGACAAGTTATCCGGCTAAGCAAGAAATCCTGCTTCATGATACTGGCCCAATATGATACTGTTGTCTCTCTTGTCACTCAACTATTTTGGTTACCACCAGTGTCTGAAGTGGGGGAAAAACGGCTGCCAATATTCCCCTTGTTATTCAGTACCTAGTGCCTGTTCTCCCCATGTTATTCCATACCAGGTGCCAGTCCTCTCCTTGTTATTCAATAACTAGTGCTGGTGCTCCGATTGTCATTCAGTTCCAAGTGCTGGTACTCCGATTGTCATTCAATACCAGGTGCCGGTACTCCCCTTGTTATCCAGTACCAGGTTCCGGTACTCCCCTTGCTATCCAGTACCAGGTTCCGGTCCACCTCTTGTTATTCAGTACCAAGTGCTGGTACTCATCTTGTTATTCAGTACCTTGTGCCTCTACTCCCCTTGTTATACAGTACCAGGTGCCTGTACTCCCCTTGTTGTTCAGTACTAAGTACTGGTACTCCCCTTCTTATCCAGTACCAGGTGCCAGCACTTTCTTTGTTATTCAGTACCAGGTACCCGTCCTCCCCTTGTTATTGAGGAACAGGTGCCGGTACTCCCCTTGTTATTCAGCACCATCTGCCGGTACTCCCTTGTTATTCAGTACTAGGTTCCAGTACTCCCCTTATTATTCAGTACCAGCAGATACTGAGAGGTACCAGTACCCTGAAGAGAATAACAAAGAGGTGCTGGTACTGCATACCGGTGAGTACTGACCCACTTCAAGCACTGGTTACCATTTAGTGAACTACACTTGTCTTGTAGCTGACTGTGTGTGTCCTCTTAACCAAGATGTTTTATCATTCTTTCTCTTTTTTCCCAAGGAGCCTATGGTGTTGTCCTGAAGTGCAGGCACAAGGTAAGATAGCGGCTCTGATCTGTACGTACAATTTATACACGCCCATTAGCTTAACTCCATGTCTCTGTATTGCAGGAGGGAATCTTAGTGCCCAGAATAAACTGACATGACATGGGGAGATCTTGCAAACTCACACACACACATGCACACACAACAGAGACAGCGTTCGAAACCCCAATGCAAGGTGGTGTGAGGCAACAGTGCCGCTGACTGAGCCACCATATTTTTACCTCATACGGAGGATGTAATTGTAGGAACACCATCCATGAGACTGAGCAAGCTCTGCATCTTTATTTTCTTCAGAAAGTTTATCAGTGAAGTTCACAGCTATAGTGGATGTCATTTAAATCTGACTCTCTTAAGGGTACTACACGTGCCATATAGCGGGAGAAAATAAAGAGACCAAACAATATAAAATACTGTACAACATTGTATAAATTGAACATACAAATAACCTTTATGTCTAAATTCTTGACATTCCACACTAATTTAAGACTTTAAAATTTGCTGTAGTGTGTGCTGTGACTTAGGGTAAATATGTACTGGGCAAAAGTCTTAGACAGCCAAAGGAAATTTTGATTTCAGCTGTGTAGTAGTATTTGTTCAGATAAAACACATATTAACTTGGAAATATAAACAAATAAACAGTAGTAAAATGTAAATGAAAATCTTATATTCTCCAAAATATTCCTGAGATCTTGTTGGATGGCTAGAAGATTACAGTCCTAGGTCCCCGACTTCTCCTCAGGGGCACCTCAGCCATTCTATTAGTTAGTTAAATTTAATTAATAAATAACTTAAAATTTAATTAGATAACTTACAGAATTAACTTTTCGAGGTACTAATTACCCAAACAAGAAGTGTAAAAGTGGGAGTTCAACAAATACATGGATGTATTGGATGGTAGCTGCAGGTAAGGGGGAGAGTTCAGGATGGTGACACACTTCAATAGATATAAAGTCATAGTTTTAATCCAACACAAACATAATTTATACATGATTTCCTTTGGCTGTTTAGACTTTTGCATGGTACTGTATCTTCTGAGTGGCAGTGGTTATCATGTCCAAACATTATGTAGATGTTTAAACAGCTTCAGAATTAGCAAAATACCCATATTCTCTATTCACAAGAAAGACGAATCTATCCACTGTTTATGACATTACGCTGTTCTACCATGTTCTGCAACAATGTGGAATGAATGTTGAATGCTCACTGTGTTGCGCTGAGACTTGTTGGTTCTTGTTCAGGTTTCTATGACAACACTGTTGCACCAATATGACAAGCTCAGTGTGTAGTTTACCCATCGCCTTTTAAGGCCATTCCCTGATTAGCAGCAGAGAACCCATCCATCTATCTTACAACTGCTTATAATGGTCAGGGTTCCGGG
Organism: Mormyrops attenuatus; assembly: GCA_026777985.1. Lineage (NCBI taxonomy): Eukaryota > Metazoa > Chordata > Actinopteri > Osteoglossiformes > Mormyridae > Mormyrops > Mormyrops attenuatus. The sequence continues at coordinate 15,370,564 of JAODKC010000038.1, forward strand.
GGGGTATGGAGGCAATCTCAGGCAGCACGGGGCACATTACCTTGAATGAGATGCCAGTGCATTGCAGTGTGTACACAGACACGCAGACATACACACACAGGTTTGTAATTCTATCTTTGTGGGGACTCTCCATTCGTTTCTATGGGGAAAACTAATTCTAACATGACAACCTTAACCCCTACCCAGCCCTAACCTTAGCAAACAAAATATGAGAAATGTCCAATTTTTAGGTTTTTATTGCATTCACTAATCTTTGTGGGGACCTGAAAATGGTCCCCACAACATCAAAATAACAATGTGGAAAGGTTTTTATTATATGTAATATAAACATAATCCACACACACACACACACACACACACACACACAATCACACACTATTATCAAATTAGGGACACCATGGCCAGTTATAGCCTAACTGCTTATATGTGGACTAACAGAATCCATTCATCCTTCCATCCACCGATTCATATTCCAGGCCCATATCTTGGTCAGGGACACCAAGTCAGCAAAGGGAAATTGCTAATGTGTTCAGGCCATCAAAGACAGATGAATGTGTTGTAGCTGTTTGTTCAAGAACCTTCATGTGTTAGAGAATGCAGAGTCTTATGATGATTCTTTAAATCTCAGTTATGTACTGGGATACTCAGGTAACTTTGAGCTTCTGACATTCGAAGTTTTACTTTAAATACAGATGTCACTGGTCAAAATTTTATATCATACCTTCCTTGGTGAAGTCACCTTGATGTCATTGCCTCATAATTTCTTCAGGGGCTTTCTGAAAGTCATGCATTTTGGTGGATGTGTGCACGAAGTGATATCAGCAGTAATTTGATGAGAAACAATTGACGCTTCTTCATTTTACGGCTACCTGATGTTTTCTTCAGCATGGAACTGTGGGGCACCATTGGGAGAAATACAGGTGACACAGGATACAATATGCACAATCAGTGACCTGAGGCGCCTTCCGGAATATCACGCCAGCACGGTGGTCTCCTTTGTGTGAACAGTAATATTAGATTCTGACCTGATTTACTTTAGTGGCACAGAGTGGGATCTGTGTGTGTGTGTCACTAACAGTGTAAGTGTCCTTCTACGTTCTGACCTTGAGAATGTCGCCATAAGGCACTTTTTTAAAACAACAAAAAACCAAAACGTTTTGTATATTTTCCAGTTTTAGTATTGCTGGAGTGCAGTAAGGAGTCATATATTACATTAAATTGATGCCATTCTGAAATTCCCAAAATACATAAATACTATGGTTTTGTGTTTGTTTGTTTAAATGTATGATGTAGGGATAAGATGATTTCATCAGCTATATTTTATATTTTACTTTTTCATCCAAGTTGTTGTAGGTAAAACTTGCTTTGAGTCGAAGACTCACCTTGTGGGTCAGAGAGGGCTATAACTGGAATTGAGAGCAACAGCTAAGGGCCAAGGACACGAGAAAACCATTGAAACCAGTGTTTTGTTTCTCATGCTCAGAGTGGGAATTATATTGATTTTATTTTGATTAAAAAAAAAATATTTAGACTTAAATGTGTAACTGAATATCAGCCTTCTTCTTATCCCAGTTACGAGAGGCTAGCTGCAAAGGAGGGCCCACTCGATAGACTACTAACATCTTTAGAGTTTAAATCCAGGCTGTGTGTGTGGAATTTTATGTTCACTATGTTTTTGTTTTGGCTTGGTCTTAATCCGGAGATATGCATTTAAGCCTAAATTGCTTAATTTGGTGTGTGGGTCTGTGTGTGTGTGTGTGTGTGTGTGTGTGTGTGAGAGAGAGAGAGAGAGAGAGAGTGGGGTCCTGGCATTCTGTCCTGGCTTGCACTCTGTGTTTCCCAGGATAGGCCCTGGATCACCGTGGCCACAGTTGGATTAGAGGTATCGAAAGTGGATAGATGGAGGGATATATCCACGTCAAAATCTGCCCCTCCTGTGTGGCAGCTGAGCTTCTTCTCTGCTGCTCAGTGAGGCTGGAGGCTGTGGAGCAAGCCATCTGTTCTTAGCTCACTATGAAGACACAGTGTCGAAAAACAAAACTGGGAGTAGCAGGCGCCGTGCCCTGGGCCTTGATCAGCTGAGCCTCCCAGCTCCACAGTTACAGTATTAAATTTAGACTGGACCCGGGTCAAGGGGCAGGTGCCCTTCGATTACCCTTCACTCGTAGCCAACTACACTGGCCAGACTTTAGTCAGTAGTATGACAGTACTGTGCTTGCCATAGCACTTTTGAATCATTTATCCCTGATGCTCCAGTTTTATCCACATTGTGTTTACACATTAATTGCTTGTTAGACTGGCCCTTGTTATTACTGAAGGTCTAGGAGTGTCTGAACCAAGGGTGCCGTAAATGGGGAGGGGCAAGTTAGGATGCTTCTAAGGGCCCCTGAGTGACAGGGGCCATAAAAAGTTTGAACATAATTGGATTGGTTTGAGGTGGGGGCCCAATATGATATGCTTTCTTGGGGCCCAAAATCTCTAGCGGTGCCACTGCTCTGAACTAGCAGATAATGTAATAATGTAACTGTGTATTATTATCATTAGGTGTGTTTGATATCAGCTCCTGGTGACCTTATAAATGACATTCTTCATAAGTCCGGTTCTTCAGGTTTCCATTTTCATTACTGTAATAATTGTGTCCATCCATGCCGTTGCTGGTCCTCTCTTCCCTATACCTTTTCCAAGCATTATGGTCTTTTGTACTGTGTGTGAGAGACGGTGGTATCAGTGGAGCACCCTGGGGATCTTGTCTCCGTTTCTGTTTATCCTCTACACAACTGGCTTCAAGTACAACTCACAAATTCTCTGATGATTCCTTCATTGTTGGGTGTGTTGACAATGGAGATGAATGGAAACACAGGAGGCTTATACAGGACTTGCAGTGAGAATGAAATGTAGCTTAACATCAGTAAGTATTGGATCTGTGAAGGCGTTCAGCGTGTGCAGCAGGCTACTGGTGATATTCCACCACTCCATAGTAAGTATCATAATTTTTTTATGCTGCGGTCAGCTGAGGATGCAAGGTAACTAAACTAGTTGGTCAAGAGGGTTGGCACTGTTCCAGGGCTGATCCTGGACTTGGTGGTACTTGCTGGAAAGTGAATAATGGCAGAGGTGTTGACTACCACGATGAATGCTGCTATCCCCTTCACAATGCTGAAACTACAAGTACCTTTAGACATCGACTCATCTTACCTTTATGCACCACTACTGAGACGTCTTCCACCTTGCAGCCACGGGACTGTGTAATGCCTATTGTAATTGGGCAGCATGCTGAATCTGGCAAAGTAACATTGTATACAATAATCATCAGCCCTATTCTTGCATCTGTCCATTATGAGGGCCATATCATGTATCTGATCTAATTAAACACATCTTGCTGATGTCTTTGCAATAGGGATCTTATGTATTTTCTTCAATCTTTGCTTGACCTTTTTTTGTCAGCTATTATTGCATCCATCCATCCATAAATACTTACATATGTACTTAAATTCATGCATATCCTGTTGCAGGATGGGGCTGCTTAAACCTGTACAAACGCTCCTTGGGTTACTGTGGTTCGTGTTACAATATTTCAACATTATGATGAGTAAATGTTTTTCAATCTCAGTACATTATTCAATAAATTGCATGAGATATTCAACATTTTTATTATAAAATAGGCTTTGTGTTAATGATTTTGCCAAACTGTAGGCTAATGTAAATGTTCTAAGCATGTGTTTAAGGTAGGCTAGGCTAGGCTAGGTTATGATGTTTGTTATGTTAGGTGTACCGTATTAAGATTAATGTTTGCCTTATTGGACTGTAACCTCTTCGTATTCTGGGGAGTAGCTGTGTTTCTTTAATGCAGTACTGTTAGCATTAAGTCTGTGCTAACATGGCAGACTGAAGTTTTTATTTTGTAAAGCAGATTAATTAGATTGTCATTCTCCATCTGAGGTTTTCCTCTTAGTTTCACAATGAGAGCAGCCACTGTACATCTTGAGTGGCTATCAGCTTTGAGTTAATTGAAAATTTTGACTTTTCACTTTCCAGTAGACAACTGTGAACACAAATGTAGTGGAGAAATTGTGCCTGAAAGTTTCCAATGTGATAATTTTCCATTGCTATTTATATTGATGTTCATCACAAGCTAATTTTATTTTTGGACTATTAAAAGGCTGTAAAATGCTCCCCAGATGCAAAGAGATTAGCTTCCCAGATGCCTAGGAGAAGATGATGAAAGATAGAAGGAAAAATTTATTTTATTATTATTTGCCATCTTGAGGAGGAAAATTATCAATTCATTGATCTGATCAGCCTAGTTAGGGATCTGTGACGCGAGCATTAGTGTCCCTTTAACTCCTGATCCTACTTTTTATTTATTTGTGTGTGTTATTTATAGAGATATGAAGATATAAGTGTTCCTCAGGTTGAATGATGGTTAATCATATGGACCTAAAGGTTTGTTGGGTCTGATCGCAGATGATGCCCTTTTGCAGTAGTACCCAGAAAAAAAGGTATTTAAGTTGAACTGCTCCAGTATAAACATTTAGCGGTATAATCAGGTAGGAACTTTTAAGTTGTTTTCAGTCAACGATAGCCAACAGCGTTATAAAAGTGTATACCTGTCAGATATTTCATTATCATTGAACATAAAAGGTGTGTTCATTTAGCTGAGGAGACATCTCATTGCTCTGAAATAGCTTAAAAGCTTTATGAACCCACTGTCTCAATTGTGACATTATTTTAATATTCATTCTTTTCTCCAGTACAGAGGGAAGTTTGCCAGTATTTCACAGTAGATCTTTATCTACCCAATAATGTGTACCATTTCCATATTGGGGGTTAGTTTGTCTACTGAAGATCAATTAATAGACCGGGAATAAAAGCTGTTTGATCTTTTCATAATATGGCTTTTTTGTCCTCCAGTGGGTTCCATTTGTTGCATTGTCATCAAAAACTCAAGTTCTTAGAAAAATGGCATGATCTTCAATTACTGCCCCTTACAGTGCTGCCTGTGTGTTACCATATAAAAGCTGAACTCATGCTTGAAATATTTCCTATGCAACAATAGTTTGCAAGTGTTCTTCATGCATGGAGACCAAACTGACTTTGAGACATCCTTTTCCCAACTGAAAATAATATTCTGTAGTTAATGATTCTTTGGTTTATCAGAAATTATATTAAATCATAGGGGATGATCTCTGTAGTCTACATAACTCCAAAAACAAAAGTCTGGAAGTAATTGAGGACATTAGTAATATTGTACTTTTCTTCTTCTGTGGATCCCTATTAATCTAATAATTATTATTAATAATTGGTATTTTTAGTTCTTAATATTTCTAAATTCCAGCAAAGACAGGAATTTGCCAGTCATTATTTTTGCTAACATCCCATGAAATCATAAATTAGAGAATGTCTGACCTATGATGAGTGTATGGCTGAAGCAGCCAAAATTGTTGAAAATGAGAATCGACAGTGACGAGTGAGTGAGATTTCTGATCTCTGTGGCCGTGGCTTGTACTGTCACTTTGCCATCTTTGTGTGAACCGTTATTTCAGGGCGAGCAGCTGTCATGAGAGAAATTAACAGTTAACATACAAAAATGTACAGAAATGTAGCTACTTAAACATGTTCTTACTGGTAAATGGTCCTCAACATGTATTTAGATTAAGGAAATTAGTTGAATTCCTGCTCATAATTAGCCATTTTGCCCAGCTGATATTATTTCCATGTCAATCTCTTCAAGAGTGCAGAGCTTGAATTTAGTTTATTTTAGTAGGTTATCAAATCCAATTGTGCAGAAGTTTCTTTGTTTTGTTAACAAAAGAACGTCTCTATAGCGGAGACAGATGCTGCATTCTGGCCAAGTAAGCAGAAGGCACCGGAGCTGCGCTCACACCCGGCAGCCCTCGGCTGTCCTATGCAGAAGTGCAGCTCCAGCTTCTGCCCTCTTCTTATATCAGCAGTAATAGGATTATGAACAGAACCTGAGCATGGGTGAATCTGAAGCTGCTGCCTGCAAAATTGGCAAAGGGGGATATCCAGTGTCCATGCAAAGTGGCACCAGAGAAGATGGAGAAGTGCCCCATTGTGCAACCTCTTCTGTGGATATTGCTGTATCACAAGAGCATATTATTTTTTCCTCTTATCATTGGCCCTGTTCAGTATAGACCTCTACAATTTTGCCTTTCTAGTTACACTAGTGGCCAAATTTGTGGAAACACCTAGCGTTTTTGGCATTGTGCTTTAAAAATTACTACACGATTATTGGCGGTAATGTTTAGACACTCAAAGAATGTCACAAGTATCATACATCGGACAATTAAATAATTAACTGGAGCAACAATTGAATAAAGTTCTGCAGTCTCTAAAAACTGGAAGTGTTTCCACAATTTTAGCCAACAGCGTACCATTCACTTATGGAAGGATAGGCTGTCTCGCTTGTTGTGCTAATTTGCTGCAAGTTTTGCAGCACAGAAGGAGATTCCTCTAGTTCCTCCATTCTACTTTCCATCCCACTTTGGTGCTTTCGCAGCGAGGGTTGGTCATGGCTCAGTAACATGCTCTTCTAGAGGTGTCTTTCTTTACCACACAAGGAAAACTTTTGGCTTAATAGACCAACCTACAAAAATCTTAATGAAAAGGCGTGTGAGTTGTTACAGAAAACATAATTTCTGTTTCAAGAATGTGACACTTTCAAAGTTACTTTCAAAACCATTTTTCTTACCAGTTATCCATTATAGCATCACGGAATGCTTGGAGAATTACCCAAGAAGGACACAAGGCAGTAAACATCCTGGATGGGATATTAATCCATCACAGCACAAATTTGCACACAATGGACAATTATAGAGTATAGCTATAGAATCAATGATTTACCTAATCGGAAACCAGAGTACCAAGAGGTCAATCACACCCCTATGAAGACAAAACCTGGAATCGTTCTTACAACCCTGGAAGTGAGAGGCTACTCTGCCACCACATTACCCATTTCAAGTGCATTTTAATATCTTCAAAGTGAGTCATATAAATCAGTGTTTCTCAATCCAGTCTTCTGGGACCCCCAGACAGTCCACATTTTTGTTCCCTCCCAACTCCCAGCACACTTGTACTAGGTATTTGATGTTATTGATTATCTGATTAGGGTGTACTGGTAGCTGGGAAGGAACAACAAAGTGGACTGTCTTGGGGTCCCCAAAGACTGGGTGGAGAATGCACATCAGCAAAACGATTGGTCCATGTAATCACCCGATCAGCTGTTATATCTCTGCTGCTTCCGGCTGTGCTCATTCAGCCTCTTCAGAATGCTTTGTGTTGTTTGTTTACCTACATTTAATGAAAAGTGTCTCCAGATAAAAGGGATTAATTGATTTGTATTTCCGTGCCTGATATTTTTATTTCATTACCTTTTCTAATATTTTTTCACAGTTACTTTTACTTATATATATATATATAAATATATATATAATATACTTATATAATACACACACACAGCTAAATGCCACCCATTCATTTTCTGTAACCGCTTGATCTATTCAGGGTCGCAGGGGGGGGTACGGAGCCTATCCTGGAGGCCATGGGCTGCAAGGCAGGGAACAACCCAAGATGGGGCACACAGCTAAATGTTTTATTGAAAACACTTCAGGTTAAATACTTGTCCTTAACCACCTTATCTTTTGGCTTGTTGCAAAACAGGATTTTAAAATGATTATTCCACAGTTGTAGTTGTAGGACTGTGCTGCCCCACATTACCTTGGCGTGATAGCATAAATAGCGATTTTAAAATTTTGTGTGCGCATATGTCTGTGTATGTATGTGTGCATCCAATACAGAATAATTTTTTTATATGATCATAACTCATCATCACCATTGTCATGAGATGCAAGATGAAGGACGCAATGGTGGGTGTTTGGCGAACAAAAAGGGGTTTATTGAACTGAACAAGAGCAGGGAAACAAATGAGACTGCAAGGGGCCAAAACAAGAAGGCAAGTATGGGGAAGGACACACAGACAGGAGGAACAACATCAATGACAGGACTGGGGCCAGTGAGACAAACAGGTACTTAAACACAAAGACTAACGAGGGGTAACGAGCAACAGGCATGGCTTATCAGGGCCACGTCAGGGAGGAGACAGGAGGGTCAGGCGGACATGACAGGCAGGAGAGAACAATCATCATATAACATCCTCAAATATCATTTACTACAAATCTTCTGTTTATTGAACCATTGTGTTTATGTAAGGGGTAGCAATTTCTGATTATTTCAGGTATATGTTCTAAGGTTTAAGGTCTGTAGCTCCTTGTAATTTAAGATTTTAGGCTTTTTTGGCCTGGGTATTTCAAGGACAGCCAGTGCACATTAGGGGCGGGTCACATAATCTTCTATGTAGGTGGAAACTGAGCCATGTGATTAAGACAGGGGTGGGGAACCCAATCCATGGAGGGCCATGTGAAGTGTACCTGCACTGTGACGAGAGTCAAGTAAGTCAAAATGTAGCGATTTAATACTCAAACCAGCCCAATGATGAATGACAACCACCACCATGTTGCATCTTTATCAAATGTCTGAATTGTATCTCAGTCTGGTTTGGTTTTGACTGTGGTTTATAGCAAAGCTTTAAAGATTGTTTGTTGTGTGCATAGGATCATGATAATCTATAGCTAAAACTTCAGAGACAAAAAATGGTGCACTTTCTTGAAGCTGGCAGCTATTTTTATACCCAAAGAACTGCAATTAGGACAGGAGAAAATCAGAGCTAAGCATACAGTTGTGCTAAATAGGTCACCTTGGCTAGAAAACTTGACTGCAGAGACCTATTTGCAGCGAGAGAAGCAGGGAGACATGCTCCATGCATTGGCGGGAAATCAGCGCTGAGAATGCTGGGAGTGTTCAGCTGGGAGGATTCACAAGGCTCCCCTGGCTCTCGACTGTTATTTTGGGCCGTGGTTCAAGCACCGGTTCCGAAAAGAACACTGCTGCGGTCTGACCTCTCTTTTTTAACTGAAGGTAAAATCGAGGACGTTTCTGGACAGGTGTACATTTTCACGAGAAAATGTTTAGCTTTTTATGCAGTTGCTTTCTATTTCAGGCAATGGCAGAACAGCTGGCAATGGTAATAGCCATTGATTTTAATATTTCCTGTTTTGGACACATGCTGTCCCTTTTTCCTTCAGAAAAAAACCCCCTCCAAATCCCAGTCACACTGTTTTATTAATGACAGGGTCTATGAGGACCCATTGCATCAATTTGATAGGTCAACCACTCAACAGCCAAATACATTATGATTGAGTCACTCAGTGGCCAATAATAATGCTGAAAATTTTATCAAACAAGGTTGGTGGACGCCTCTTATTGGCAGAGGCCTCTGGGCCACAGCTTGGGAAGCTGAAGACGATATACAAGTATTTACACATGAATTGCCACAGATACTTTTTAATTCTACCTACAGTCATGGATATACACCAAAACTAATATTTGTAGGGATTCTAAGGAACTCTATGTATCTTAAGTGGGAGTTAGCCACTGGAAAGGATTTGTCTTTCCTTCAATGCTCGCTCTTGTGCCAAAGCCAGTCAAACAGTCATATCGCCTTATTACCGGATATCATAGGTATCTGTTGAGTCTGATTTGCTTTCTTACTGAAGATAGGCATGTGAATCGCTATGTAATTTCCCAATAGGCGAATTGTTTTTTATTCTTAAAACCGGGTAGTTGCAACCCATTTCTCTGTTCTTTTTTTTTTATTTTTCCATACTATTAAAGTTTCAGAAGAATAAATTTTTGTGCGGGCATGTCCCTCATTTTCACATTCATAATTCATGTTCGCCTGCAGTAAACTGTCTGTTAATCTGGCGAAAATAAAACTGTAAGTTTCTGAGCATAGAATAACTTAGCAGTGGCCACCACAGTTATTCATACCCTTGATAAATTGTGACAAAACAGCTTTTTAACAATAGAAGTGCAGGTGCATTTTGAGCTGTTTTTTTGTAGAAGTCAATAAAGATCCGTGAAGTGGTGCTGAAAGAATGGGTGTATTGTTTCAGTGGCACTGCACAGAGACAGCATGCACTGCAGACAGCATGATGCCTGTGTTTTGTTTTTCAAAGCCACATTCTGCATCCTTATCTGAAATGATGTTTCCTCCTTCAAGTGTTTATAATGGTCTCTGTGACTTTTGCAGGGAAGCAGAAGAAGGATATCCTGCACCTAGATGCCAAAAATCTGTCATTAGCCTCTATCCTCCTGACAATCCTGTGGACTCTTTTGAAAAGCTGCCTTTCTCAAGACTTGCTTTCGCAGGACCATTTAGTTTAGCGCGCTGTGATGACTTCAGGTCAGCTTTTCCTGCAGATCAAGACCCTATGAATACCCCCATGAGAGACAAATATGTAATAGTAACTGGGCCTTGCACAAATTACCTGTTCATAGATGTCAATTTAGCAATGGTCTACTGTTTGCTTGTATGGACTGATCAGTCATAACATATAAATCACTGACAGGTGAAGTGAATAACATTCATTATCTCATTACATTAGCACCTGTCAAGGGTGCCATTATATATTACACAAGTGAACAGTCACTTCTTGAAGTTGAAAGCAGGAAAAATGGGCAAGCGTAAGAATCTGAGCAACTTTGACAGGGGCCAAATTGCGATGGCTAGACAAATTGGTCAGACCACCTCCAAAATGGTAGGTTTTGTGGGGTTTTCCCGGTATGCAGTGGTCAGTACCTGCCAAAAGTGATCCAAGAAAGGCCAACCAGTGAACTGGCAACGGGGTCATGGGCAGCCCAAGGCTCATTGATGTGTGTGGGGAGCGAAGGCTAGCCTGTCTGGTCTGATCGCAAAGAAGAGCATGAATTGCTAAAAAAGTTAATGCTGGCTATGATAGAAAGGTGTCAAAACACACAGTTCATCACAGCCTGCTGTGCATGGGGCTGCTTAGCTGATGCTGATCCCTATCAACCGCCAAAAGTGCCTACAATGATCATATGAGCATCAGAACTGGACCATGGAACAATTGAAGAAGGTGGCCTGGGCTGTTTTCTGTTACATCATGTGGACGCATGGGTGCGTGTGTGTCATTTACCTGGGGAAGAGATGGTGCCAGGATGCACTATGGGAAAAAGGTCAGCCGGTGGAGGCAGTGTGACGCTCTGGGTAATGTTCTGCTGGGAAACCTTTGGTCCTGGCATGCATGTGGATGTTACTTCGACACGTACCTCCTACTTAAACATTGTTGCAGAACAAGTACACCTCTTTATGGCAACAGTATTCCCCAATGGCAGTGACCTCGTTCAGCAGGATAATGGTTCTGCCACCCTGCAAAAATTGTTCAGGAATGGTTTGGGGAACATGAAATAGAGAACAAGGTATTGAGTTGGTCCCCAAAATCCCCAGATCTCTATCTGATTGAGATGGTGCTGGACAAACAGATCAGAAGGGAGATCCCATCTCACAACTTACAGGACTTAGAGGATCTGCTGGAACGTTTTGGTGCCAGATACCACAGCACACCTTCAGAGGTCATGTGGAGTCCATGCCTCAACGGGTCAGGGCTGGTTTGGCAGCCTGAGTGGGACATACGCAATATGAGGCAGATAGTTTTAATATTATGGCTGAAAGGCGTATGGGTTCTCTGAGTAAAACTAGCTACTTCATAAAAATCTTCTGCTTGTTTTGCTATCTGCTATGGTGCTTAACTGAACTTGTTGACTGTATAATATGAATTTGTTAAGCTAACTTAGTTAAGTAAGAATGCATAGCCCTTAGTGAGCAGTCCTGTGGAGTCTCCTTTTGTTTGTGGGGGTTTCTGGGCGCGTCAAGACATGTAATTAGAATCTTATTGCATACATGCCCATTTATGGACTTGCGTCCCGTCCAGGGTGTCCCTGCCTCATTTTCTGTGCTTTCTGGGATGGGCTACAGGCTGGACCATGACTTTGCAATGGCTAAGTGGGCATCAAAAATGGGAAAGTACACATCCAGCATTGTGCAATGGTGATGTGTCATAACACTATAAAGCTGCATGTTCTCCACGTAACAAACCGGCAGAAAGGGAGAGTTTATTGAGTACATGAGTGAGATATGTGTGAGTGTGGCTCGGAGAAATACAAAGAATTTTCCTGCTTCCACCAAAGGCTTGTTACATTTTCTTCTCGTTCAGTTGATTCTCAGTCTATAAGTGAGACATTTTTATTAGTCATTTTTACAGTTGAGGTGCAGCATGGTGGCTCAGTGCTTGGTGCTGTAGCCTCACACCTCCAGAGTTTGAGGATCCCGTTCCTCTTCTGTCTGTGATGTTTCTATGTCCTCTGTGTGTTTGTGTGAACTTTCTTAGGGTGATCCAGCTTCCACATACAGTCAGGTCCCTGAATTGTTGCTATGTGTGATTTTTTTTTTTTTGCATGTGTATGTGCTCTGCAGTATGTTGGCGTTCCATCTCAGGTGTCCCTGCTTTATGCCTGGGGATTCCTGGGATAGATTCCAGACCTATTTTCACCCTGTGCCTGATTAAGTGGTTATGGAAAAGGCATGGATGGATGGATCTTTGTTTTTGATGTTCTTAATATTCAGATTGATCGGGTTTTTTCTAAATAGATCTTTTCCTATTAAATGGGAAAGTATTATGTCCATCCGCCCACCTATTCTCGCACCATATATCCTGGTCGTTGTTGTGGAGGGGCCCGGAACCTATCCAAACTGGCATGGAGCAAATGGCTAGGGCGCAGCCTGAATAATAATAATTGATTGATCCCCGTGGGGAAATTCATTTTACACCTCCTCTCTGTAGGCGAGAGCAAGCCAGCAATGAACGACAGCCACCCGTAACAGCACCCAGGGAGCTGGAAGTTAAGGGCTTTGCTCAAAGAGCCACAGATGTGCCAAGGCCAGGCTAGAACCAGCAACCTTCTGATCACAGGCACAGGCTTAGCCCAGTGAGCCACACACTGCCAGTATATGTCTGTGATGAATAAACTCTAAAACTACATCACAAGGCACATACGCGTGCACATTCAATCATGCACTTAGATACACAAAGTATCTAAGCCAGATTCAAACTCCCAGTCTTGGTGGTATGAGGCACCAATGCTACCTTCTGAACCACTGTTATTCAGACTATGATGATGATGATGATGATGATAATTTAGAGATACCAATATAGGTTTAAGGATCATAAGATAATTTCTTTAAGACCTTTTCTAAGGATGTCTTGCATCCCCTGGCGTCGTGAATGTGATGGAAAATGAGCATCTCTCCAGCGCTTTCCTGCAAGTCCTTAGGCTATGCATCGTGCTCCAGCTGGCTTCCTTGATTCGTGCTCTTTACATAACCCTCGGCTGGGCCCTCCCTGTTCACTGTTGTGGTGTGACTCACTTCACAGCACTCCAGAAAGCGCTTCCCCTCCAATACAGATATGTTGTTATAGTGGTGGTTCTGCTAAGCTTCTCGCAAAAAAAATCTTAGTACTGACTGTCTCCACCAACCTGGTTTTAGTTCTTCAAATGGAGGTTATTCAATTCAGTTTTTTCAACTAAATTTATTTGTACATAGTGCCTTTCTCTACGCGGTTGGCCCAAGCCACTTAGATTGGAGAAGGGGGTCGTTTTCTTTCCCTCCACATTCTCTGTCTCTCTCTCCCTCTCTCTCACATGTGTTTGACTGCCTGACTGGCTGGTTGACCGACATTTTAGTTGTGCACTCAGGTTTTCAGATCTCACTCCTATTGTCAAACTATCCCATAGGATTAAGAGATATTTTCAAAATGTCAGATTTGAATGATGATGCTTAGAAAGAAAGTGCATCTGTGTGGAATCTGATGTTCTTATTATCGTTTTCTTATTTCGGATATACTTGAAGGTCAACATGAGCAAATTCCTCAGAGCGCAATATCTTTGTCTTCCAGAAAGAGCAGAATTGTGTTATTTTACTGTACACGGTTTGGCATTGTGCTCTTGCAGAAGGTCCTCCCTGTGTGTTATTCTTTTGGTTTGCTGATTCATGCATGTCAAGGAAGTTGTGGAGATCGATGATTATGGAACAGAATCCTGGTCTCTGAAATGTGTGCTTTGTCTTCATTCTGCATGAATGAAGCCAAAGCTTTGAGTGGATTTTGTTGGGTGCAGCTGAGTCTTTCTGCAGCCCTTAGTCCTCCAGGTAGGGAAATGTGTGATGGATGTGTTGCAGTGGAGGCCAGCAGTTGGACCGTCCAAGATAAATGAGGCCATGAATCCAGTCCCTGATGGGAATTCCAGACGGACCTAAAATAAAGTGCTCCATGAGGTGGCTGATTAAGAATGGATCCTTTCATATATGTACGTTCAAAGTGAAACTAGAGAAACTGGATACTGCTGGTAATATAATTTAGCCCCACCATTATTACTGTGTGCTGCCGAAAGGTACAGCAAGGTGTGTGGCAAAGAAGAAAAACTCTTTTGAAGCAAAATGCTATGAGTGTGAAAACGGGCGGGGGCCATGATGAAATTTCTTGTGCCTCTACTTAACCAGTCTGAAACAAGGTATTTAAGGATGAAATATTAGTGGTTTGAAGTGACATAACAAGCTAAAAGAGTTGAAGCAATATTTTGCAACCCGGTCCTCAGGGACCCTCAGACAGTCCACATTTTCACTCCCTCCCAAATCTCAGCACACCTGTACTGTGTTCTTGATTGATTTCTTTAGGTGTTATGGGAGCTGGGAGAGAGCTAAAACGTGGACTGTCTGAGGGTCCTCAAGGACTTGGTTGAGAGACATTGAGTTAAAGAAAAGAGTCTTCCACAGACTCCAAAACATGTAACACAGTGTACACTACACAGATAACCTGCTATATCTGTCTGAGAGTGCTGTTTTTGAATGGGGAGGTCCACATGGGTCAAAATACCACAATAAAAGTATGAAATGGTTTCCTCTGGTTTGTAACTGACATTTAATACTAGGCTGTGTACTGTTATGAAAGGTTTACAGTTAGTTCCTTAAGAAGTACAGAATGGTTTGTAGCTTAGCTATATCAGGTCAGGATATAGCACAACTGTCTGCTCAGCTGGCTGCGACCTGTAACCAACCTTTACAGCCTTCGTCAGTAGCGAGTAATGTTCTGTGGTTGCCGGGATTGCTGTAGAACGGCGTCAGCGCATGTGGACTGACATTCTCCGCTGCGGAGA
The DNA here is from genome assembly GCA_026777985.1 of Mormyrops attenuatus. Classification (NCBI taxonomy): domain Eukaryota; kingdom Metazoa; phylum Chordata; class Actinopteri; order Osteoglossiformes; family Mormyridae; genus Mormyrops; species Mormyrops attenuatus. Next base: position 15,385,711 of record JAODKC010000038.1, read on the forward strand.
AGTACAGAAGCAGACGCAGCCCGCGAGCCACCTGGACGCCATCCTTAGTACAGAATTAGCATATTAATGAGCGTTATGGCCGTACGTCGTGTGCACTTCCTTTTGTGGGACGGGGGACGCGGTGAGCTGTGCAATGTAAATGCGCCAGGCAAAATCAGGGCGGGGGGGGACACTGGGCTGCTCATCTCAGGAGGAATAGAGATGGTGGGGATGTGCACCAGCTCTCATTATAGCTGCTGGATGTGGTTTTACAACCCCCCCCCCCCCGCCCCCCAACTTCAGTTGGTTCGCTCCTAGTCGCCCCACTTTTACACATTATTGGATGCCTGTTTTGTAGGATTGTACAGTTTCCAGATTTCTCTTGTTTGTGAAGAACTAAGTAGAACTTATCATTCGTCAACCCTTCTTCCTATGTCCATTACCCAAAACTATAAAATATGATTTTTCCCTCTTAATTTCCCTTTTAATTTGCCATTTGTAATTTCAATTTGTAGTTCCCCTTTCAAACTAGGCATGGATCTCGCTACAATGTTTTTTTTTTTTGTATTTTGCTAATTACTGAATTGCTTGCGTGTTACAGGACACTAATGAGATTGTGGCCATTAAGAAGTTCAAGGACAGCGAAGGTAAGACTCCCATTCTTAATGGTCCTGGCTGCATATTTCACTGCGAGCATCAGGGAAAGATGTTCTCTTATTTTCTGTTATAGAGCTATACATTAACAATACACAAAGCTAAATGCAGTTCTTAAATGATATACGTCTTTTATACATTAGACTTAAAATGCCCAGTATATTCATTTATTAGTCATATGATGTGTTGGAAAGACTGGCGATGGCATTAAATCGATCATTTTCTGTGATGGGGAGACAATCGATAGACTTGGATTGCAGGAGCATTTGCTAGCCTTGGTGCTGATATCAGGGCTTCTGAGCTCTGCCGTCAGCCCCGTGTCCTCACTTGGCCCACACCTCCCCCCTCAGAAAATGAGGAGGTCAAGGAGACAACACTCCGGGAGCTTAAGATGCTGCGCACCCTCAAGCAGGAGAACATCGTGGAACTCAAGGACGCGTTCCGCAGGAGGGGCAAGCTCTACCTGGTCTTTGAGTATGTGGAGAAGGTATGCAGCAAGCAGGCTGCTCTACGGTAGCGGCTAACATCTATCTCATTACCACCTCACTTCAGGTTTTTTGCTTATCAGTATAAATGTGAGCATACCGGCCGGTTCGATAGCCCCTTCCACTAGTAAAGAACTGAAAGAATAACCTGTCCTGGATTTTATGTATTATATTATTATACTTATATAATAAACAATGCATAAAACACCTTCTGAATAAATCAACAATGAGCAATGCTGGTCCCATGAAGTTCGGAGGCTCTGCTGGTTTTCACTGTACCTCAAAGCTAAATTGCTTTAGTGATGCTATTATTAGGACCAAATCTAATTTCACCTACTGCTCCAGGTGTAAAACCTACAAACACACTGAGATGAAGACAAAAGAGTTTCCTGACACTGAACTACACAAAGCACATTATTCTGCTCTCTCTAGTCTTAATATACCCTTATATGTAATTGTGCAGTCATTACATGTCACTTAGACACTATGTCAACTGGAAAATGAATTAAACTGGAGGCATGTGGCCCAAAGGGTGGCCAGTTAAAGATGAATCAGTGAATTGGACTTCCTTCTAGGTATATCAGCACATGATGCATTTTTAATTGTGTTGTGTTCAATTGTGTAGCATCCAGTTTTACATGGAAAGGAGGATTACCAGTCACTGTGAGAATACCAGCAGTCTATGAGAATACCAGTTACAAACAAGATACATTTGCTAAGTCTGTCTTTAAGGTGAATTTCTCAGTGAGTTGGAACAGGTATATGCAGTTCTTTTTTAGCGTCAATTAGTCACATTTTTGTCTTGGTATAAATATACTATGTATTGAACTTTTTTATGGACATACTGTAAAATAACTGAAGAAACACTTACAAATACAAATACAAGTAACTACTTATGGTACAGTACTGTACCTCGAACTGACGAATCACTGAAACTGCGCAATTTTTTCATGAAGTAGTGCATTTGTTACCGTGAGCCATTGTACTTAACCTGAATTTGTAATAATTGCGGTCTGTCCATATGTACGAGTAAGTCAGACGTCCTTGTTGTTGGGGACTGCTCGTTATGCAAATTTATCATTAAACCAGGCTAAAGCTAATTCCGCACATTAGCAAAATGTGCCACCTAAACTGAACCGAAGGAATCTGTGCTGTCCATTTCATACACCGTTAGGCCGCTTTACGGTTTGAGCCTGTGCCAGACCCACGACTAATGTGCCGCGGCCGCTACTGTGCGGCTCTTGGCTTCGGCAGAACATGCTGGAGCTGCTGGAGGAACTGCCCAATGGTGTGTCACCCGACAAAGTGAGGACCTATATCTATCAGCTGATCAAAGCTATTCACTGGTGCCACAAGAACGACATCGTCCACAGGGGTAAGGGAGTCCTGCCAGCGACCTGGACGGGCTTCACCTGCCATGCACCCAAGTATTCTTTTTATCAACCTTAGTTCGTAGCCTCCTGGGTTTGGGGTTTGAATCCCACCTCTGCTATGTGTGTTAGGTTACATTCTTCTCCCAGTGTCCAAAAACATGCTGTTAGGCTAATTTGTGTCTCTAAATTTCCCATTGAGTGTTTATGTGCCCTGTAATCAACCGGTGTCCCCTCTCAGCTGTGCCCCATGATGTCTAGGATAGGTTCCAGGCCCCCTCCCGTGACCCAGACCCAAATAAAGATTTAGAAGATGGATGTACTCTCTACACTGCCGTGGTTACTACTAGCGAAGCAGTCTTGCAGATTGCTGTCGATAACTGTAATGTTTTAATGTAAGCCTAATGTTGTAATGTTAAATAATGCCTGTCTGTAATTCCACCGCAGATATTAAGCCTGAAAATCTCCTCATCAGCTCCACCGACATTCTTAAGCTGTGTGATTTCGGTAGGTGAAGTTGCCGCCCTCTCTATAAATAGAGTCACATGACACAGTGGTGGTGGGAGACCCCACCCCTCACCGTTGAAATCGCTGTCTGCCAATGACTGAGTCTGCTCTGGCTATCAGGCTAACGGAGTGTGAGGTGTTGTATCCTAGTGCGGCTCTGGGGATGCGTAGATGGCGCATCGGGGCTGTCTTTGCTGTATGTCCTCTCTTGCTCAGTCCATCTTTCTGCCTCACCTTGGTCAGTGCAGCTGACTTTTTTCCCCCCAAAGTCAATATACACAAAATTATAATTTTGTATATTATACAAAGTAAATAGTGGTTTTAAATCATTTTATCAAAGTGTCTTCAGTCCTCTGCTCTGCCACTTATGATAACCTTAAACAATTATTTATTTTACATGCCTTTTGATGACTAAATTACCAGTAAAAAATCATAATTACTGCCAATGTCGTAATTACTGCCAATGTCGTAATTACTGCCAATGGCCTTAAGGAATGGAAAGCGTTTTTTTCCCCTACTTGGTTCCCTATGTTTTTGGTTCCTCTCCTCTGTTGTCATCTGGCTTTTTTCTCATTTTTGCATTTTTCGATGTAATCAATGTCGTAATGTATTATAATGCACCTATCTAAAGTGGCTTGGGGTGTCTCTGTTGTGACAGATGCCACATATAAAAAAAATAATAGAATTATCAGTAGAAGCAAATGGGTTCTATACTGGGTTCTATACACGATACCTGACAGCCTCAGTGCTTGTCGGTCATGAGCACTGTTACAGCAGGCACTTACCTCACAGTTTGTTGCTTCTTACTTTTTACCTGCTGTGCCCCCCCCCCCGCAGGCTTTGCACGCAATCTATCAGAGGGAGACAATGCCAACTACTCAGAGTATGTGGCCACCAGGTGGTACCGCTCCCCAGAGCTGCTGCTGGGGTGAGTACCGTGACGGGGTTCTCTGGGTACCGTGACGGGGTTCTCTGGGTACCGTGATGGGGTTCTCTGAGTACCATGATGAAGTTCTTTGCACACTGACACAGCAGAGGTCTTAAAAGGAGCAACCCTCCCTGCCATATCAAATGTCCTATTTATCTGTGTTTTAGGTTACTAGCAGAGGTGGACATTTCAGGTCCAGAAAGCAAAATTCCAAGCAGGATTTTGTTTTAACCAACCAGTTGAGCATAAAGAGTCACAGTCACAGAGTACTCCACTGGTTGGTTGAAACCATATCTTGGTCTGGATTTCTACATTTTGGACCTAAAATGTCCGCCTCTGTCTACTAAGCCTCAGTTCTGTGACTAGTATTTTTGTTTTGGCAGAAATGCTCTGGAAGTAATGTTGTTGATTGCATCGAGTTTGACCAGGATGTGCTACGCTACCTGACACAGTCATGGTGTCCAGCTTAGCTTGGAGATAATTACGAGCACTGTCGGATCGGGAGGGACCGCAATGTTTCAGAATTTCTCTTGATATTTAAATTCCTCCCACACAGTTGTATCTCATGTTCCAGCTGATGTTGAGTGTCTCGGCTCAGATCTTTCATTCCTCACATGAACCTTAAGAACCTTTCCGCTTTCCCTCGCCTTGGACTCATCCATCAGAGTTCCCTTTGTACTTTTTCCTCACATGCTTGCCTCCTCATGTACTGCTATAATTTAGTGGTGCCAATAATTAATATCCTGGTTTGGCTAAAAACAGGTGCTGTTCAAATAGCATAAATCGACTGCATGCATGTAGGTTTAGGAAGTTTCAGCTAGTTGATGCACTTTAGCCTGCACTTTAGCACTCGCTAATAGCTAATGCTAACAGGCGCCCCTGTGTATTTCAGGGCTCCATACGGAAAGGCTGTGGACATGTGGTCTGTGGGCTGCATCCTTGGGGAGCTCAGTGACGGGCAGCCCCTGTTCCCAGGGGAGAGTGAGATCGACCAGCTGTACACCATCCAGAGGGTGCTGGGGCCTCTGCCACCAGAGCAGATGAAGCTGTTTTACAACAACCCCCGCTTCCATGGCCTGCGGGTGGGCGGCCCCTCTCTCCCTCTCTCTCTCCCTCTCTCTCTCTCTCTCTCTCTCTCCCTCCCTCCCCCTCTCTCTCTCACACCCACCCCCCCACTCCAAAATCCTCTTCCTCGCCTCTGTCTCTGTCGCCACCTGGCTGAGTTTCCTGTACCGGAACAAACGGGATGGCGGTGACTCACGGCCTGAGCGCCTGCCCCCCCCAGCTCCGGAAGCGGCTGGCAGACGGCGCGGCCCTGGGGCTCGTCATCGGCTGTGTTGCGAGCGCGGCACACAGCTGGCGTGCTGGTACCGCTAGCATGACACATTGCACACACCTGCAGGGAAGGCCAGGAGCATGTCAAGGGGCAATCAGCAGCTCCACACAGAAGACACTCATGTTGGGGGCAGTGAAAAATACGGAAATATTTAGATATTACATTTGGATTGGATGGATTGAATGATGATGATCATTAGCTTAGAATATTTATTATTTACAAATAGTGTTTTAAAAATGAATTTGACGTTTTTTTCACGCCATTTTGTGTGAGGTTTTCAGCATGTAGCCGTAAGTGTCATTGTGAAGTGGGAGCAGGGTTTCATTTTACAAGCCAGAGTCCAGCCCTGACTGACAGACATGATATTCTTCCCCCTACCTGATTCTTCTGCACGTTTGAAGAATCACCTGGACAGTTCTGTCCTGACCTTCCAGAGCGCAGCACTCCGGCCAAACTTTTTCCCAGAGGTGTCTGGCTTTCTGGACTTCCCGGGGAGGAGAGCTGGTCTCTCCATGCTGTAGGGCTGGGCAGAGCCGACATTGGGAAGTGGTGGAAACCAGGGCGGAGGGCGAAAG
>JAODKC010000038.1:15391644-15406274 GCA_026777985.1 Mormyrops attenuatus
CACGGCGATGCAGCAGTCGCACAAGAAGCCCCACTCCCGCTGGTTGTTGAGCTGCTGCAGGACGTGCTCGCTGTGGCCACCCTTTTTTTTATATCATATCGAGGCCACTGAGCTGGAAGTAGGGCACAAATAGCCAAAAAGAGGAGCGCCAGCCTGGCTTTTATAAAATACCTTTTTCTACCATTTATATATAAGGCCACTTATACTGAAAACCCTGTTCTGAAACACTGAGATTATTCACAACATTCACATTTTCCTTAGATTATGTTTTAAGGAATATAGGAGTTGGAGGCTGCTTTGGCAAAAAGATTTGTGACTTGATTGTGTGATGAAGATGGAAATATTCTTGTTGTGTGTGTAACTTAGTAGGGGGTGAAGCGAGTGCTGCAGGACCAGCAGCAAGTAACAGAAATGATAAGAATGTGTGCCTGCCCATTGCGATGATGAGTGACCCACACACAGGGGATGGGGAGGGGGAGAGGAGAGGGAGGGTTAGTGCTAGCAGGCCGGCCTCATTTCAGAGCTCTCCGATTCAGCGATGCCCGTGTCGTTAAGAGGGTTACAGAGGCAGATGATGTTTCATGGTCCCCAGAAGATGCCTTACGGTGACAGTGACGGAGAGGAGCATGCCGGTCAAAGGATGTCCATCACAGAAAAGTGGGACACCTCCATCAGCAAGCATGCAGACATGTCGAGCAAAATTAATGCGGGTGAAAGGGGCTAAATGGCTAATTTCACAAAAAAAAAACACTGAATCACAAAAAGGGACATTTTTGCAAAAAAAAAAAAAAAAATCTTTTTTTTTCTTTTTTATAACACCCTTACACTGAGAAATTTCATTATTTAACAGGGTTTTTTAATTGTAGAAGTGCTATCACTATGCTGGTGGGTTGGATAAAATATGATGAATATTCATTGTTTTTACCACAGCAGCCGTCGTGTTTGACGAATGACAACGGGATAAGTGCCAAGAATTCTTAGAGTAGCTAGTGGCTGCAAGTATCTCACTGAAGCATATTAAAGCTTACAGTAAATTTGCTTAATATCAAAGGCAAATTTGATAAAATAAGACAACTATGGACAATCATTAATGTACCTAACTGCTACACATCTAACCAACCAGTCTTGCTCGCTCGTCACATTTACCAGGTGCTTTTATCCAAAGTGACTTAGACAATAGGGAAACATTATAATTTTTGTGTTTCCCTGTGACTCAAACCCACAACCACTGCATTGTTAGCACCATGCTATACTTGTTGAGCTGCACGTTATTATGAGGTGCTGCTGACTGAATCTGCTTTTGGTGAAAAATGGTTTGAGCTTACGGTTTTGTGCTATTTGACATGGGTACCTTTTCATTGCATAAGAAGAGTACGCCTGGCTGGGTATGATTTAGATTCCAGCCTGACTTAACAGATAACAAGTAACTATTAACGATGTGCAGATGGACCTGAAATACTTCTGCGTCGATTTGAATGTTTCATTTCAAGAATTGGTGCTGATATTAAAATATCTATTTTTTTTTTTTTGACCTGCTAATTAAAATGTTTATATAATTACAGAAAGCAGGGCATGGACTGCAATCATAAGGGATGATTTTTAGGGACCCACCAACCCTCACCCAGCAAATTTTATCATCCACCATTGGTATCAGTATCTGGTTTGCAATACCAACCTTGATATTAGTTGGTATCAGATTTTAAAAAACAGAGTGGTATTATACATGGGATTTAGGGTTAAATATTGAATTAGGATGATGGGGACAGTGTAAATGGGGATGATGACTCGTAGAGAGAGATCAAGTAACATTTATGTACAGGCTATACAAGTATAGGCCTAGATGCCTTCACAGACTAGAGGTATTTCATAGGTTAGTAAGTCTTCGGTTGTAAATTTATGTACGAATTGTATTTGCTAGAAGCATCTCCTGAAAACCAGTAGAGCAAGAATAAATGGACTGAGATATCTCACACCCTTAAACATTGATTAACAAGCGATTATGTAAAAGAGGTTCAATTGTGTGTATATTTCCTATGTTGTGTGTGTACTGAAACACAAAACTATTTATCTCAGCCTTTGTTGTATTCGTGACAGTTCATGTGATTGCCGTTTCCCATCTCAGTTTTCTTATTTGAAAGGATTGAGTTTGTCATTTGAATTCATCTTTATGATGGTTTTTATGTTGTTTCAGTTTGAATGTTTTGTATTGAAGATCATTACTGGTTCTTTTGTGGTTTTCAGTTTAAGGTGGTGTTATTCCAGTTTATGGCTCTCATATTACAGTTTATAATTGTCTAGTGTATGTTACAGTTTAAGATTAGCTCTTGTGTGTATGTTACAGTTCATGATTGGCTCTCTTGTGCGTGTTACAGTTTATGATTGGTTCTCGTGTGTATGTTACAGTTTATGATTGGCTCTCTTGTGTGTATGTTACACTTTGTGATTGGCTCTTTTGTGTGTATTGCAGTTCCCTACAGTGAGCCACCCTCAGACCCTGGAGAGGAGGTACCAGGGTATCATAGGTGCCGTCATGCTGGATCTGCTAAAGGTAGGCGATGGCTTCCCTCTTGCCGGACTAACGTGCTACTTCTTGCACACAGGCGAGTGACAAGTTGGGTAGTGGATACTTGATTTTTCCTCCAGGCCCCAACTTACCTCATGGGAGGTCTGCAGATGGATGGTGTCAGTGTTTTTAATTAGACAAAGAAGTGGAACAGAACTGTCATATCCCACAGGGAGCACTGGGTGTCTGATGGAGTAATCTGTGGCTCCTTTGGGAGATTGACAAGCCTTCTTGCACGGCATCAGTGAGTGTTACGCTCTAGTCAAAGTGTTGGGCCGGCTGATGTTACAGAATCAGGTGTCAGACAAGTGGGTAAAGTTTTTCTCCTTTTCACTTGTTGAAATGGCCTTTAGCTCATATGGGGTTTCTGCTGGCTGGAGCATGTTGTACAGGGGTATTTTTGAGCTTGTTTTGCACTTTAGTTTTTGTTTTTTTTTTCCTGGAATTGCAGTTGGAACTATCAGTAAAATCTGTTTATATCCTTTATGGCCACATAGTGTTCCAATGAATTAATTTCCTCTGTGTGTCTGTACCTGAAGAATGGCCGCACAGGAGAGACTATGGTGAATGTCGCTTAATGTTTTCTGATTTCAGTGATATTAATCGGTTTAATGCAAAAGCACATTTCCCCCCACTGATTGCTCTAATGGATGACTAATCCAACACCAGCGGGTCACTTAGAATTCTGCCAGTGTTTTCTTTAAGTGCTGCTGTCATGTGACGGCCCACTGTCTTGGAGTTCTACTCTTTCTACTGAGAGATGGATGTTTTCGTGAAAGGTCACAGCCACAAACACTGAAATATCATGGGTGGCTTTGGGGTATTTTTCCTGTGTTTTAAGTGGGAATGAATCAGACCGAATAATTCAGTAATGAGCTCAGAAACTCATACATCTGAAGTGACTCACCTCTAAAATTAAAACAGAAATTAATAATGGACCTGACTAGGGCTGGACGATTTAGCGATTTCAAATCAAAATCGCGATCTGAAACAGCGCGATTAGCAAATCGCAAAGACTGCGATTTAGGATATACATTACACAGCACGTCGGAACTGTTGTGAGAATAGTTTTATAAATTCATGCCGTGCTCCCTGTGACAGCCATTCTCACCAATCAGAAGCGCCGTGCTTCTCGCGTGCCAGTCGTGCTCACCAATCAGAAGTGGCCTAAGACGACTGCATATAGGGCCACAAACGGCAAGCACGTGAAGCCCAAGGAAAATTTTGCATTCGTGGTTTGGAAAAAATACTGATTCCGCTACTGAGCTATAAATGAATTGCCTTCCTATTTCATGGTCTGAGATTGTTTCACAAAGGTCCTATCATCAATAGAACTGCCAACATCCTTTTAACCACCAGCAGCGACATACTTCAGCATATCATGCCTTTTATTTTTGTTAATGGGCAATAGCATTAGCAAACCGCTAACCCATCAAAACAACAATGAGACAGTTAGTAGTCCTCACAGCAGCGGAGTCCATGACGCTCCAAAAAGCCGTAAAACCCCTAATACAGTCGTGTTTATGTCATATGTTTTTGTGCTCATTAAATAAAAGCCTCGCTTTAACATAAATTCTAAAAGAACAGATCGCTTTAATCATTATTACAGTTGGGTATGAGCACGGCCTTATTATTCAGAAAAGATACAAAAAGTGACGCATATAATGATTATTCATTCATTTTATATTTGTCAGAGTAACAAGGTAATGGAATGATAAGACACTTCAGTCGAAAACTGTATTTTACTTCTTATTTCAAATAAAATGCAGGGTTGCCAACTTTGGTCAGCTGCATGGAGTGAGATTTTCTATTCTCTGTTCTGTACACACATTTTCATGTATGTAGAAGTTTTATTACCTTGTAAATAGTCTGCTGGGTTTGCAAACTGCCCTGTTTTTGATGCAGCTAATTTTAAATTCAGAATGGAATAATATAGATTTGTTGTAAGATTTCTTGCATGAGAGTCTGAAAGAGTTTGCAACCCTGAATACATACATTTTTTTTTCACCTGAATTGATTTGTATAGACAATAACCGTATACAGTACAGTGCATTTGTTAAAAAGTGTAAACTTCGACCAACATGAAATCACCAATAAACTACTTATATTTATTCGACATTTTATAAAATGCATACTACGTTTTGAAAATTTCCAGTTCTACAGTTTCAGGACAGAATAGTCACTCTGTTATGAACATTATGGCTCTTTGGTTGAGAGTGTTAGATTGGCTGCTGTTATTAACACTAATAACACATTAGTGCAAACAAACGGGCTGCATACACCGAAGTAGTTCTTGCTTATTCATTGGGGTGGGAAAGGGCGGTTCCAGTGTTGTTAGGGGATTAATTAGCATTAGCTGCAAGATTGCTATTGTTTCTCTTTTTGCTGCAATTGTTTTCATTATTACTTTATTTAACTTAACACACCACATTTTAAATTCTCATCCCTGCATTATAATATTGACCAGTTAATATTTTGATGGTATCTCATGTGGTAATGCTGCGTCATGTGTGTTAAATTTATTACAGACTTAATGCAAATAAAATCATAATCGCAATATCTGTGAGAAAAATCGCGATTCAAAATTTTCCTGAAATCCTTCAGCCCTAGACCTAACGTTTTAGCTTTACCCTATAGATTGTTTGATGTACCAAATTCTACAGATCTTGTGTGTTTCTGCACTGCAGAGTTTTTGCAGAATAAGGGGGTTATGTGTCAGTCATCACTCACTGTTAACCCTCAAAGAGAAATAGCCATTAACAGAACTAAAGACAGAGGTTGGAAATACAGCTGTTATGTGGTTAAATAATGAAGTATATGAACATTAGAGATACACATTCACAGATGTTCTGTTTATGACAATGAGGGTGATTCATATTAATTACTTTATAGGTCACAGTGACAACCACAGTGTGGTACAAAATTGTGAAAGCATCCAGTTTGACGTGGTACATTAGGGTGGAAAAACTGGCCTTTTTAGGGTTATCAAAATCACACCTGTGCTCTAACTTGACTGTTGCCATTGCTTTTAATTAGGCTGTTCTTGGTTGCGTTTCATCATCAGAACCTCCTGCTGCTGAACCCGTCGGAGCGCTATCTGACTGAGCAGAGCCTGAACCATCATGCCTTTCAGACCCAACGTGTGACAGACCGGTCCAACCCAATTTCACCTACACCTGTCCGCTCCTTAAAAAAGAAGCTCCACCACAATGACAACAACACCTCCAGCAGGTCAGGTCAGCTGTCAGCATGCTGACTGCATGCTTCTGCTGCAGCAGGGTGCCAGTTAAGGACCGCAGTAATCCTAGACCCTTTTTATACCAGACAGTGTTTCCCCTTCCATTCCTTGGAGACCCACAGACAGTTCTTGTTTTTGCTCGGGAGCCAAAATATGGACTGTCTCACAGTGAGTTCAGTGGGAGCATAAATGTGGACCGGTTGTGGGTCCCTAAGGACTGGATCGGGAAACACTGGGATAAGATAATGCCCTTGTTATACCACCAGTATCTAGCATAGCAAAGTGTTTTGCATGATCATAACTTCATATACATATTCTTCAACATTCCCAGAAGAATTCTGGTAACTTTACTCAATGGGACATGAACAATGTAGTAGTATACGCTTACGTAAAGCATTAATTAACCAGTAACTAAGTGTTAGTTATGTACTGAGCCTATGTTCATTCATCATTAATCAATCATGACAATTCATGTATCTCATGGGAAAACCTATGTTACTTGATTATTTGTTCTTGAGTAGTAAATGAGTTAAGTTTTGTGCCATCTGGTGACGTCTTATCATTATTAACTAGTTAGTTAACTGTTAACTTATATAGTGCCTGAATAGAATATATGAACTGGCATGATTAATTAATGATGAACAAGCCATGGGATCGGTTCTTAACTAACACTTAGTTACTGGTTAATTAGTGCATTAAGTTCTTTTTGACCATTGTTGCTTCTCTTATGTTGACTTTTATGCTTATTACTTTTTTCCTTTAAGTATTTATTATATAGTTTTTTATGTTATCCTTTGTTGTGTTTATTTCTGCTTACATGACCATTTGTTGTATTTCTGTGGTACTAGACAAAGATATTTACTCTACATGGATATATAAATAAATAAAGTTTTGTCTTAACTTGTAGTTTCTTTTCGTGTCCTATCCTGTCCTGTCTTCTCTCAATGCAGCAGCTGTTCTCATAACCTGTTGGTTTTCCATAGGACTCATGGAAGCAAAGGCTCAGGGCATCATCGCTCCAGCAGCAAGGATTGCTCCAGCCTGCACCGCCATGACGATCTCCACCCCAGCAATGACAACTTCCTCAATGGGAACATGCCTGCCTCCTCCAGTCTCAGCCCTACACTGCACCCCAAATCCTATCAGTCCCTGAACCGCTCAGCCTCCTGCAGCAAGGACCTGGCTAACAACAACCAGCCTCACCTTCTCAGCCCCAAGGACACCAAGGGCAAAGCAGAGTTTGATTTCAACACGGGGCCAAAGGCTGCTGACAGCACAGGCACCAAGTACCTGAAGGGCTCTTCTCGTTCCCAGAAGGGCCAGCACTCCTTCACTGAGGGCAAGACGAGCACGCTTCAGTCCGGCGAGAAACATAGCCGGCATGGCTATGTGGAGTCCTCTCACGGTTCCATGCCTTCATCCACTAAAAGTTCTTCATCCTACATGAACCTGTCCAAGAGCCATGGGACGCTTTCCGACGCCAAATCAGTGGGCAACCTGAGCGATGCACAGAGCTCTTGCTACTTTCCTTCCAGCTGCCTGGACCTGAATGCTCAGTCCAGCCCGTCGGTCCGGCACAGGGACTGGCCAGCCCCAAGCCCCTCTGGCCGCAGCACCCTGGACTCTCGGCGCTCTTCCACCCGCCACAAAAACCTGGAGGATGGCAAATCATCCGAGCTCCTGGACACTAGTGGGGGAGGGGGGCATGGACACTCCCTCTCTGCCCCCCACGAATCGTACCCCTACGGCCTGGGCTACACCAGCCCCTTCTCCTCGCAGCAGCGCCCTCACCGGCACTCCATGTATGTGCGACGTGAGAGACAGAGGGTGCACAGGCCAGATGTGACGAGTCTGACAGTGGGCCAGGGGTTGCCTACCCGTGCCAGCAGCCTGCAGCTCCTCTCTCCTCAGCTGCAGCACCGAACCATGACACACCACTCACTAGGCTCATCTAGAGAGGACTGCACGGACGACAGGGTCAGTTTCCGACGACTTCTCATGCTCCCGTGACCTCTCAAACACACACACACTCTGCCGGAAGGGGCACAGATGCCCATCATAGATTTCCCCGCATCCGGTATCTCCACGACACAAGGTCTACGCTGTGTAGCTGTCATTCACAGAACTGTTACTGCCATCTCTAAGGTTCTGGCTTCCAGCTCCCCTGGACCCTTTGAGGAACACAGTCTCCCAGCAGATCCATGGACAGGCCAAGCTTAAGCTAACACAGCTTGTTTTGTGTCACCGTGGCTAAGATGGCTAATACACTGCTTTTGTCTGTCCTTTTCTTATTTTGAGAGATAAGAAGCTTGATATTTCATAGCTTTTGCTGAGACTTATTGCAGATTACAGAGCCCTGATGCATATTTACACACTTAAATCATTCATCCAAATGAGTGTGATGTAGCTGTTATTAGCAGGAAGGGCTGGATTAGTCCCTATTTATAGGCAAAGTCCAGTACATTAGGCTTTTGTTACCCTGTCTTATGCTGTCATGTCCAATTACAACAGCATGTTAATGACATGTTTTTGGAACTGTTGGGCATTACTTCATACATCTCAGGGCTCTGTAGTCACAGCACTCATTAAGCGTGTGGTCCTGTGTCTAAAAAAAAAAAGAGTCCAGTACAAGTGCTCTCTTGCATTCTCATCTTTGCTTATCACAGCCTTTCGCTGGCTATGCGTGTCATGTGCTGTTAATTTTGTCAACAGAGTGACCCGTCCCCCACAGATGTGACGCACACCAGACCCCCGATTAAAGAGTCCACGCGGGACAGTTCAGCACCATTTCACACACAGCGCCAAAAAAACGAGGTCCGCACTACTGTCACCTCTTGACACTCGGGCCACAATGACGGTCGCCCTATCTGAAGACGTCATCACTCTGTCCCGACACGGACATCAGATATTTCACTTCATTTTCACCTCGTCGTATTTTTAGTTCATAGTTTTGCCTTATATTATACCTCTTGCCTTTGTGTTTTTCCAAAGAAGATATGCATTATGGTGGGCATTCATTTGCAAAATGTTTGTCTTTATATTTATCTGGAATAGACAGGATATGCATCTGCTTGTGTTTAGTTATTGATATAACATTAGTTTCCCTGGTAAACTTATTTCCTTTTTCTCCTTAGACCCTCCCTTCAGCTGTCCTGTCATGTAAGGGGTTAATCTTTGCCCAGTTTATTGAGCAGATTGACCAGTTTTGGGGCTGGTAATGCAACTAGCAGCCTGCGGACATGCCAGTGTTGTCTTAATAACACCCTTCTGGTGGTCTAGGTGGGTATGTACCCAGAACCGCAGACCGAAGATGGAGTATCTTCCCAGGAGAGTCGCACCATCTTTAGCAACTCCATGCCCAGACGGATAGGCAGCTTCTACAGGGGTGCGTACGGAGGTGATGGAGAGGTCCTTCCACTTACCACTGTTATGGGCGTGCCTCTGCGTGACAGCTGTGTGACCGTGACAGTTGTGTGACCGAGCCTCATGCTGTGTGCTGCAGTGCCGTCTCCCCGACCAGACAACACCTTCCATGAGAGCAATGTCCAGAGCCGGGGGTCCGCGGTGGCCGGGGACAGCGGCACCATGATCAACAGCTCCAAGCGCCAGACCACATTTGACCCATGGTGAGCTGACACAAATGCTCCTTTTGGCCGGAGGGGAGGACAAAGCTGTGTTCTTAAAAAGGGGTCAGCCATTGTTCATCCTGCGCAGTCACCCAGCTGAAGGAGGGCCCAGATATCCTGGTTCTGTTTTTGAATTTCGGACAGACTCATGGGATTCGTTGTCAAATCACTGTCAAGTACCCGGCAGGCAGCTGGCTTGGAGAGGAATACCATCCTTAGGAGGGTTACAATACATCCAAGTTTCCCCGGACATGTCCTCTTTTTGGGCCCCTATCCAAGCGTCCGGGTGGTTTTTAAAAGTTGCCAGTTTGTCCGAGTTTAGCACTGCAACCTGGATGACCCAGTGTTGCAAGTTACAGTGGAGTACTAAGTCAAGGAAAAGGCATTAATTTTCAGTATATGGTAGTCACTCAGTATCATCACACAGCGTTTGCAAGGCTCGTGCACACATTAACTTAAAAATTAAACGACATGCACATCCCTACGTGTCACGCTGCTCACGAGCGACGTCAGCTGGAAACCATTAGCACTTTGACACTTTATTTTTGTTTTTGTGTGAACAGTGAATCACGTCGTTTGCTTGACGTTTAGCAAACTTTAGCTTAGCATTTTGTAACTTTTCTTGAAAAAGACTTGTATGCACATTATATGCACAGTATCCACTGTGTCAGTTGTGTGTAGATTGTAAAACAAGAGTTAACTGTAATGTTACCATATATCCGGATTTTCCCAGATGCAAATTTTTGCTTTACAGGGTGGTTAGGGAAAACTCATTAATATTCATAAGGGAAGTGCTACCTGATTGGCCGGTAGACATGAAAACTCATTAATATTCTGATCCCTGGACACATCCTCATTTTCATCTCACCAAATATGATAACCCTAGTTCTTAGTGCATAGAGGAAAGAACTAATTAAAATTTTACCAAGCAGTTCTGATGGTAAAAGCGTAGAAAGCATAACGCTTCAACAGAATTTGTAAAAGAAATTATTGAGGGGCTGAGTGCCTATTTATGTATAATGTGTTCATCTGGCTCTCGTAGGTGTCTCTCACACAATGGAGAGCTGCCAGTGATGTCATGAAATGGTTCTTAGTGCCTGTTGAAAGTGTAGACATACGTGGTAATATTACAGTTGGCGACTGAGACAGAACAAAAGGAGCCAGGGTGAATACGGGAACCACGGTTGTGGACATGTCTGATTTCCGTCCGACCAGTTTGGCCAGATGGATAAATCTTAATCATTGGTGGGCTGAGGCCCCACAGCCCACCCGAGGTGGGGAGGGGGGCATCAGTAATTGGATCAAAATTTACACTGTCATCGTGCATTATTTGTCTGGTTGATGAGTCATGATGGGTTCACAGAAAAGAGCCCTTCAGTATTTCACAGCTAAATTTTCATCAATTATGTGTTCCACCCTTGAGAAAATATATAATAAAATTGAGAATGGCTTTGACAAAGTATTTGTCTTGTAACAGCATAAATTTATTAAAGTTTAAGTCAACAAAATTTGTAATCAATCAATGTAGTATCATAAACTGCCCCCGCGTAATGTTCTTTACTGAATTATAGAAGCAATGACGTGTTTGACAGGGGTATTTTTAATCCATTTTCTCAGGAATAACTCAGAGACCATGAACCCTCCAGAACCGTCCAAAGAAAAGGAGAAACAGGGCTTCTTCAGAGCAATAAAGAAGAAAAAGAAGAAGTCTCAAGCGGTTTGTGCTGCTATCAGCATGCTCTGGAGTGGCAGAGTGATGGAAACTAAGTGGTTGCATGGAGCATAATTATTTGTGCAGAACGTCATAGTTTGTGTGGAACGTGACTATATGAAGCAGGGCCGTTTGTATGAGGTGAGGTTGTTTATGTGGAATGAGGCTGTGTTTATGGTGTGAGGAGGTGTGTGTGTCTGTCTGTGTGAGTGTGTGGTCTGGGTATACCTTACCTTGTGGGAACCAAATGTCCCCACAACTTGATGAATACCTGTTTTTACCTTATGGGGACCAGTTTCCTGTTTGTATGGAATAAGGCCGAGTGCATCTAGATTTCTTATGAAAATATCTGCATTTAAATTTTGTTTTAAAAATCAGTAGCATCCCAGCATTAGATCTGCAGGGGCTGGAATGAACAGCCCTGGATTAGACCTTAGGCATGGACAATGGCTACAGTACAAGTACAATTTGTGGGTAGTGTTGGCTTAATGCTTAGGGACAGGCACTTGTAATTGAAAGATTGGTTCAAATCCCCGACCAGCAAGGCACCACTGAGGTACCCTGAGCAAGGTACCGCCCCCAAGCGCTGCTCCCCGGGCACTGAATTAGCTGCCCCCTGCTATGTCACGATGTCACATATGGGTTAAATGCAGAGAACACATTTTGTTGTTTTGTGCTGTGGTGTGTCAACAATGACCACTGATCACCAAATTCTAATTTGGGAACAATTACTTCTCTGATGGGAAACGTGCCACAGCAAGTGCAGGAGATAGAATGGTATTGGCTAGATGTATTGCAGCCTATCCATGTAGAGCATGGCCTCTGGAACCAGACCTCTTAATTAGAAGTAGAACCTCTCCTTTTCTGTAGTTCCCTGTAGTGATAGACCTCAGGCAGGTATGGGGATACTCGCTAATCCCAGGCTGAGTGCTGTGCAACTGCAGTTCTTCCTAGGAGAAAAGAAGGTTGCCTCCATTTGCTACAAACTACAAAGAGTTGTAACAATAAGGCCAATGGTGCCTGTTATGACAGTAACCCTAGAACCAGTTGGTGGACACCTATAGTGAGGAAGGTGCCAAGCTGAAGAAAGAAGCCTTAAGGTCAGTGTTGCATGGTGGTCTCCTGAGACCACGGAAAGGTGCTGATTGGCCAGAAAGGCTGCAGCAAAGGCAGCTGATTGGCCAGAAAGGCTGCAGCAAAAGCAGTCATAGAGACAATGGTATGTGCATTGGAGTTTGAAGAGGTCATGGAGGGAGACTCTCAGATGGCCCCAAAGATGTTTTGGCAAAACCTTAGATGCCTCAACATGGGGAGACTGGCCTTGCCCTGGCTGAGTTCAGCAGGGGTTGCAGATTGTTAACAAGCTCCAGGAATATTGTCCAGAGATGGAAAGAATACTTTAAGGAACTTGTCAGCCTGATGGATTTGCTTTCTGCCTGAGAGGCAGGCAGTGTTGGAAATGTATCACTGCAGCTGAAGTCACTATGGTGGTCCGAAGTCTTCTTAGTGGAAAGGCTGCAAAGGTATATGAAATCTGTCCAGAGATGTTGCTGGGATGATGTCATTGACACACCTCTTCAGTGTTGCATGCAAAGCAAGTGGAAAACAAGAAGTAGTTGGACCGGGAAAGGGTGGTGCTCCTTATTTTTTAAAAAAAGGAGACAAGAGGATATTTTCCAACTACAGGGATTTCACACCAATCAGCCATTCCTTGGGTAAACTACATCAGGGTATTGGAAAAGAAACTCCTCCCAGTGGTCAAACATAGGATTCAGGGGGGACATTGCAGATTCTGGCCTGGTCTTAGAGCAATGGGTCAATGCTTGTCCTTTGCACAGCTGTTTAAGGGTTTGTGGGAAAACGCACACAGTCCACATGTGCTTTTTGAACTCGGAACACAAAGTTCCACCACATGTGTTACACGATGCTACAGGAATATAGGGTACCAATGCCACTGTTGTGTGCAAAGAGTTGGGATCACATTGTCAACATAAAATCAATGCCATTCAGAATGGGTGTTATCCCCTGTCTCCTCTGCTGGTTGTCATTTTCACAGACAGGATATCAAGGTGCATCCATTGCTAGAAGAGCAACCAGTATGGGGTATTAGAAGTAACAGCACTGCTATTTGCAGATGTTGTTATGCTTTTGACCACATATAACCAGGGATTACCGCACACACGCGAGAGATTCCATGCCAAGTCTGAAACGGCAAGAATGAGAATCATAAGGCTGTGGTACTCTTTCGATAAAAGTGAATTGCTCTTTTGAGACAAAGGGAGAGAGTCTGCCCTTAATGAAGGAGTTTAAATATCTTAGGATGTTCTTCATGAATGATGGTAAGAGGGACCATGAGATTGATTGGCACATCCCTTTGGTGACTGCAGTTTTGTGGGAACTCAGGTGACTCGTGGTGGTGAAACAGGAATTGTTTAATGAGATTACCCTTACGGTTTATGGGTCAGTCTGCATCCCCGTCCTCACCTATGGTCTCCAGCTGTGGAAAACTGTAGAAAGAACCAGGCCATTAGTTCAAGCACCTGAAAGTAGGTTTCTTTGCAAAGTTGCTGGACTCACTGTCGGTCAGTGAAGGTGGTTCATTTATGCCGTCCAGATGCTCCTAAGGGCCTTGTTTTGGGCAAGTCCCACTGAGCGAAGGCCCCAGGGCAGACTCAGGACCTGCTGGATGGATTATATGTTACAGCTGGCTTGGGGACATCTAGGGATCCCCTAGAATGAGCCTATGGCCTTGAAGTATGAAGACTGGTCTGCCCTGGGTGACCTGTTACCAACCCCACCCTCACCAAGAGAAGTGGTAGGAACAGCCCAGCCCCTATCGCCCTCATGTGGACCACGCCTCCTCGTTAACCCCGTGTGGAATCCTTCCGTTTACCTGCTGTTTTCCGTTTCCTGCTTGTTACCCAGTGTATTTAGTCTGTGTTCTGTTTAGTATCCCCAGATCAGTCATTGAATGTTGTGGATGTTCGTGCTGTGGATTCCCCCGTTTGCTTGTCTTTCCCTACAATAAATCCCTTTTGCCTTGCATCCACTGCCTCGCTCACCTGCTTCCGTGCTCGCCGCTCGCCCATCACGACAAACATGATGATGCTTGTTATATTGTTGCACTATTGATTGCACTTATTGTACTGTTAGATGCCCGTGTTTGCCGTCTATCAGTAGCTTCTAATGGCTTCCAGAGTCTTGATTGCTCAGCCCCTTTCTTTTTTATTTGTGTCCCAATTTAAATGAACGTTAATTGACAGTGCCCAGTAATCCCAGACGCTGCTTCTTATGAAGCTACACTTCTTGCATCACTGGGGTATACTGTTAATGTTGCTGATATTTACGTTATGTGTATGATGCTCATAAGGAGTTCCTGTCATTACTTCCTCTTCTCTGCTGGACTTTTCTTTGGATATACAGTACTGTGCAGAAGTCTTAGGCAGTCAAAAGAAATGTTTAAAGCTATTTATCTGGGTAGTAAGTGCACTT
>JAODKC010000038.1:15406374-15435622 GCA_026777985.1 Mormyrops attenuatus
GAATGCTTGCTGAAAATACAGGGGTGATTTTAACTGAGGTTTTGAAATGGCTAAGCTACCACACTTTGACAGGCAAAGTTCTACACCAACATGATGATCATTTAAGCATTGTTTTCTTTGGCTGCCTAAGACTTCTGCACAGTACTGTAAATTTTCAAGTTACAATAAAAAGAAGTTAGTCTGGCTTGACACTATTTTGTCATGTTCCCTCTGTTTTCCAGCACTCTGGGATTCAATGAATGATTTTTTTGGCCACAGTTGTGACTGTAGCACTAAAGATTACTAGATGAGTGAACTTGTACCTTATTGCTTTTTTAAGGCAAATTTGCATAGTTTCTCATGATATTTGAAAATCCTCTTAGTTGTTTTGAAACTGGCTTTTAATAACTGGTCATGCAAACAACATCACTGCCAGGTTTCAGATCGAAATGTATTCAAAAAATTTCATGATCCACTACTAATTGGCAGTTTTGATAAGAAAGATCAAACACTAAAATCTAAAAGTTCTCTGATGTTTCTGACCTACATTACGCGCTTCCTTAGAATATTATAAGTGCCCTGTTAAGAATGTGGTTTTAGGTCAGGGAGTCTCATTTAAGCTGAAATTAAACATGAGGCTTTAACTTCCACAAAAATATGCATCCTCCACACAATTACTGAAATAGATTTTACTGTAGTTTGTTTTAAATGAATATGTCTCCTAAAATCACCTGAGGTCAGAGTTATTGCTAGACAAAGTCTTCCACACATGAGTGTAAATTATGGGGGGGGGTTGTAAACCCCCAATAATAAAACCAGCCAATACAACCCACTGGACCCCCTTAAATGGGAGGTGACCCTACCCCCCCCCCCCCCCCAATGCCCTTGGTTCTAAGTAATATACAGGAAAAAATACAGCTTGAAAACTGCAGAGAAAGACTTTCGAAAGGTCATCTGTACAGTTGTGTAGCATTAATTAGGTCAGCTGGTAACAACTCAGTCAAGACTAGAAAGGTTGTGGGTTCCTTTCTCAAGAAGGAGGTCTGCTGTTGAAATATTATGGAAGATAATTCATCTAAATAAGCCAGGTATTGAAGTGTCAACTAAGCACCGGAATAAGTCCCTTGTTAGTTTCTTAAAATTAAGTTTAGATTACATGGATGGTTTGTGGAATGAAACATGAAGCTTCAGCCTGTGAACTTGCTGATTAGATTCAGTGAGATAAAAAATCTCAACCAAATGAAGTGATTTTTACATGAATTTGTGTGTGGAGAGTGTAAGTCTGATTAATTAAATAGCCCACCTTTTTCTCTTATCTGAATGGAACAAAAATCAGCAATCCCTTTTAAGTCATTTCAGCATTTCAGTGTTTGAGTGCTATTTGAGTTTAACCATCTGACATATCGCTGCCCCACAGAAATCCGACATCTGTGTATCTTTTAAAAGCTTCATCTTTTGCTTGAAGATTGAAAACTGTAAAGAAGAAGAATAGGTGAATTAGGATGACATGACAGTGAAATGGCTTTTAAAAATGAGCCAATCCATTAAATACTGAAATAATTTTCTTTCGGTTAATGGGCATTTTCTTTCTAACTGACATGGTCTAACTGTTCTGAAGACTTTCAAATGTAGAATGAATTATTTTCTTATTTCTCATTCAAATGATGATCAAGGATCTTAACTATATCTGTCTCATAAAAAACACCCAGCACATTAATGTTGTTAGAATGTGTTTTTCCCCACTGGAGTGGTGCCCTGACTTGAATTGGATGCACCTTGACAACAAGGCTTCTCTCACTTACCCGCTATCTCCCAGATAATGTTGTTACTTGTGTTGCTTGGAAGGTTGTTTGTTGTCCCTCCCTTGGGTAGTCATCCTCAGCATTTTCTTCATGATGGACAGGTTTCTGGTGATGGACAGGACACCCTAGTACAGAACTCCAGTAGGCTGTCCTCACACAAGAGCAGCCGGCACAAGAACCGAGACCAAGAGAGGGAACGGGAGAGAGACAGAGAGCGAGAACTTGACAGGGACAGAGACAGAGATGTTGAATGGTCTTCAGAGAAGGTGACTGAAGTACCTCCTCAGGTAAGCTGTTGGTAGCTGCTTATTTCATCAGGCACAGAAGAACCTAAATTCTGGGTGTGAACATTTACTGTTTATGGTGAAAAAGACTATCTCTCAGGGTTAGTTTTTACTCTGTAAGTCTTTTCTCCCAGCTTTGACAAATTTTCGGTAAGACTTTCCTTAAAGCAGTCATGATAATGAGTTAATGATACCTTCATAATGCATTGCAATGCATTCATAAAGTATTATGAACATGGCTATAAGTATTTATAAAACGGTATAACACATTATAGCCATATTTATTATGCATTATGAATGCTCTATGAAGCCCTCATCTATGATGCACAATAGATGCCTTCATAATGCATTTGAATGGTCAGTAAAAGGTATCTGATGCATTATAATACATTACGAAGGTATCTATAATGCATTATACAGTACATGGGCCAGATAGCTAATAGTCTGACACCTACCAATAAACAGAAGCAGGCTACGCCAATGGAAATGCCTCAGACAGCTTCAGGCAGGAGTCTGCTGTTTTATACTCGGTAAGTTATTTTTTGTCACGCCCCTCTCAGACCCAGCCGCTCAAGTCTCTACGTAAGCTCCTTCACCTCTCCTCATCCTCTCACCACACCCCGTCATCTGAACTGCGCTTCCAGCACCTGCCCAACCCCCAGTCCAAAGGGGGATTTGTCGAAGGGCGTGGTCACGCCGTCAGCGGGTCCTCGCAGGCCAAAAGCTGCCCTACAGGCTACCCCCTACCAGGGCAGGTGGAGTCCAACTGGCATACGTCAGCTCTCGGCCGCGGCGAGGCCGCAACCTACCCCGACCAAATGGCCAGCAAAGCGGAACAGAAGGGCCACGGCTTCGGCCGCTCCTCTCGCCTGCGGATGCCAAACCTCAACGACCTGAAGGAAACCGCTCTGTAGACCAACACGATGCCCATGCCCCCGGCCCTGACCTCTGACCTCTTCACAGCTCAGTCTGCTGCCCACTGAGCTGCACGTATCACAACACACTCGACAGCAGGAGTGTGGAACACAGGGTTACCCTTGGCCTAGGGGTAGTGCTGTATACGTCTTAGATTTTTTTAAGCTTAAATATTTGATAGAATTTGTAATATTTATGAGTACAATTTTTGTTTGAACAATATAAATAATTGAAAACTATGTATATGGTTAAATTAAATTCAGTATATATGTGAGAGCTTTAGTTTCTACACAGAGTAAGTATATTAAGTTTCTCGCATAATTATTCTATTACAATATGAATATTTAGGTGTTTGTGTCAAAAACTAGGTTGTTCGGAACATATGGTATTGTAACAAATATATTTTTTGGTTCTTAATTTGGTTTTATTCCTCCTTGATTGTGTGGCCTCTGACCTTAATTGGAGATGGAATCATAAAGGCAGTGTTTCTACTCAGATTGGCTGAAGTATAGTACTCATTTAACCGGCTCACAATGGTTTACATGATTTTTTAAATCCTGTCTGTAGATTATAAGTACTGGACAGGACATTTAACAATTTAAGAAAATGTAAGACTGCCTTTGTGCAGCCATGTCGTTTTTATATAACATAGCATATTAATGGTTCTGTATAACAGTTCTAAGAGATTAGAGGTTTGTGCATTACCAAGGTTTGCCCGTAGAACTACTATTAATTACTTTTTGTGTTTTGTTTGGACTGTGGGCTAAATGACAGGGATATGATGATCCCTAGATGAATCCCTAGCTTGTCCTAGGAAAAATTACGTGGGAGGTTGGGTCAGTGGCTATCGAGTGCCAATCTAGTGTCCTTCCAGACCTCGTCCTCCAAGGCCTGTCATGGGAATAGCTTTGGTTGTGATGCCATATGCTAGCTGCTAATGGACACTGAAAGAAGCAGTATGTTTTCTACTGAACACTGCCCAAATTGAACATTTTCCAGTTGGTCCTATGAGAGAAGAGTTTCGAATATTTTGGGGCGTATCTGGCTTTGGGTAGGGTAAGCACTTTTCGGCACATGGAACTTCAGTCAGTTTCTGGTGGTTACCCCATTGATTGTATATAACTAAGGGAACACAAGTTTTGTCCACGCACTACAGAAGGAAATGACAGAAGCATTGCTTCCTGAAAGACCCCATGCTACCCACTTTGTTGCAGGGATAACTTGAGAGCAACTGGATCCTACTTTAGTGGAAGGAGTCATTTCTAGTTGCCATGATATTTTTGGCCAGCAGATGGAGCCATGCTAAAAATGCTCACGAGCATCCTAGCGCCTCAAAATCCTACAGGATGTAAACGTTAAGTCCTGCTGCCCCAACCTTTTTGTCAATAAACATTATGTCACACGTAGACAGGGAAACAGTTGCCAGTGGTTACATTTATCAAGTGTTTATGGATGAAATTACAGGACATAGTGTTTGTCCTGTATGTAGTCAATAACCTGGAGAAATAAATCTAAATCTAAACCAAATCACCACTATCTAATGAGTAAATACAGATGCAAATGCAGCAATACAGAAATATTTAATTCTAAATTATTTAAGATTAGAAAGTACTGTAGATTAGGTATTTTGAGTAGTTGTTTTCAAATTTTACTGTATTATAAAACTGTAAATTATATTTTGATATAATGTGTAGCTTAGGGATCTTTTAGACCATTTAAGATTCAAATATCAGAGAGATTTAGTTTAAATGTAACCCATTTATTCTCACACAAGATGTATCACTATATTTATTTTGATGTGTTATTAATGTAAGGTAGAGGCTGATTCTCTGGGTCTTTCAGATTGTTAGCCCATAAATGAGCCATCTCCTCTGCCCAATCTGTGTAGGAGAGCACTCTTTATTCCAAGGTTGGGCAACTCCTGGCCTGCGTGGGTCCAGGCCTGGCAGATTCGGCTGTTTATTTTCAGGCAGCAGCTGATTTAGATCTTAAATACCAGATTTAATCCACCGGCATGGATTAAACAACTAAGAGGTGGAGCAGAATGCCAGCTAACAGACTTGTAAGCCACACGGTCTGGAGTTGCTTTTACTCTCCAGAAAATCTTACGCAAGACCACATGGGCCAAATGTATGTTGTGTAATTCAGTTTGATGAAAATCTAGGGGGAAAAAAATAAAAATAAATGTCTAGTCTTTTAAAAAATCTAATGTTGCACTTTAAACTGACTACAGTGAGATACCTTGTCCCAGCTGTGTTCTGTTCTCACAGTATATAAACATAAATATCAAACCCAGGATATAGCATCTCTGGTGGAAACATTTCTTGGGAACAGAGAACTTGTGTTGAATTTGTGGTCTGTGTGTTTCAGGTACATTAACGTGAAGTAAGTATTTGCCTTTTCTACGCTACATACTGTAAGTTAATATTTTTCTTTTTCTGCGATAATTGATTATAATCTTGAATAACACAGTGTATTATATTAATACCAGTGTGTGACTATATCTCTGGTAATACATATACATGGAAAAAATTACTTTATAGATGCTTAAAAGCAAGTTGAAAGTTTTTATGATTGTTATTCAGACAATCAAAATTGTAGCATTCAGTTTTTTTTTTCATTTTTGTTTATGGCTAAATTATGTTTGAGGTGTTATCAGAAAAACAAAGGAACAGGGAGGTAATAATGAGGTTTCCCATTCTAATAATGTCTATAACTCATAATAAAACTAATGACTGAATGATATGTTGATTACTCACATTGTACCTGGCTGTACCTCTCACCAAAATGGCCTGAAATGGGA
Source organism: Mormyrops attenuatus (assembly GCA_026777985.1). NCBI lineage: Eukaryota > Metazoa > Chordata > Actinopteri > Osteoglossiformes > Mormyridae > Mormyrops > Mormyrops attenuatus. The sequence continues at coordinate 15,412,158 of JAODKC010000038.1, forward strand.
CATAATCTCGCCACTCCTCTCAGCCAGGAATCTGCTTTGTTTTGTGTACAAAGCAATGAAAGATTATCTGTTTTTCCCCCAAGATAAATTAACAGATCAGAAGCAATAACATTTAGATACATGCAGAATTCCTCTGGTCTGACACCACTGTCCTTTTGTCCAGAATGTTAAGCACGCCCCCAGAGGAGAAACCAGAGGCTTTGCATCTGTGCAGCTGTCAATGCTGTAGGAGAAATTAAATAATGCAACCAGTGGATGTAATGTCTGATAAGATGTTGTTTTATACACATTTCTCAAACTCCCTGCTATTTTCCACATAGTGTTTAACATCTCTCAGGTAATAACTGAAATGCTAAGCGTTAGCTAGTGCTTTTTGTCCAACCTAAAATCAGAAGAAGCACGAATGTCAAGGGGAAATAATTCTTTCTATATATGTACTTCTCGTAAAGCTATAACTGGCAGCCTAGGCCGTTTCTGACTTTGTGATGATGAAGGTATTCTCTACAATTTTAACCGATGCAGCTACATTTTTGCGGTCTCACGGTTGCTGTGTGACCATTTCCATATTGCCTCTGATCCCACCTTGCTTCCGTTAGCGACAGGTTCCGATGCTTCAGCTGCAAACAGGCAACTTGGCCAGTTGCTTGATCCTTCCTTGCCTTAACTCAATACGGAAACATTTCAGTTAAGATGGCCGCCAAAATGGAGCCCAGTTGAGCTGCTGTGTTTATCCAAATTTAATATTACCTAAAACTTATTCTCCTACTTGTGTTGTGCAAGACAAATACGCAAAGCTTGAGGACATTTGAGGAGTGAAAAATTGACCTTGTAGAGTCAGAAAGCTGATGAAATCTGAAAGGTTCTTGCTGTTGTCTTTTAAGAGGTTGTTGTTTTTTCTTTTAGCTTTTATTTATTTCTCATATTTTTTCCCATTTATTGCCAGTTTAAATGCCGTTTCTTTGTATTCTTTGTGGACGCCGTCCCATGTCTGGTCAAAGCTGCCCGTGGTCATTTCTGCCGCAGCTTTTTGTGTTTGCGGCGTCGGCCTCGTCTTTGTGTGCAGACCGCTGTCTTAGACCGTTCAGACACCCTTGCCCTCACTGAAAGTTCCTCCTGAAGTACCACACCATCGTTCACTTTGTGTACTTTTACAACACTCTCCCGGGTGAATGGCAATGGCTTGATTCAGGGTAACTAGCCGTCAATAATAATGTCAGTTTTCAGGGATACTTTGCGCTGTGCCATTCTGTACCTTCTCTCTTTGGGACTCCCTTGATGATTTGGCTTACTTTCATTTAGGGTGCTGTTTTTTTCCCTATTGTCAAAGGGATTCCAGTCTCTTGTGTCTTCTGCTTAATTAGTTCACATGCATCGTGATTCTGTGGTTGAGTACTATTATAACACTTTGAGTGTGACATACCAAAAAATTTAAACAAAATATCTGATTGCCTATATTTTATAGTATTTATGTTATATACAAATCTCACTGAGGAAAGATGGGCGATTTTGGGATATTGTAAACATTGTAAGGCTTTTTAAGTAAACTAAAATCTTTGCAAAGGTAACAGATATGAACCATACTGCTAACAATATTTATAAAAAGTAAATAAGACAATGGGCAAAAACACTTTACATTATTTCGGGATAGATCACATTTATGGGATGAGTTGTGGATATTTTACATTGTCAGGAAACAAGACAGTATGTGTCAACAGAGTAAATCAGTTCTTAATGTAGGTAGCTGTATGTGTTTAAACCTGTTATAGAAGTATGGAGACCTCTCCCAGATCGATTACTTAGATAAAGTAACCATAACTTAATAAAAGCCCCCTTTATGTCACAATTTGATTCCTGTTTCTCTTTCTTTGCACATTTATGCTCTAAATAAGTGATGCAGCCAATGCCAATAAACCTAGGATTAGTCTATTGGTGTGTATCATGGGAAATATGATCACAAGAGTGTCATTGTAAAAGAAATGTGTTATTTATCTGCCTGATATAATATTTCGTATACGTGGTTTACAGTTTACTGTAGGCAACAATACAAGCTTTTTTCACTGACCCAGAATTTTAATTAGACTAATGCCTTTTTGTTTTTTTTATAAGTTGGTAAGCTGTTTGATTCAGCACTCAGAACCACTAAGGATCTTTGAAGACCAATCTATCGTGCTCAGGGTCGGACCCGTTTGTGTATGTGCTGTGGGTAAACGGGATGCTGTAACGGAACCTGCTGGAATGTGCCGCACCGACACAGGAACCACACAGTATCTGGATCAAAGTGCCATGTATAAACAAAGGACTGAGATGCTGTTCCTTCATGTTCTTTGTGCTATGCAGCGGAAATGTTACTCAGATATAGCCACAGAACTAGCCACTTTCCTCCTAAATATTGTGTGTGAATCCTGCGCATACCTGTCCATCGACTGTATCCGAGCTGGTACACACTGATGAGCAAAGCTTTCGGCGTTTTGTTTTGCCGTGCTTGTCTTTTGTTTTCATAATAGTCAGGTCCTCGATGCTACTGTTTTAGCAGGTGTCGTGTGAGCATGTCTTTTGTCGATGTAAATAATATCAGTGTTAAAATACTGGCATGAAAATGGTCCATTTTTACTAAGCACATTGTATATTTTTTGACCTTGCAGAACATGTCTTTATTAAAAATACAGGTTTCTCACTTCAGAAACTAGACTGCTGTGTGTCTCTCTTATAGGTGGCACCGTTATAGGTGTATTTTATGTTGCAACCATATAACTTGGTGTTGGATCCATATAGCTAGTTATTCAGAATTTGACTGTTAACATTTAAAGAGGGGTAACTCAACTGAAAATTTCTTTTTTTATTTTAGTAAACCTAAGGATACAGCGGAAACTTCTAAGCAAGGAGAAATACATACTGACTGCAGAGTGAGACACTGGATAGGCTCTGCGCCACTGGCACATACTACAGCAGAGTTTTATGTGAAACAACGAAAAACTATTATCTTATCACCATGTCAACCTTCTGGGATCAGTTTACTTCCATTTTTGCTTCTTTCATCGCTGTGAAGAAAATCCCTTTCTTTATAAAGAGCATAATGACAATCTCAGTGGAACACATTGTTTCCTAATTACCAAAATGGTTTTCTTTCAACTATTCGACAAAAAAAGTAATTTGGAAAAGAATTAGGGCATTGTTACAGTGCTGTTTATCTCTCCTATGAGCTCGCGCATTCCACTTCAGCAAGCATGTGGCTTCTGTGAAGGAAGCCGGGGTTTTGGAGGGTTGGGTGGAGTCTCAGCCACACTTGTTCATGCACAGGAGCAGCTCCATGCGCAAGGCGATGCGTGTGTGCCAGCCCAGTGGCAGCAGCCTGACGTAGCGTGCCACAATGGGCGGCCGCAGCAGGTTCTGGACAGAAGATGACCGGTCCGAGTTTCCGTAAAACACCTGCCATGGCAATAAAAGCGCAGGGGGGTCAACTGCTGGTCTTCAGTCGTAAAACTAAAACATACAAGAATAATGACATCAAACATCCCAATGCAAAGGGAAAATCACCTGTGTGCAGGCGAATGTGGTACATAATTGCTTACCAGGATTAAAATGTCCGCAGGGAAGACTAATTAAATAAATTAATTAATAAATCTTCCCTGAATGTTCTTAATGTTGCACTTCTGGTCATTGAATAGTCTTATTAGGCTCTTGCCTCACTAATGCTCAGTCGACTCCTCGATTGCACATATGTTTGAAATGTTTTATTTGCCTCACTTGTACGTCACTTTAGACAAAAGTGTCTGCTAAATAAAAATGAACGTAAATGCAATAAATTTTACGAAGAGATTTTAAACAGAGCTAATTTTCAAGATGTGCACATAAACAACCAATAATATCCACCCAGGTTTCTTCAGCTGCTTTTCTAGTCAGATTCACCTTGTTGTTTCCTGTCTGGTCCTTGTAGTAGATCCAGTTGAGGTTCTTGTCGCTGCGGTACTGGAGGCTGTACTTGGTCACCCACTCGTCTGCGTCACAGCGGCCCTGGGTCAGGATGCCCGACACCACATTCATCTCTTTCAGGTCAATCTGCAGCCACTGACTGCTGTCCTGGAACTTGGAGAGCCAGGCACACCTGGAGACCAAAAGGGGAACTTTTACCATAAGAGGATTACAACATAATCAGATAGACATCTCAACAGATCTCTGCAGAAGATTATGTTCTGACCAACGTGGTAATGTCACTGGATGAGGGCAACTCTCAGTGTTTCTGTATCTTCATGTACTGCGTGTCAGTGCTGTGTTGTGGAGCAGAGGTCAGGGCACCCACCCGAAGCCTTGGTTGTTGAGACGCGCCTTGCTGGGCAGCCAGGAGGAGTACCACCCAGTGTACTGATCCTCATTGGAGCAACTGATCTGGTCAGACGTCACAGATCCAGCCTCAAAGCCCAATGGTTTGTGATAAGGGCAGTCTATGGACAGAGACCATACCAATCTGTACACTCACAACTCAGACTCAGACTCAAAGTTCCAGCACTTTCAAAATGGCAGTGAAGCCTTTTCAAATGGAAAAATAATGGTAACACTTTGAGGACACACAAACACTTAGTAGTAACTCAGTTACTACTGAAGTACAAATCATGAACAAATATAGTCACTACTTAAGATGAAAGATGTGTCATGGTTCATTAGCAATGCACAAACTTGAGATCAGTATTTCACTTGTATTATTCACCACTTGTTCCTTCAATAGTTCACTAAGATTTACCAAATTAACAGATATAGCAACAAATATAGTAACTGCTTGGGATAAAAGTTACATCATGATTCATTAATGATAAACAAACATGACATCGGTTTGTAATTAACACTTAGTTTGTGGTTAATGTATACATAAGTAATGGCATAATACTACATTATTTGTGTTCCCCAAAGTAAAGTGTGACCAAAATAACACTTCTACAAATATGCAATTCTTCCATCACCTACTTTAAGAAAAAAATGAATATATGGGACTTGAGAGATGGTAAAAAAAAAAAAAGTGTTGTAAAGATGACTAAAACTCTGAATAATGAAAAGATAAAGGGAAATCTTTCAGCAAGCCCTTCAAACAGGGTCATCTATTTAAAATGTTGCTTTGTTATTTAGGATTTAGGGTAACGATATTTAAATCCCCTCTCTGTCCTGTGTCCTGGTAATGACTGAGCACAGCCGTAAGGTGTTCTACCAGAACTCCTGTAGAAGAAAGGACACCTGATTTCTGAATTATACTGTTTTCCTTTTACCTGGGTGGTTCAAGAAAAACACATTTTATTTCTCCTGTAATAACATTAGTTTGTCCCCATGTTGGTTTTTCATACAAAGAGGTTAAAAGTGAATAAAACTGAACTCAGAGCTCAATCACAAAGACACGGTGTGTTCAGTAGTGGGCGATCGCCTGCAGTAGTATATCAGAGCAGGGTGGTCTATGTTAATTATCATAATGGAAGTAACAACTGCTCAAGGGGGGGCTAAAAGGCAAATGCTGAGCTCTCCCTCTGGACAATCGGCAACTTGCCAATTCCTGTCTTACTGGCAGCTATGCTGCCAGTGGAGGCGAGAAACGGATGTCATTTTATATTTGAGGCTGACAGATGGCCATATCCTAATGCTAACCTCAGGCCAACGACTGCTCGTATCTGGATAGAATACTCCTTCCTTTTGCGGTCACAGTAGTTCAAGGCTTGTGCTAAACCAGCTAAGCTACCTTGTGATTCCTGTCCTGCGGAAAGGGACCCAGTAGCAAGAGCCAGAAGATCAGATTACAGGGAGTCATAATACTCAAGTCAGACTTAGTTCTGTGGTCATTCTGGATAAACACATCCTAATTTAATCTTAGTAATCTGTAGTGCACTGCTTTGGTCAAGTAACGGGATTATTTCCTTGCAAGCTCATTTTGGAAGTCTTACGGTTTCCACTTCAAACCTTGCCAGTGTCCCGTAGGTTTGCAAACTGGTAGGTATTGGTTTAAGGCAACAGGAGAGTCATACTATTTCGCAGTGGTTCTCAATCTTTTTTGCACCACAACCCAATCTTCACCACGCCAGCTCAGTCGCAACCTTGTATCAAGAATAGGTCTCAATTAACGCTATGATCAAGCACACAGTACACTCTGCCATGTGAGAATTTGTGAGTTAAATTTGGGCCGCGACCCATGGGTTGAGAATCGCTGCTACAGAGTACCTAATTAATAAGCAGAACACTGTCCCACACTGTTTAGCTGAGGAAAATCAGTCAGTCTGATGATCAAGCTGTTTGCCAGATGATCAATGACTAGGTCCCTTTGTCCCTGACCACAGGAAATAGCCTGTCTAATCCATATTTGATTTAAACACCTATTTTTTGTAATTTTTTCTATTTATTTTTACATTCTGTTTAATTATTTTTATTATGTTTCTGTTTTTTCTAATTATATTCCACTTATTTTATATTCTATTCATCTTATTTTTCTGTATTTTGTCTTTCCTTTTCTTGCACCCACAAGGATAGTCTTCCAATTTTGTTGTACCCTGTTCAACGAAAAATCCATACATTCATTCATTCAATCATTCATTCATAACACTTCCTGAAGCCCAAAGACTATGACAGAATTAATCCATCTCCATTTTCCATTACACTGATTTCTTATTGCAACCTATCCCAGTGCATGGCAAGAACAGTTCTCTCCAAGTAAGACACGAATGAACATATTATTCTTGCTTAAATGTTAAGATTAAAACACTGAAACATTTTGGCTGAAGTATGTCACTGATTACTCAATTGTAATTGTACTGCTGTCTAAATACTGTTCTGGTTGCCTCAAAAATTAAATTAAAATGTCTAAATTTGGCACTGGTAGTTGAAAGATCTGGGCAAGCAGTGGCCCAGTTTTTACTGCATCTCGGATTATATGCGTGTGCAAACTGGAAACTGAACATTACGATATTAGAATAAATATGTTAACTCCTGAACATGAACCCACCCTTATAGCACAATTGTGTAGATAATCCAGCTGAACTCATCTAGAAGAACAAAGGGTCAGCTGGAGGTCAGATGGGAGCTTGGCACTGCAATCATGGATGATGCAACCAATTGATGTGATCCTCACCTGGCATGCAGTCAAACAGGCTGCTCTGGGGTGAGCTAGAGATACGGGGCATGGTGGATGGAAGGGTAAAAGTAGGAAACTCTGTGGTGGAGCTCATCTCGCAGTCATATCTGCAGGGTTTCCCAGTCCATGTCTCAACCGATGGCTTTGCCTCATCATCCTCCTGTGACACGTAAGGAGGCGAGTGGTCACTTTCCAGTCTGGATCCTATCCCTTCCCTTCCACAGCCACACCACCATCACTGTATATCTTAGTGCAGTGTTTCAGTCCATGTTTTTGCTTCCTCCCAGTACTCGGCCAGACACTCCACATTTTTGCCCCCCCCCTCCCTCCCAAGGACCGGGTTGGGAAACACTGTCTTAGTGGTCCCAGCCATAGAAACACCTACCTCCTGTGTATGCACACTGAAAAGCACTGCTCACACAGCCAAAGCGGCAGAAAGAGGAAACAAAATGCACCTTGATCAGAGCAAGGGACACAGTTCACCAATATAATCCAGTGGAAAAGGCCCACTGCACTCTCATATTGTTATTTTTAAAAAACGACAGGTGAGTATTCAGCTGCTTCCTCTCAGTTACAGAGAGCCTACTCAAATGGCACCAAGGTAGACCTGGAAGTAAAAATTATGCATACCATCTAAAGATATCTATGGATAATGTCCCAAATCCCTGTTCACAAAACCGTAGTTTAACACATTTAAATATATCTAGGACTAACTTTAAAAAAAAAAAACATCCTCCCTCATGGTAAGTATGCAACAACAAGTTTCAGATATTTACGTCCATTACATATTTTCCAGTGGTCTCACTTAGTTAATTTTATTATCCGCATACTCATTATCCAGTTAATTACCGGTCAAAACTAGCATATCAAAAATAAATTAAACATGTTTTTAATATATTCAAAATATAGCAAAATATACGTCTGTCATGATGTAAGGGTTCATACCTTCAGACAAGAGCAGAATGGATAGGAAAAAGTTCCACCCCTTGATCTCCATCTTTATTTACTTTGAAATGCCACAAACCAGCCGCAGCCTGTGGTACCGTACTGGATTAGTCTGATCCTCAGGATTGTCATTGTCTGTCCTTACAGAATGCCCTTTTATCCGGGCACATGGATACATCTATCACTCAGACCTGTGCCATTTCACAGCTGCTCAGTCCTGTAACGCACCTGCAGGTCCAGAACTTTCCATAAAGGCGTCGCTCCATTACACAAAAATCAGTACTGTTCTGCTCTTCTAGTTACAGTCTGGCAATATCTTTCATTTTATATACTGTAGAACAGTGGTCACCAGCTGATGGAGGTGAGTACAATTGAATCCAGATCACACGATCAATTCCCTCCTGAATGAAAAATTTTATTAGAACCAATGGCTTTATGAGACTGGAGGAATTTGGCCCCTAGGAGGCCCTAGTTAGGGACCCCTATTCTAGAACATTGAGTTTGGGTTATTGCTAAGCCAAAATATTTCTTATTCTTTCATTTAAAGCCTTAAATATAGTCAATTCTAAGCTTCGCTTTTACTCACATCGTTGCTGCTTCCATGACAAATTGAAAAGATAAAATTAATGGTTGTGAGAAGATATTGATACGAACCAGGATTAAACCCTGTTTAATACATACTTTCCAGACAAAGTTCCAACTCCCACTGTCTGTTTCTAAACATTTTCCTCCCATTCAAGAGCCGCTCGACTTGCTACTAGAGCACCAGTGAACAACTCATCAGTAACACGCATCAATCCCTCTCTGACACTGAACTTCCACGAAGCGGCACTGCAGAGAAACGCCCACACACTTCACAAAGGCTAAAGTGCATAACAGGGGGGTGCAGAGCCAACGCTCCCGCTGTGCTATTTGTCATCTGATGAGGCCTCTGGCTGCAGCTCTTCACTACGGTGGCGGAGACACAAATTATATTTCAACTGTAAATGGTGAAAATGATGAGGACCTGCTTATTTAGTCACATCATTACCTCAGACATGGACCAAATTTAAAGTACAAAACATGCATCCATCCACATTCTACATCTGCTTATCCAGTGTAGGATCACCGTTAGCCCGGAGTTCATCCCAGAAAAAATATAATGACTCTTGCTTGAAGTCTCAGCTTAAATAACAATGTTCAGAATGGTTTACTATATCTAAATATGTAAGTGTTAGATTACAAGGATTTTAGACTAGGTACTACTGTACACACATAAAAATACTGTGACCAACAGCACAATTAAGCTTTACATTTAAATTTCTCATTCGTGGGATAATAAAGGTTTATTCTATTCTTCTATTCTACTATTTGACCATATTGCGCATGCGTTATATTTACCACCTCAGACGTAATGTTTAATCTTTTGTTTGGGGAAAAAGTACTTAATTTATACAGCACATATTTAAATAGAAGAGCGTGCTTTGTGGGGATCTTATCACAATATCTCGGATCTACATAGGCTTTAATAAATTTAGTCCGTTTTTCCCTGGTTTGCGGGGGAACGTGGGCTTTGCAATTTACATAAATTAAAAAATTTGTTGCTACGGGAAACAGCGCTCCATCGTTTAATCGTCTTTCAAACACCCGTATAACACCTGGAGCTGTTAAACGGGTCTATTAAGTATAAAAATAAGTTGTTCAGGTGTAGGCTGTGGTTAGTGAATGCATTGTTCCTTCTGTGGAAAACAGCCTTTTTTGGTAAGTGAGAAAATCTCGCGTTCTGGTTATGTTGAGGACGGTTTCTAAAATTTCTCATCTTAAACTCTTCAGTAGTAATGAAGACCTGTGGCTTGAAGATGAAGGGCTCGAGGAAGCCGCACAGGAATGTTAAGAAGACTGCTAAGGCGTATTCCACCTATATTTATAGGCTTCAGAAAGAGGTTTGATCTGAAATATCCGGCGGCGAGGTTCCATTGTCTTATTGCCCAGGGTTGCCAGCTCTCGCACGCAAGAAGTCTTACGGCAAATCTATTTTATTCCATTATAAACCTAAAATTATGTGCATCAAAAGAGCTGGGGTAGTTTGCAAACCCTACAGACAATATAAGGTAATAAAACTCTTGCATGCATGCAATACGTGCGCAGACTGGCCAGCTGACCAAAACTGGCAACCCCGATTTCTGATCCCTTGCTTTTAATCCCTTGAATTTCAGGGAGACTCTGCGGTGAGTAAGTTAATCACCCTGCCGAGATCCATCTCTGCGGAGAGTGTGGTGCAGGTGATGTCCGAGGCGGCCCGGCTCTCCAAGTACAACAAGCGAGGCGCCATCACCCGGCAGGAGATCCGCGCTGCTCTGCAGCTCCTGACTTCAGCGAAGCCATAAACCCAACTGTCAAAGTTTTCTTTGCTTTTAATTAACTATGGATTAAAGTTGTTTTATTAAGCTTTAGTTTCGTCGTGCATATTCTAATCGGAGATGCCAATATTGTAAAGCTTTGAAATGGCGGAGTTATCCAACTGTCCTGTTTCTACAAGCGCATAAAAAAAAAAAAATGAAATGCCACCTTTGGGGCGCCGTAAACCGCAGCTGTATTTCCCGTAGCACAAGTAGACCCTGGGGTACTTAAATTCTGTTTTTTTTTTTTTTTTTTCTGGCTAGGTTTCATAATTTATAGTGTAAATCCAAGTCTGGTTGCAAATGTCTTTGGTAATACTGGGTTGTTTTATAATGCTTAAATAGGGAGGCATTGTTGCTTAGCAACATTAAGACTCAGTTTTGTGTGCTAGTATTAAAGTGGGTTCTGTAGGATTGTCTCCTAATCTACACAAACTGCTCTGCTGCCATCCACATACTCGATTTGTGAAAATGATCAGAAGTCATTTAAACAGGATGACAATGTTAAATTTACCAGCTCTGACACAAAATGACTTGCCAGATGTTTAACATGCTACTGAAAAATAGTTTTTCTTGTGCTTGGTTGGGTGTTGCAGTAGCACAAGAGAATTGCTCACCAGTTGACTAATCATTGTGGGTAATGTTTTGGGAAGCTGTACAAACTGTGTCTACACTTATTCAATGGTGCCTCCTTTACATTCAGCAATAAACTAAAGAAGCTTTACTGTATGTACAGTAACATTGGTTTCAGGTCTGATCTCTACACCTTGAACAGGAGCGCAGTTCACTCCATACCTCCGTTAAACCGCATGTGTCCTGCCTGACAGGGTGCTGCTTACTAAAGGTCCCTGAAGCTGATGGCTCCTAAGCTGCACAACTTGTCACCAAGCTTTCTTCTTGGGTTTTCATTACAAAAAAAAATACAAAAGTATACAACAAAAGCAATATAGCAAAGACTAAATAGTACTGATCGAGTACAAAGAGTAATTTGAAATAACTGCACAGATCCATTGGGATGAGTTGGTAAAATACATCAAGTCACAGAAAACAAGGACAAAAATGGCACACTGACTAAAATTTTAGTTGGTTGACCAGTATGACGTAGTAAAAACTTCATCTTTTCAAAAAAGAGATGTCTTTAAAAGACTTGGTACTTTCTGCATGATAGGAGATAACAGGGTATTTGTACAGGTGGGAGTTCCTTGTCACCCATGGATTGAGCTTCTTGCTGAGGACCTGAATGAGAGGAAGTGAAGGAGCGCCAGGAGCCGGAAGGCTGGGTGGGTTTTGTAAATTTCCATCCATAACATCCTCAGATGTCAGATGCTACTCTGTTATTAAAATAGGTGAGTGTCGTGTCTGCTGTGGGGACTGTCCATGTGCTGAAACAATCGGGAGACCGCTTGGGCACACAGGCATGGTAATGGCCCTGTAAGTGCAGTGCGGGGATGAAAAATGCCACATTCACAGGCCTGTCACACATTGCTTTCAGACATGAAAGACAATGCGGGGGTAGTGAATCTCCATGACAACGAAGTGTAAAAAGAGCAGACTCATTTTCAGGGGGCAGGTACAGTTTGCAGCCCAGAATACTATCTTCATGGTTTTGGGGAATCATCTCCTGACAGTAGACACTTTCCCACTGCATGAACCTTTTTCAGGAGCCAGAACCTTCTTTAGTAACCAGCAACTTCTGATGCATTCACACTGCAGGAACTCGGCCCGATTGTAGTCCTCTGGGTAGTTCCTGTACCTTTTTTGTTGTCCCTACTCCAGAGTAAGTAGTTTCTGCTCAACCAATAACTACTGGGTGGGGCTTATAGAGATTAAGTTTGCTGATTGGTTGACACAAGCACCAGCTCTGATTGGTTCACCACAAGCACCCGCACTAATTGGGAAGTGTGAATGAAAGAATAGCAGTGGTGCAAAGACTGAGCAGATAGAATTATTTTTGTATCTCAGTTACATTAAATGCATTAATGAATACCTTATTAAATGCTTGCATCTCCATATTTCTGCATTGGACAATGCGATCGATAACCAACATACACCATAAAGACGAAAGTATTGGGACACCTGGCCATTACACCTACAGGAACTTTTATCCCATTCTAAATCCATAGGCATCCATATGGAGTTGGTCCCCCCTTTGCAGCTATGACAGCTGCCACTGTTCTGGGAAGGCCTTCCACTAGATTTTGGAGTGTGTCTGTGGGAATTTTTGCCTGTTTGTCCAGAAAAGCATTTGTGCAATGTCCATTCCCAAAGGTGTTTGATGGAGTTGAGGTCAGGGCTCTGTGCGGGCCAATCTAGTTGTTCCACACCTAAGTCACTCGATCATGTCTTTATGGACCTTGCTCAGTGTACGGCGGCACATTCATACTGGAACAGAAAAAGGCCTTCCCTGAAGTGAATAGAATTGTCTTAAATATCTTGATATGCCTACCAAGACATTTGTGTAACTAGATCATTGTATCTGTCAATCTATCGAGGCTGATAATTAAGTGGGATTCTGCGTGTATCCTATGTGCGGATTAGTTTGCCTCAGTTATGCTTCTCTGCTGCTAGGGGTTTGTGCATATGAATGGTCGGGGATGTTCGTAAACATATATGCACATTTCTACACACAGGAGGAAATGATAAATATCACTCTAAGCATAAAAATGTGCAAACACACGGTTTATGCACAAAACTGTTTGTGCACATGGTTGATAAGACCCTTGGTGGAAAAGTGCCTAGTGTGTACTAATGTGATGGGTATGGCTCTATGTGTATGGAGCATTGTCTATAAATGTATATCACTACCAGCAGTGGCCACACTTAGAGATAATTGGTGTATGGAAAATGATAAAAATGGGATATTTAAGAGCAACTAAAATGTTCTGCATATCCTATTGTTTAGAGGATTGCTTAGTTTCTGTAACTGAATCCACAGAATTTTTAGCTAAAGCAAAATACTCTATATTAAAATGGTGTTTCAGATTCTCCCCTCTGGGTTGGAAAGCTGACCAGCTGCTAAAAAACAGCAAGCCCTTTACTGCAGTGATACAGAGATGATGAGTATTACACTGAAAAAGCAGGGAACTCCTACCAGGAAATTCCCATTCTGACTCAAATGCAGGCAAACTCACATAGTGTTCCAAAGTGATTGTTGGAAAAATGTAGGACCTCCCCTCTCTTTCCTCAAATGGAATCACCCATCTTAGTCTGACATTGAGATCTGAAAATTTTTTGTGTATTCAGATCACGTTTTATACATGGATATTGGCTCCCTGCAGATAATCGTGAGTGGCAGAGGCAAGACCAACTGCAGAGGAGGTGTGTTTGAAAGTATGTCAATCTGACAGCACCCAGTGTTTGCCCGCTCAGGGACTGTAATAGCGAACTTCAGTCTACACACATACAAATACTCTCTCTCTCTCTCTCTCTCACACACACACACACACACACACACACAGACCAGCCACTTGTAGACCAGACAAACCCACATACAGACTCATCGCCCACATACACGCTGTTTAAAACAGATTTATTTTCCTATAGTTGATGTTTATGCATGAAACAAATTGTTGCCTAGTAACCATCAGGCAGTTTTATATTCGTTGCAAGATATAACCATTATTGCAACGGTAATACAAATAAACACTCAAATTTGATCTTTTTTTGTTTCAGTAATAATGATCCGCATCATTTTTACAACAGTGAACGCAGTTATTTCTGCAAAGCTGAAAAACATACTGTTTTATGTTTCCACTTCATTCCAACTCCTTCACTGTGATTTAAAGGCACCTGAATTTTATTTTAACATGTAACGGAACACAGTTCCTTGTTTACATACAGGTAGGTTTCATGTTGAAACCTTCAGGTTTTAAATAGGTAAAATATGTTATCAAATTTCCATCAATTATTAAATAGCCAACAGTATCTTTTAGTTTACAGCATGTCACTTTCCCAGAAAACCATTGAAAAATTCCCCATTTCAGCACTTCTGTTGCAAATTGAACAGTACATGCATTTCTGCACTATTTACCACCTACTGACAACATTCTACACTATACGTCTTTTGAAGCCACTCACTCCTACTCTTACTCTCTGACATGGCCATGACAAATGTTCTACTGTCACACTGAATTAACATTGTATATTACATTATATGCATGGGTACATGCAATCGTTAACTGCCAGTTCAACATTTCTCACATAATTAAAACCATTTTTCACAGATAGTTCCCTTTTTTTCAGAAATGCTTTGACACTATTCCTTCAGTTACTAAAATGCTGTTTTATATTATATGCATATTCTAACCTGCTATATAGCCCCCCTAGTTATAATTTTAAGGGCTTTTATAACATAAAAAGTTGAAATGCAACATTTTGCTTTACAGGATTTTCCTGCCTGCTGAAACTACAGGAATCTCAGGGACAAAACACATGCTGTTGGATCCCTTCATTAACACCAGTCTCCAGCGCTTTCATTGTACCTACAGATCAGATAAAATACGCCACCTAGTGAAAATCCATTTAATTGCCACACATTCCTCAGTCCATTATTTATTACAGAAAAAAGAAATTTTACAGCAAAATAAGTAGAGGCCTACATAACAGTATGAGCAAGAATGCAAAAAGAAAAACAGCAACAACAAATAAGTTTTATATTCGTTGCAAGATATAACCATTATTGCAAGAGTAATACAATAAACGCTCAAATTTGATCTTCTTTTGTTTCAGTAATAATGCGAATTTTTTTTTACAACAGTGAACGCGCTTATTTCTGCAAAGCTGGAAAACACTGTTGTATGTTTCCACTTCATCCCATAGCCTACATGTGCAGTCACTGCACATGTAGGCTATGTACTACATCAGCAGATGGTGTATTTCAGTCACAACCGATGAGCCACTCTCTCATGTAGTAGCGTATCTGAGTCTCTCGTTCACCGACTTGCTCACCAACTCGTTCACTCCTTCGGGTTCTTTGTTCTGGAGTGCCTTACCCAAAACCTCGGTACGAACTTACAGACCAGGATCTATTCATTTGCATGGTATAAATACACAATGAATATGCATAAAGACACTGAATAATTTAAATGATTTACGTGCTCACATACCAATCATAGGTCAAACCATTGTTCAGTCTGGGTGAATTATAAATGCAAAAAGTGGTACTTAGTGGACAGCCGTTTGGGAAATTTGGATTTCTGAGTTAAGATCTGGTCCACTAAAAAGAGCAGGAATTCCCATCAGTATATGAGTGACTATCGGTCGGTCGTTCATTGTAGGCATATATACAAGTCCCATGCATGAGTTCCTATGAACTCAAAATGCTCAACCAGCATTTTGTTGCAGCCTAAGTCGCCTGTCTTCGTAGCTGTTGACAAGATTTAGCACATACAGAGAAAGGACTCGAAGTATAACGATCATCAGTGTACACCGCTAACTTTACCGCTAAGCTTCTTCAACATCAAACAGACGCCACCACCGATTCGCAAATTTGACATACGGGCATTTGCAAGTTGAATGTGATCAATTAAATGAGAATGTTTAAGGAGCTTGCCAAAAGATCACAGAAACTTGCAGATGATGCATAAACCAAAAACAATATTGAAAATGATTTGGATCACATGAAATCATTGTATTGTGGCGCCAGGCAGACCGAGGCGTCGCGGCAGTAGCGAATGAAGATGAGGAGAGACAGACTGACATGAAGTTACCCACACATAAGCAACAACACAGCAACACCAACATGCTGGGCTAATGCGGGGAGGCTACACAACAAACAGGAAAACTCACACATGGTAGGATTACACAATGGCTAAGACATGCACGGATGAGGAAAGGATAGAGTACATACACAGGTACAGGTACATACTACTGTACATTTGGGTACACAGCACAACAAGTATTTACACCAACAACAATTACATACAAGGGCTATTTACAAGCACTCACGAAGCATGCTGGGATATGCCAATCCCACAGGCACTACACTGCTCCCCCTTCAATGATCAGTCGTCCCGACAACCACCACCCTCTCCCCCCCCCATGGTCATTTGTTCCGGGGGAACACCACACCCAGCGACCCCCACAGCCAGACTGCCAGTCCCCCCTCTCTGGGGGCAGCTAAAACACGGAGAAGCTACAGAGTGCTGGCGGAGCCGGGTGGATAGCAAGCGCTGGGCGGCCAGGAGGTTCTGACGGTGCAGGGCCCCCCAGCCTCAATTCTTCTTCCACGACTTTGGGGGGACCTTTTGTTGATCACCAGACTGGTTCTCCTCCAGCTCTGCACCCCAGGTGGCCTCGCCCAGCCGCTCACACTCCGGCAGTCACTCTCACAGCTTCTTCTCCACAAAGCGCCGCCCCCGTTCCAGGGACTCGCTCACCCTCCTCCCATTGTTCCGTCAGCTCGCTGCGCTCCTGGCCCAGCTGGACCTCCAGAGTGCGGTACGCCTCCTCCTGGCTAAGCAGTGCCATCTCGCGGCCGAGTAGTGCCGCCTCGGCCTCCTCCTTCTGGTGGTCACACTCGCATTCCCAGCAGGCCTGCTCCTCGCACAGCCGCTTCTGGTCTCGCTGGCTCTGTCGCAGTTGCTCTTCTAGCTCCCGTTGCCCTTGAGCCAGTTCAGCCTCCAGCGTGCGGCCTGCCTCTTCACGACCGAAGAGCGCAGCCTCAGCCTGTTGTCTTCACGGGGTGTGCTTGCAGCCAGGAACTGAATGTTGAATGGGAGGGACAATGTCGGGTAAGAGGCACAATGTGAGAGGGGTTTATAACCATTATCATCTGATACCCTACTACAGCGATATATACTTGGGCAGGGGCAGCTTCTGGGAGCGCTGCACAGGTCCGGGGCTTCTCAGATGGTTGGGGCAGTGCCTTCCTCACCACACCATCCCTTACTTGTCTGATGGTGGCTGTGGTCTGGGCTTCTGGGCAGTAGCATGCCCGATGCCCTCTCCTCCCGCGATATCAGCAGATGAGCTTCGCATCCCATAGAGCTTTCTCGCCAGAACCGCCACCTCACCTCTGCCTCAAGGTCCGCCAGACCGCTTCTTGCATCCCACTTCTGACACCACCGTGGTGCCAGGCAGACCGAGGTATTCCAGTAGTGGCAAATGAACAGAAGGAGGCACAGTTAACATGAAGCTGTTCTTCATCTTAGCCCTTCACAGAACTGCACAACAAGCAACAACACAGAAGCAACAAATTGAATGGAAATACGGGGACGTTACACTAAGCACGGTAATTCACATGCACAGCTCATAATTACACAATGGCTAAGACACGCGAGGATCAGGCAAGGACCGAGTACAACCACAGTTAAGGGCACACGCGACAACCAGATACACAGCACAAGAAGTACCCACGCTAACAAATGCATAGAGGGGCTATTTGCACGCGTTCGCGAGACATGCAGATGCCGCCGGCGCTACAGTATAAATAATATTGTTACATAATATTTGTTAGTGTAAGTGCATACTATATCTTAAATATTGAATATCTTGGCTTTGGTGCGCCGTACATCTTTGTCTGGGCAACCAGCCACACTCACGTGTTATCCGTCTGCGACAGCGGAATCTCGCGCATCTCTCGGTGACTTATAAACTTTTCAGGGCCGTTGATTTAAAATGTTTAATAATCGATCCAAAACATAGTGCTCCCGGTCCCAGTACGTACTGTATAGCAACTTTATACATACAGGGGCATAATTTAGATGGTTTATATAGACTATTATATAAAACGTTCTAGATAGGAAATGACAAAGCAAACTGACATGCAAATAATGTATGCAGTACTGGTAATTATACACGCGGAATGGATGTTAGCTGTGCTGTTTGTGCAGATTTTTCGGGAAAACACAAGTAGCGCCGCCCCTGCGTCACGAGAAATACAAGCATATATGATCTGCATCAAACACCGTTTTAAGTCATTTTATATGGCATGTTAATTAGAAAAGGCAGAATCCGTCGATTTTCGGTGCAAATAAGTCGAGTATGTCCAAGTATGTTCCGGGCAATCTCGTGCGGTTTATCCATTACACCCAATTACTGAACTTAAACGCAAATGGCGACAAGGTGGTATTTAAAGAACTGATTCAGCTTTCTAACCATTATCCCCTTATTTGCTCTCCTCATGGAGGAGTCGCCGCGTACTCAGCAGCTTTGGTTTCACGTTTCTTGTTTTTTGTTTTTGCCGTGTCTTTTGCACAGAAGACGGCTGTTAAGGATGCCGAGGCTTCTTATCATAAATGTCAGGTGTATGAGAAGGTTCCTTGTGGAGATCCTGCTATTTGCAAGGCTGCTTGTGAAGCCATGAACTGCTTTGATGGCCAGCAGTGTTACTATGGGAAGGCAGGTGAGGCTGTACTTTCCTAGACTAGATACTAATAGTTATCTAGGTGTAAATGGGTACTAAATGGCCATTTGTGTTTCTTTCCCCCCCCAGTGACTGCACAGTGCACCAGGGATGGCCAACTTGTTCTAGTGGTGGCCAAGGATTCCACTGTACCTCAGATGGTTCTGACTAGCATTTCCCTGCTGGGGGGGGGGAAAGCTGCTCCTTGCACTCCTGTAGCCACCACAAATGCCTTTGCCATATACAACTTCCCTGTGGCACTGTGGTCAAGGTGGGTTATTTGCTTGCAAACAGTGTGGGGGGGGCTTCCCCCCCGGGGTGGGTGTCACTCACCGTTGCTTCTTTCTAGGTGGACGGTAACTACATGGTGTATGAGAACAGGATGTCATCCTTGTATGAAGCTGGGGTAGGGCCCCTGGGTTCCATCACAAGGGACTCTCACTATGAGTGAGTGAGCTCTTTGGCCCTATAGCCCTCCATGATGCCACCTGTGTCTGATGGCCTGGTGTTCCTGGTAGGCTGCTCTTCCAGTGTCGGTATTGAGGCACTGACCTCTCCCTGATGGCTGAGGTGAATACAGTTCCACCACCACTTCCAGTAGCTGTTCCAGGGCCTCTCCGGGTTGTGCTGAGGCTGGCGAAAGGCCAGTGCTTCACTGAACTGCCTGAAGGTATGGTACAGCTGGATGCTTTACCTGCTACTGTCCCTGTGGCTTTATAGCTGTCACTGATTTTCCCTTGCCTGGTATTCGTGCAGGAGCCTCTGCATATGCCTCCTACTACCAGGAGTGACTACCCTATTACCATGGCGTTGCAGCAACCATTGTATGTTGAGGTTCGCCTCTTGAATAGGATGGACTCCAACCTTGTCCTGCTTCAGCAGAGCTGCTGGGCAACAGCTAGCCCTGACCCTCTGAGCCTGCCTCAGTGGAGACTTCTGAGTGATGGGTAAGTGGGGGGAAAAGCGGCACCTGCTAGTATGTAGTTCTTGGTGGTGCCACCTTAAGGCCTGTCTTGTACAGGTGCCCTGACCAGAGTGACAAGTACCTGATCACCTTCCTGTGACCTGTTCCTGTGGATGGCTTCTCTGGGCTTCCCTTCCCAACCCACTACAAGTGGTTCACTGTCAAGATGTTTACAGTTTCTTGACAGCATCTGCAGGGGAAGGTATTGGAGAAGCAAGCTAATGCTGTTGGCCTGCTTGTAACTGCAGAGTGATGCAAAGCCTGTTTTGGTCTCTGCAGGTGTTCATCCACTGTAGTACAGCTGTGTGCCAGCCTTCAGCCACTGACTGCTGTGAACAGAGGTGCTTCAGGAAAGGTGAGTTCTATGCTGGCTTCTCAGAATGGTTGTACATGTCTGATCCTTTCATCAGGTAGGGGTGTTGCTGCTGTCCATAAGGGCCCCTCCCATTACAAGGCCATAGTATCCAGTGGGGAACTGGATCTGGTGGCCTCAATGGCACGATTCAGAGTACCAGCTGGCAGATGGTGATTGAGAGCTGTGGTCACTAGTGGGTAACTGACACGTGTTTGTAGATGCTGTGGGCTTGAGTGCCTTAATAAAGGTGACTGACTTTACTGCTTGTCCTGTGTTATGTAACCCAAGAGCATATGCATAATCACATCTGATGTGAAGGGATTGGCTTATTACTGCCTGGATCTTTCAGCTTCAGTGTTGGGTTTGGACCCTTCAGGTGTCCATTTGTTTGGGGGAACTCACTCAATGGAATGACATCATTTAACTGGCCACCTGTATGCACTAGCAGGCTGGCAAGTGTTGCCCTTAAATCCTGTCTCTTTAGTACTGTACATTCGGGGGGGGGTAAATTTAGCTTCAGTGGGATTGCACCTTCAAAGCTTTCTACCTGTATGTGAGTGCACCACTTAGAGTCCATTTCTGTGCCACTGAAGTACTGATGTTGCCAAAATTTGCACACTAATAGACCTTGACATGCACCATTGACTGAGCATTCATTTGCTTTTGAATGTGTGTGTGGTCAATGTTTTGGCTTGTGGAAGGATTTCTGAAGGAACTGGCAAGGGGTAACCTGGATGAATGTTGTGGGATTCACTTATTTTAGGCCTTGGGGCAAGATCAGTCTGAATATGCTGTGTAAGCTTCTGCTACAGAGGCTTGCCTGTGCTTGTGACCTTGGCTAGAGGTCTCAACATCCGCATAGGACAAGCTGAGCTGCAGGAAGAACCAGGGACTGTGCTTGGAGGCAAATTTATTTAGGAAAATTATTCTGGAATGATTGTAATGAGTTCAAGGCTGATTACTGACTCTGGAATGATTGCATTGTGTCTCTTGGGTGACTGGATCAATTTGGAGGATGGTGTGTGGGGTGGCGCAGGGTCTTGGTGTCCCCATCAGGGGACAGTTTTAGAATTTAGAAACTCTGATCTGTTAGGGCGCTTTTCCATTGCAACAGGTATGGTACTTATGGTATGGTACTCTGCGTACTTTCCTTTTTCTGTTGAATTCCATTGACCAGTCGCATACCAGTACCAAAAGTTCTAGTACTGAAAACTGCCAAACTGGGTACTGTGGGACTTGAAATGCTTTCTTTGTCAATGGGTTACCCAAATAACTTGCCTCAAACGATATAACCAACGTTTTGGAAAAAAATTGCAATGTCAGAATAAGGACAAATGAAGTAAAATATATATATATAAGTAATAATGGACGCATAGACAAAAACCCAAGCTTTAATTGCAATCTAGTTGGAAGAACAGATACAAGATCAGGACTGCAGGGCCAAGAAAAGTATATATTTTGTGTAATACACTAGCTTTTTTTTTTTGTTCAGGTATTTTTAAAGCCAAATGGAGTTCAACACAAATTTCTCTCAAACCCATCTAGGAGTGTTTTAAACAACAGGACATCTATTCATATTCTGATGAATATGATGAGAGATGAGCTGCACCAAGTCATCAATCTTCAAAGCAGGCATATGAAAATAGCAGTAATGTCTTTCCTGGCCTGCCTTGTGCTTCTGCATCTCCTGCATCAAGACAATCAAAAGCAAATGCTCCATATCGGAATTGATTTTCATTTACTGGATGCACTTTTTCGTTATTGTAATATATAGAACAAGTAGAGAAAGCAGCTCTTCCTACTCCTCCAAGAATGTTTCCATTTTGGAATATTCTCCTTTTCTCCTCCCGTATATTCTGAGTATCTGTGAATTGTGCAGGCTTGACTGCAGAAGCCATGTCTGGTTTACACGTACGGATATGCAAACAGAAAAGTATGTCCCAGCCTTAAGGCCTTTCCATCTTTAAAGGAAAAAAATAGGAAGACAAGGATGAGGAAAATACAGAGAGGAGGTTGCTAATCCATGCTGTGAATCTCACAAATGAACCATGGTGAAGAGAAAATGTATTTTTAATCCAGGACTGTAGCAAGCATTCCCTTTTCTCCAACCAATATCGCAATTGTGAATGTTTATGCACTATTAAATGCACTGAGTTTGTCCATAGTGAATGTTTATGCACATTCTATTCCTAATCAAAACATGAAGAAAAATGATCAAATTTGTGTTAATCCTTTATAAAAATTTAAGAAAAAGGAATATTAGGCTGTTCAAAAAAATAGTGTCTGCATTCTTCTTTACAAATTTAAACATTCACTGTGTAAACTGAAATAAACTTTCAAGATTTAGCTTCCCTTTGAATCACATAACTAATATTTAGTTGCATAACCATGGTTTCTGAGAACTGCTGCAAATCCGTGTTGCATGGAGTCGACCAACTTCTGGCACCTGTGAACAGGTATTCCAGCCCGGGATGATTGGACTGCATTCCACAATTCTTCAGCATTTCTTGGTTTTGCCTCAGAAACAGCATGTTTGATGTCACCCCACAAGTTTTCTTTTGGGTTAAGGTCCGGGGATTGGGCTGGCCACTCCGTAATGTTAATCTTGTTGGTATGGAACCAAGATGTTGCTCTTTTACTGGTGTGTTTGGGGTCGTTGTCTTGCTGAAACACCCATTTCAAGGGCATGTCCTCTTCGGCATACGGCAACATGACCTCTTCAAGTATTTTAATGTACTCAAATTGATCCATGATCCTTGGTATGCGATAAATAGGCCCGACACCATAGTATGAGAAACATCCTCATATCATGATGCTTGCGCCACCATGCTTCACTGTCTTCTGAGTGTACTGTGGCTTGAATTCAGTGTTTTGGGGACATCTGACAATCTGTCTGCAGCTCCTAGACCCAAAAAGAACAATCTAGCTTTCATCAGTCCACAAAATGTCGCGCCATTTCTCCTTTGGCCAGTAAATGTGTTCTTTGGCAAATTGTAACCTCTTCAGCGCATCTTTTTTCAGGAATAGGACTTTGCAAGGGCTTCTTGCCAGTAGCTTGGCTTCGCATAGGCGTCTTCTAATTGTCACAGTACTCACAGATAACTTTAGATCATCTTTGATCTTCCTGGAGCTGATCATTGGCTGAGTCTTTGTCATCTTGGCTATTCTTCGATCCATTCAATTGGTAGTTTTCCGTTTTCTTCCACAGCTTTCAGGTGTTGGTTGCCATTTTAAAGCATTAGAGATCATTTTAGCTGAACAGCCTATCAATTTCTGTACTTCTTTACATGTTTTCCCCTCTCCAAACAACTTTTTAATCAAAGTACGCTGCTCTTCTGAACAATGTCTGGAACGACCCATTTTACTGAGATTTTCTGAGATAA
>JAODKC010000038.1:15435722-15448571 GCA_026777985.1 Mormyrops attenuatus
TTTCTATTAATGGTTCATTTACACAGAAACAGCAGCATGCATGTCATGTCTATTGGTTTTCTATTATTCTACTACACATACTAGCAAATTATTTGCCATGTAGAAAAGTGATGGATCAGGTTAGTGATGTCGGACTGCTATTATTTTGAACACAACTGTAAGTGTGTACATCGCTATGAAGCAGAGCTGGTAATGGCAGACTAACACGGCAATAGTAAACGCAGTTATTCCCAGAGCAAGGAAAAGGCGGATTCTCAATGTTACAGATTCGCCGCCTCCCACAGAACAGCGAGAACTAAAGACTGACAGACAGCTGTGACAATCTCTATTTACTGCGTATGCATGTCTCGCTACAAGGAATTTAAAATTGGTCAGACATGATTAGTCATTACTGACTCATTAAGCTTAGATTTGAGTTGCAGGGAATGATACACTCCCTTCAAGATACTACCTGTAAACAATAATATACATATTCTATATATGTGTACAGGTAAGCCTACTTGTAGAGTTTTTAGCTTTGGATTTGCTCTCCATTGTGTTGTTTTCAATCAACCAGCTTTCTTAACTAACGTTAAACGGTATTTGACCATTCCATGAAAAATTTCTTCTTAATTTCTTAATTTTTGGGCAAACTAATAATGTTGATTAAATTCCAAGATAATTGTTGTTCATTTTATAAATGGTCAGATAAACATAATCAATGAACAGTGCAACTCAGTCTCCTCTGACGTTTTTTTTTTCCTCACATATATCCTTCATTCATCATGTTCATATTATTTTATACTCTCAACCAATTACATTATCAATCAGAAAAAACCCACACGGACATCAGGTATCCATCTAACCCAGGACCCAGTCCAATCCATAATTGACTGGTCTGAGATCACTGATATAAAATTGAACGGTGTGATGGAAAAAAGCCATTTCTATGAGCAAAAAGTTCTAATGAGAAAGATCAGAGGATAATGGCCTGATTTGTCAAAACTGTCTTAAAGTGAAAAACTACAAATAATAGTTCAATGCAACAGTGGCTTGCACAAAGGCATATGTGAAGCCATCAAACCTTGACATAGATGGGCTACAGACAGCAAAAGCCCACGCCAGATTCCACTCCCGTCAGGTAAGGACAGAACAATGAGGCTACTGTAGGTCTATGAGCAGCTAAACTGTGTAATAGCATAGAAAATGTTGCCTGGTTAAATCTGGGTGAAGATTTGGTCAGAATTTGGCGTAAAAAGCTAGAATCCATGGATTTGTGGTACAGGCCAGGTGTGGATTGGCCATTGGGAATTTCAGCAATCTTCCTGGTGGGCCAGTCTTGTAAGGGCACGTCTCTCTTCCCCAACCCCAGCGTTATATAGCCTATATACAAAGAGTGTCCAACCCATTGGTCAATCATCTCTGTGTTTTTCCAGGCCGATTGCAGGAAATGATTAATGGATAATTCTTTATTTCATTGGTAGCCAAATGGCTGATCATGATCGGCATGAACCCAGAAACAATCCCATTTAATGTCTTATGCTGACCCTGCAGCCCACCTCCAGTTCATCTTTTATTCATGAGCATCTGCCTCGACGTCTACGTGCCAAACGCAATGCTGGATGACGCCAGGGACCTCCCACAAACCCAGAGACCATAGCATAACCAGCGAAGGCAGGGACGGTGTGGTCTGATAGAAAGGAACTAATCTGAAGCTCTAGTAAGACTTTCCTGGCTTTAAGCTCATATTCCTGCTGTGAAAATGATCAGTGGTTAATATTTTGAATAGGAATGCAAATTCCACCTTCCACAGCTGGGAAAATATGCAGTTCCATAATAGCAAGACTTTCATAAACTGATATTTTGAAATAACAATTATAGATGAATAATAAATCACCAAATAAATATTGAGATGAATGCTGTAGTTTTCTTATGGATTTTTAAGGGCGGAGAGATTGAATACACCTTTAAATCAGAAAATTCCAGTTGCAGATTGGTGGAACGGAACAGTGATCATCTATCTGTATCAGGCATTAATACTTTTACGTGTCAACCCCCAAAAATGAATTTCGGTTTAAGCATTGAAGGTAAAGTCAAAGGCAAACACTCAGACTTTTATGGTCATTGGCTATTGTGTTATAGGCATCTCAGTAATGCCAGGTTAAAAGCTCTGTGACACCCTTTTCAGGGCAGTGTAAACTCCAAGTGCCTCCATGTCCAGTCAGAACACAAAGACACCCAGCAAACTGCAGACCCCGTCAGTTACAAGTAACCTGATGCAAAGACAAACCATCTCTAAATGCACTGCAAGCAGAAATCCAGATGGTTGGTTTAATCAAGAAAACTTTCCTGGTGTCCATAACTAAGGGTTATGGACTGTTTATGGTTTTAACATTGCTCATAAAAATGTCTATCGCGTGGATGGAACGGGAGGTGAATTAGGACAGTCAGATACAACAGGCTGCGTGAGCACAGCAGACATCCAAGACAGCCGTTTTGGCCATAACCAGATGGTGAACCAACAGGACAATAATGAGCGCCAGACCATAATTTCCTCTATCTGCTCCTCTTCCATATAAAAAGGCCTCTTTATTGTCTTAACATAACAATTTCTCAATTACCCGTTTTTGCGGAGGCTTGTGCCCTGACTGACCCACCCCAAAAAACACACCCCTTTGCACACTTGTCCAATCTATCAACCCTTGGGATTTAAAATAATCTCAAAACCTGCCTAGAAGTAATATTATACATTATCAATACAGCACATGCTGTATACCAGTGCATGGTAACTGTACTTGAGAACACTCAGACAGTTCACATTTTTGCTCCCTTCCAGCTCCTTGCCAGACAATCCACATTTTGCCCCTCTCTGTACTGGGAGCTGGAAGGGAGCAAAAACATGGATTGTCCAGGAGCCCCTGAGGACCAGGTTGGTAAACAGTGTTGCATTTCAACAGTGTTTACCGTGGAAGGGGATTCCTGAGACAGGAAGCCAGCCCAACACAGGGCACGCACACAAAATGGCAAGTCATAGCCCACAATTCGTCTAAATAGGATATTTAAGGACTGCACGAAGAAATGAAGGTACCCAGGAGAAACAAGGATAACATGCAAACTCCACACATTTAATGTGCACAAAAAAGCACATGAAAAAAGATCATTATTTTAAAAACTTATTTACATAATATTGATGCAATGTGGCCCACTTCAAAAGCGTGAAGCATAACAAGTGCTGCCGCACGGTGTGATCCAGTGCACCTCTCTCAGTGCGAGTCAGTGCACTCCTCTGCTTCTCCTCCTTCAGGCACACACGGTTGAGAGCTTGTCTCCTGCGGGGGCATTAACTGGGAGCTTATCAAAGCGATGTCCCCCTCTGTGCTCTGTATGCCCTCCGCATCCCTGGGGCTGATGCTCTGGTCTTCCAGCTTGCCCGCGCTCTGGGATAACGAGTCACCGTCCGAATCCGCCGACGAACAGCCACCTGACGATCTGCCGCGCTTCTTTTTCTTCTTGCTTTTCTTCTTTTTACTCTTCTTAGAGTGTTTGTGGACACGTGGGGCAGGACGACCATCTGAAGGTTTATCAGTTCTCTCTGGCTCCTTTGAGCTGCGCTTTTTCCTTGATGAATCTTTGCTGCTGGATGTTCTTCTTTTTGGACTCAAGGACTTTGACAAAGACCTGCTGTTCTGGTCCAGGGGAGAACCATTGGCTTTCTCTGGCTTGACCCCATTCTTATTTCCATTTCTACTCCTCTCCCTGCTCCTTGATCTCTCTCTTCGGAAGCTGGGCTTATTCCTCCGTGATGACAGGAGGGACCATCTTCTCTCCCTGCTCCGGCTCCGCCTCTCCCTGCTCCGGCTCCGCCTCTCCCTGCTCCGGCTCCGCCTCTCCCTGCTCCGGCTCCGCCTCTCCCAGCGTCTACCGTGTGACCTGTTAGGGCTGTAACCGCGCTGTCCACGTGATCGGTCTCTGCGCTCCGAGTGCCTTTCAGAGTAGCGACCCGGGAGGGCACCCCCTCGTTCCGGTGATAGGTGCAGATCGCGGTCTGCTTCCCAGTATTCATTGCCAGGGTTTCTGTGTACGTGCAGGAAGTTGCAGTGCTTTCCCTTGGGACATTTATGCCTATCAAATAACCCTACAAGTAAAAATGTTCATAATCAGCACTGATAAGATCAAAATCAAGACATAAAGCTAATTTTATAATTTAACTGAAACTCTGTTGTTCGCCATCGCTGGATTCCTTACCGCATATGGCAGTTTTCCACCGTGTAACTGGGGAGAATTCGCACTGGAGCTGTTTCCCCGCATACCACCGTCCGTTAAACATCAAAAATGCTTCTTTGCATTGTTCTTCCCTGCAAACATTACAAAACCAGATATCCAGTGAAATAAGCCAAGAGCACACACACATACAGATTATAAACAAACACCTTAAAATTACTACAGATACTGTCCACTAATATGAAGTTTAAAAGAAAGTAAAAAAATAGGTCAGAAATCTAACTGTATATAGATGGAGTCGAAAAAGCTCCACAAGATACTTGGACTGAGAGTTCATTTGCAGCATCATCTACTGATTTTTTTTTACTTACGTATCATACTGTACATAGACATTTCCTCTCAAGTGAGGTTCAAAGTTACAGCTGACCTAAACAGACAAGAAAACTTCAGGTGAAATTACAATATACTTTAAGCAGTACGGTACCCTAAGAAATATCGCACAAAACAATATTTAAGTCATAAGGCTTTTATGATCCATCCATCTTGTAACTTCTCATCTAGGCCAGGGTTGCCAGGTTGCCCAGAGTCCACCCCAGGGCACAAAGGTGAGGTATACCCTAAGTGGGATGCCAGTACATTGCCGAGCACACAGACGCATGCAATAACACTAAGGGTAATTTACAAATGTCAGTTAGCCTAACAGCATACCGTTGGACTGTGGAAGGAAACTGGAGTAACCAGAGACTTAAGTAGCCAGAGGTTCCAGCTCGAGGACTGCGGCCTACCTTAAACTGTACCACCTTCCCTGCACTCTTGAATTCAGGCAGCACGTCCTCATAGAATTCGAGAAACTGCTGCCGCACCTCCTCCTCACTATACTCCAGACTGGCGTCCGTGTCATAGTCATCCCGTCGGCACTGCTCCATGCCAAATGTAACAAACATCCCCCTGATCATTAGAGTGCTGCTGCAGGTGGGGTGCGCATGCTTACGGGAACATCTGGGGGGGGGGGGGAAGACAAAAACTCCATGCAGCCGTTATTAGGCAAACAAAGAAGGTTAAACTGTAAGTTCAACCAGTAATAAATCGAATTTAAAAACCAACCAACCTTTCACCAAATCTACAGGCTCCCGTCTTAAGAAAGAAAGGACAGTTTGCCCTATCTTTCTCTGTCCCATAATCCATTGGGGCTTCAGGGTTCTTCCATGGACCACTACAGTCCAGCTAATCAAATAAAAGATGGGAGGAAAAATGTGAAAAAAAATTAAATACGTTGCTAAATCAAATGATTAAAGAAAATATTGTGAAACTCTGAAGTATTAATATAAATCAGCATAGTTATTACGAAATTGGCTAGCTATTTTATTTTTGAATACACGATTCAAGTAATTAAAAGCAGATGAATAATATTGAATTTCCAACAATGCATATGGATACATACCTGGCTCTCAGCTTGGTCTAACATTTTCTGTACAGCTTCCTATAAACGATGTAAACACAGGACTGGTGAAAAAATCTGTAGTGGGCTAGCAAATATCTGAAAGCACTAGTTAAGAACACATGGCAGACAGGTGCTGACACTACCAGAGGACTTTTGGTAGCGTTAGCAAATAACACATAAAACCAAATAAAGGAAAAAAATTAAATCAGCAGCCCCCCTGATCTTATATGTATAATTACATCAATGTCAATCATATATATACACAAGAATCACAGAACCGTAAACAAACGATATTCAGTAAAAAGATACATCCGTGTCCTGTGGCAGCAGGTAACTGCAGCATTGTCACTCTTTACGTGTACGTTAGTTAAGGAAAGTCAGAAATTGGAAAAATCTTACAGGTAAAACCAGAACATATTAATTGCGAGGATCCAAACTGCACCTCTCTTAAGGACCAGCATAAATACTTAGCCAACCTGCAACCGTGTGATACAAAACCATTCTGAAAAGAAAGATGATTTGTCACATAATCTAACAAAGAGGATATGTTGCTTCTTATCCCTCTCTATCCTCCTAGTGCACAGATCACCTCTCTGTCTCTCTTCTCCTGCTGCTTCAGCTCCCGCTCTTCCTGTTCCTTTTTCTCTCGCGCCTCCCATTCCTCCTTTATTCTTCTCTGTAAGTCAGAAAGGACAAAAAAACGAGTTAAAGACAATAATTCGGTTACTGGATTATGCCTTTCAAACAGGCCACAAATTAAAGCTACCAACACGAGATTTCCATCAATCACCTACTGCCGTTTCAGGCAAACCCAAGACATGACATTCTTTGACTTTTCCCCCAAAACTGAGCATCATAGGTACTTAATTTCTTTACCTCCTCTTCCTCCTGTTTCCTTCTTGCCGCCTCTTCTCTCTCCCTTTTCAGGTTAAACTCCTCCTGGGCAACACGTTCTCGCTCCATCCATTCCAAGTGCAATCTCTGCCTGAATTAGATACCACACTATTCTCAACATGCCAGTTTAAGCATCATATTACAAGAGATACTCATTTACGAAGTTCTTCAGACATACCTCTCCTCCTCCATCTTCCTCTCCTCTTCTTCGTCTCCTTCCTCCGAGTCCTGCTGTCCTTCATCATCTTGTAATTCTACAGAAATTCCACATTAACGTTGTTAAACGGCAGCACAGTAAAATTTAATTCCTCACCCCTGCCGAGCTACAAGAAGCCTCCCGCTTACCTGAATCTCGGACCTTCGCTATTGCTTGGCGTCTCCTCTTCCTTCTCTGTTTTTTGAAGGCAGCACGGCGCTGGTTTTGCCTGGAATACAAACGTCCATATATTGAACACCTTTTAAAACAATACTGCTATAGGCTCAAAAATACCCCTGTTCCAGGTTTAACTACTTACCTCGATGCAGACCCTGCTGCAGCTGCTACTACTACTACTACTGCTGCTGCTGCTGCTGCTGCTGCTGCTGCTACTGTGGGAGCCGCCATTTTGCCGCATGTGTCTTCGGCGCCTCGAAATCTGCTATGTAACTACATACATTATATGCTTTCGGTAAATTCAATTGCATCAAGCGTATCCGAATATTCATAAATATTTTTAAAAATACGTATACGCCTGCTTCCTAATATATATATCTGCCATTTCAGTCGCGAAATAGATTAGGCAAATATTCGGATATCAACACCTATATTAAACTGAATTAAAATGAATGTAATTTAAAATTTACTAAACATACAATTAAATGATATACACAGCTAACGTCAGTCAGCACTCCCAGCCCACTCTTTGGCAATGGCGCGATACGAACAGCAATTGTGACATCATCACCGAGCGCCGTCGACGGAGGACACGCGACGGGCAGCCTTTTTCGATGTAGGGAACATGTTGGCCGTGTCAATGCATGTTGGCTAGACGTTCCTCTGTGGCCCATTGGGTGGTATTTTCCACTGTAAAGAAAATGCATTAATAAATATTTTTAACGTCGTTAAAATATGTCTGCCATCTGTATTTTCGTTTTAAACATATACAAGTATAGGATTGTAAATCCAAATATACAAGAGATATTTCCCTTCTTTTATTTCTTTCTTTCTTTTAATAAATTGGTTTAATAAATTGACTGTGTGCATGATTCAAATAAAAATCAAAAATATCGAATCAGATCACATACCGCAAAAACCATCTCGATACAACCTGTTTTAGACACAATAAAAGTAGCAAATTAAATTCATTTTTTTTTCTTCATGTTGTTGTAATTCAAGCTGCCCACTTTTACTTTATGTTAGGTTTTTCTGCAGCTCCTTGGACGGAGGTGCCGCAGCTTACAGGCACACTATGGGAAGGAGGTGTGATAGGAGCGTAACCGGAGGCACGCCGATTTACGCCATTGCACATGCTCTCTGTGCTCGAGCGAAGGCGCGGGTCCGCGGCTGCGAAAAGGAGAAGGAGAGCGGATGGGCCACGGGAAAAGCTCGTTTAACACAGTAATATAGGAAACCGAGGAGGAATTACTTTCTCTTTTTACGGTGACTACTCACAATATTGGAAATTACTCGTTTCTGCACGCAGTGAGAAATGGCGGACAAAGAAGGTATACTCATTGTTTTCTATAGTTCCTGGGTGTCTCTAAAAACTGCAAGCCATTTGACACATCATACCTTTAGAACAAGACTGAAATTTGAAGAAATATCTGGTCCATTTTCCTAAAGATGATGTTGCGGATGTGTAAAATGCAAGAGTGTTGACTGTTTTGGAGTCGTATTCGATTTTTCCACATTGTAACATTTGGTATCAATTTAAAGACGGCTAATCTTATGGTCGATCTGCGCAGATGAAAATGCATAAAGCATGGGAACTTCACATAACTATAAATAACTACTTTCGCATTTCGCTTTATTATCAGAATTAAAGATTGCAACAGTGTCGTATTTTCAATTCGGTAGATACCCGCATGCATTCAACTAATGTTTTATGCCATGTGCCTGTGTTTGTTTCTTCTTATTTTCTTATGTAGTTTACGACGATGCAGTGGAGGAACGGGTCATCAATGAGGAGTACAAAATCTGGAAGAAAAACACGCCTTTCTTGTATGATCTGGTGATGACCCACGCGTTAGAATGGCCCAGCCTCACGGTGCAGTGGCTTCCTGATATTAACAGGTACACGATCACCGCCCCGAAGGTTCCACGCATACTTTCTCACCCGTCATTATTGTGGCATATGCCAATGTTCCTCTTTATCACAAAAAATGGAGGCTGGACTGCCAGATATGTGGGGGTAATGATTTTTGGCATCAGTTAATTGCTGACAGGTTTGCTGGTGTGTTCTGTTCATGCACAGGCCAGAGGGTAAAGATTACGCCGTCCACCGGCTGGTGCTGGGCACTCACACTTCTGACGAGCAGAACCATCTAGTCATAGCCAATGTCCAGATCCCAAATGATGACTCACAGTTTGATGCCTCTCACTATGACAGCGAAAAAGGAGGTGAGTATTCAAAAAAGTATTCTGGAAACTAAGGACATAGGGAAAACTAAAATGTTGGTTATATTATTGTCATATTATCATTATGTTGATTGAATGTCATATTGTATACATAACCATTATCAAGATATAACAGCTTGATTTCTTTTTTTTCTCTTTTCCAGCGGGTAAGAACTAAACTTCCTTTATTCAGACATTGCTGGACTCTGGGGTATTAGTAGGTGAGATCATTACATCAGTCAAGAGCAAGCAAGAGCTGCCAGTCGAGGTAGATTTTTTTTTGTTTTTTCTTTGGATCTGACAGTGCCCTGACTGAGACGTTCATCTAATGATGAGGTTGACTTTGCAATTGCTCTTCTGTCCTGAAAAATTTAGGGACTTTTCCGAAATTCAGGCACAAATCTTGTTTACAAGTGTATTGGATTAAAAGCAGCTCATATCAAAACTTCATGCCTGTCTGTGTACTTTGACTGCTTTATGAAGACCTGTTACCCTAAATTACTGCATTGTAGTTCCCACCAGGAAGGACTGCATTGTAATTTCATAAAAATTTTGGGACTGTCACAGTGTGTGTAAGTATGTTACAGGAATGTACTGTGGTTAAGACAGAAGTTGTACACAGTTTAAATACCCTTTAAACTGCGGTGTATTCTCAGTCTTCAGTGTTATAACAGTATACCACAGATACTGCTGCATATGGGAATACACATATGATTGTAAATTAGGACATAAGATACATAAGTTACATAAATTGTATATACAGCAAGAACTCCTAGTAGATGGGTTCATAGAAACTGCGACTTTAAGAGAAATATAACGACGTATAACAAAGCCAGTTTTACTGCAGGCTAATTGATATAAACAAGAGCTGACATTGCACGGTCTATTTCTGGTAACAAAAATATCACCAAACTTCTAAATAAAGACCCAAAACACTTATAATCTTACACATTGAATTAAATGTGAGTTATATATAGGTTTAAGAAGGAAAATGAAAAACAAGTAAGATAATTATGTACCGAGTTATTTGTGAATCTGTGAGTGACGGTGATAGTATTGGGTGTGGGAAGGAAGGCTTAATTATTGGTGTTTGGTAAAGAAGGGGGGCGGGGGTCTGGGTCTCGGTCTCGAACGTGATCACTGAAGGACAGAGACCCAGCCTGGCCAATAGCATCACAGAAGGTGAGGGTGGGATTGTTCGATTAACATATTGAAACACTGTTGAACAAAATGGTGTTGAACGAAATAGCGTTATTCGAGCACCAGCTGTGTGTGTGTGTTCGTTCACAATTAAGGTGCCTTTTGGCCTTTGTCTCTTCACACTGTTGCTAGACATCTGATTGCTCTTCTGTAGAATTTGGAGGCTTTGGTTCTGTAAGTGGAAAGATTGAAATTGAGATCAAGATTAACCACGAAGGAGAGGTGAACCGGGCCAGATACATGCCACAGAATCCCTGCATCATCGCCACGAAGACGCCTACCTCAGACGTGCTGGTGTTTGACTACACCAAACACCCCAGCAAGCCAGGCATGTCCCATTCTTGGTCTCATAAGCACCATGCCCATTAGAGCAGTCTTTAGCTTTTCGCTTGGGGCCGATGATTGGTCGATCATCTGAATCTTTCAACCTGCTTTCGTTTCCCTGTTACTCAGACCCTAATGGGGAATGCAGCCCAGATCTCCGACTACGGGGACATCAGAAAGAGGGTTACGGCCTGTCCTGGAACCCAAACCTGAGTGGCAACCTGCTGAGTGCCTCAGACGATCACGTAAGTACTAGGCTGAAATATCACATGACCTGCCTTCATTATGCATCTGAGATCTGGTGAATTTTGTATTACTACTGCTCAGTACCCATCGGAGACCCAGATACTTTGAATTCCTAGATCTAACTGAATTGCAGACTGAAATGAATATAGGTGTGATCCATCCAGCTGTCTTCCAACCATGTATGCTAGAAGCAGCTCTGGGCTATGGTTGTCATACCTTGGTCAATTGCAACAAACAGAAAATATCACCTGATAAGAATGAATATATGTGCCAAGATTTTGCAAAAGGTCGATTAATTGCAATCAACATAAAACACCAAATCCTGTCCTTTAGAGCATTCTAAAGTATGCAAGAGGTAGGTCTCAGGTACAACCTCAGTAGTAAAATATGTTACCCTTACAAATATGTTCGAGCAAATTTAATTGTCAGAAATACTGCCGGACAAATCACAGAAGCTACTTGGCGCAACATATCAGCATTTTAAATACGTTGTTGAATTTCATGATTTTTACAGTATCAAACTGGAATATGTTGGCATAAAATACCTGTATTTAAAACTAAAGTGAACTGAAGTGTTCTGCTATATTTGAGCAAAACTGAAGTAACTGGTGAGTTGGCTTGCATATCATTTCCTTGCAGATATTCTGATGCTTAGATTTAGCGCCCCCATTAGTTGTAGTTTGTTATAACAACAACAATGCCTTGTTCCTGATACTGAGGCAATTTGACAGGGGTGTCAAACTCATTTCAGTTAACAGGTCACATTGGATCCACTCTCATGTGGACCAGGCCCAGAAAAATCACATAAATGTTAGTTTCTCTTATTTATATAAGAAGTAGACTAGTAAGATGTATACTGAATGCGCAAAAAGGTTGATCGTAAATCACCTACAAATGATTAACACACTGCTCTAACCTGCGCCATTACAAAATGACAGAGCCAAAAATATAAGCTGCGTGACCTCCGTCCACGGTAATACCTCAAGCTGTAGAAGAACCTCACACCATAAAAGTGGGCAGCTTGAATCTCAACAACAGGGAGAAAATAATGAAATCATTATGTTACTTTTATAGTGTCAAACAACAGGTTGCTTCTATAAAACTTTATAATTTTATACAATTTAATGTAGATAATGAACACGGCCTGCTAATTATGGGATAATAATGATTATCAGTCTATTAGTACAAATTTGGTTAGAATGTTTAAAAGATTTGAAGTCTTTAATTAGGCCTGAGCTTTACAGTGATTTGAGATGTCATTCATTGGACTTGAGTAAGGCCTGTGATCTCGGGTGGGACACAAACTACCATTTGCAAACATGCAAAAATTTGCAGTGTTATTGGATTTCAGTTTAAAAAAAAAAATCAACGATTGTTATTGTCCAGACGATTTGCCTGTGGGACATTGGTGGAGGTCCAAAGGAGGGAAAGGTTGTGGATGCAAAGACCATCTTCACTGGGCACACGGCCGTCGTGGAGGACGTGTCCTGGCACCTCCTTCACGAGTCACTATTTGGATCAGTGGCAGATGACCAGAAGCTGATGATGTGAGTTTTTATCACGTTTCAGTGACGTCTTGCAGTTTCTTCCCTGGCCCTTGTGGAATGCTGTTCCCCTGGCCCTGCGATCATCTGATTCTGTGAATATTATTCCGTGAATAAGTTTAATTTGTTCAGGCATATGGTTGGCTTCTATATTACTGTGATTTTACTATAGTTACTTAATTATGTGTGCTGTATTTTATCTTATCGTTTATTGTACTATTGTACTATGTCTTTTCATATTATATTGTTGTATAGATTCCAGTGTTTCCTCTAGGTTTGCAGCTTTGGGGGGGGGGGGGGGGGGGGGCCCTTTTCACAAAACAGGTAATTTTTGTATTATTTTAAGGTGTTTGATACGAAATATTTTAAGATACCCCAAAGCGGACCCCTGTGGGGGGAGAACA
>JAODKC010000038.1:15448581-15461777 GCA_026777985.1 Mormyrops attenuatus
GGGGGGGGGGGGGGGCGCCCCCCCAGAGCGCCAGACGCAGATATTTTTGTCTGCTTTTCAGGTGTTTGATGCGACGTATTTTCTGATGCGCGCTCTCTGTCCGCTGGTGGGAGTGCACTCACCTGTGTGTGCGCGCACGAGTCTGTGCGTGTATATCAGGGCAGAACTCCACCATGCGCGATACAGCTAGCAGAGGAGAATTGTAAACGTGCGACCGCGTAGAGACGAGAATGACAAGCTGTTATGTAAATAAGATAAATAACATGAGGCTATTTTGTTTGTTTAATAAAAGGACAATGTATAGACCTGTTCTATAGGAAAGGTAACCTTAAATGACTTCTGTTGTGATCTGGCACTTTAAAGAAAATTAAATTAAATTAACTTGACCTTCGAGCCCCCTATAGAGTAAAACATCCATCATCCATCAGAACCAATCTCTATCATATGCTCACTAAACGAACAGTCGTTTGTTTTTAAAATTCAGCGCCTGTGATTCAGCTCATATTTTGCTTGCCTGGTTTTTCTCACAGCTGGGACACACGGTCCAATAACACGTCGAAGCCCAGCCACTCTGTAGACGCACACACAGCAGAGGTCAACTGCCTCTCCTTCAACCCTTACAGTGAGTTCATCCTGGCCACAGGTTCTGCTGATAAGGTATGCGCCATGCTGTTCCTCATAACACTCCCGCTATCACTGGCATAATGATTATAACAAGACTGCTGCTTAAATTTTACATGCTCCTTTTTTTTTTTTTTTTTTTTAAAGACAGTTACTTTGTGATCAAAGTGTTTTTCGTTCTCATCAGACCGTTGCGCTTTGGGACCTTAGGAACCTGAAGTTAAAGCTCCACTCCTTTGAGTCTCACAAGGATGAGATCTTCCAGGTAACATCTTAAAGAAGTTAAGGAAGATTTTTTTTTTTAAGATGTAGAGGATCTCTGAATGTCAAGAATTATGTGAGACACCAGTTTTTCTCCTTTTCGTTTAGACTTTAGAGGGTTGTTATAAATTTCAGGTTGTTGGATTCCCCCCCCAGGTACAATGGTCCCCTCATAATGAAACAATTCTGGCTTCAAGTGGCACAGACAGAAGGCTCAATGTCTGGGATCTGAGGTGAAGAACTTCTTTCTTCTCTGCTTCGATTGTTTTCTAGATCGCAAATCACGCACCAGCAGTGACCTCTTTAGCTCTCACACAAGATTACTGTTGAAAATCCATCTGTCTATACCTAAATATTATCTAGTGAAACTTCTTGATGGGTAACGACAACATTTCTGGATATCAAGCAGAATCTGAAGGTGAAACATTTAGGTGACAGGCAGTTCTGAAGGCACCGGAGCAAGGTTATAATAGTTTTATTTTTAATTTCATTTTCATTTTTTGTTTTCAATTTAAGTTTAATTTTTAAAGTGGGGTTGCTACTTTAGTTCAGTTTCAGTTTTTAAAAAATGTTTAAAAATGATTTTTAGTAATGCAAGGCATTTGTCAGAGGCGCGATTCATATAGGTCAGAAAAAGTGTTGTGACAGCCATGTGCCTGTCATTTGTACGGAGCCCTGGACGGGACACAGAGGGGGAAAATAAGGTGGAGGTAAAAAGATATATGGACTTTTACGAGATCTTGCAAAGTTGAGATGGACTTTCGTGATATCCCGCAATACTTTTACATTACTAATAATAACTGTACTGTTTCTGTGTAAAGTACAAAAGATGAAATTAATGGCCTAATATTTATAATCTCAAACTATACAGACATGTCCAGTTAAGTGTGCTTTAAGCATTAAACTACAGGTCACGATGCACACCATGTAACTTTCATATATGTTTTTAAATGTATTTATTAATAATTGCACTGTGCCTGTTCACCAACAGTGACTGTAAGCAAAACAGCTGGACCGTTGAACATGAAGTGCACACATACAAACAGTGAAATATTAATTA
This sequence comes from Mormyrops attenuatus, assembly GCA_026777985.1. NCBI lineage: Eukaryota > Metazoa > Chordata > Actinopteri > Osteoglossiformes > Mormyridae > Mormyrops > Mormyrops attenuatus. Next base: position 15,450,524 of record JAODKC010000038.1, read on the forward strand.
AAATTCACCCATAAAGAAATATGGAAAACCAAGTGGTGTTTACTTTTGTTGAAAGTTGCTACAGCTGCAAAAATGAATATAAAGCTAACTTTACCCGCGGTGTCATAGTTAAGGTTTAAACCCGAACCCACTTTCAGGTATCCCTCCAGGGAGTTCTCGCTTGATGGTGTATGTGGGGATATGCGCATCTATACTGAAATATTCCAGGAAGTGGATTCCAGTTTAGACCTTAACTGTGACACCACAGTAGAGTTCGCTTTATATTAAGTTTTCCAGCTGTAATACCTTTAAGTATAATAAGTGTGTATATACAAATATAATTGTAAGTATAGTATATGATATAGTTTATATATATTTGTTCATTGATTCTATCTTCTGTACTGTAAACGGACACAGTACGTCGAAAAAAGTTGTTGAGAGATCTCGCAAAAGTTTTTTTTCCCCCCCTTCCGGGGTTCCGTACCTTTGCACTTGTTTGTTTTGTGAATATACAAAGCCGTTTCCGATATTGTTTTTTCGTGACGCCTCGTTTCTTAATTTTTATTTCAGTTAACGAAAATGTTTTTCACATTGAGCTTTCATTATTTCATTAGTGTTCATGAATGATATTAACCCTGCACCAGTATTATGTTTAATGTGAAGGACAAACTTTAACATGTGAAAGGGTCTGTCGTCAACTTCTCATTTTTGCAGCAAAATTGGGGAAGAGCAGTCTGCAGAAGACGCTGAAGATGGGCCTCCTGAGCTTCTGGTGAGGCTTGTGGTCAGCGCTTCCTACCATTGTTTGATTTAATCGCAGATAAAACCAGCATTACTGGGCAACATCACAGCAGTCGTATTTTTCTTTGTCAAAATTTCACTGTAGTTCATCCATGGCGGACACACAGCAAAGATTTCCGATTTCTCCTGGAACCCCAACGAGCCCTGGGTCATCTGCTCTGTGTCTGAGGACAACATCATGCAAGTGTGGCAGATGGTAAGTTCTGGGATGAGCATGGGTGTAAATTATGTGGGGGGTGGAGCGGTTGTAAACCCCCCAATAACCAGAACACGCCAAAACAATCCTCTCCCTAATAATCGTATCGTTATGATGAATGGGTGGGGATTGGTATTTTCACAACAGACCACAGAAGGCAATAGCAGCATGTTATGTTAATTGACAAATCTGACGTTAGTAGCATTTTTATTATTACTCAGTCCCTTAACTGTTATGCTGCGGTCTGTGCAGGCAGAGAATATCTACAACGACGAAGAACCAGACGCCCCTGCATCAGAGCTAGAGGCACAAAGTTCCTAAATTCCTTCATTACTGCAGTGTGACTTTGTAGATGGAAACTTCTGGAATCAGTGGAGCCCCTTGGATCACAGTGGCCTGGAGTACCACACGACATTGTCTTTCTCCGACTCAGTTAATCATTTTCCAGGCAAGCCCAAACCTGAAAATACCAGCAGTGAGCTTATTTCAGTTCATGTTGTAAAATACATTCAAATATAGATGAATTTCATAGTCTCTTTTTGTGTAAAACCTGCGTTAACCCCAATAAAATCTTTTGCAAGACCTTTTTAAAATCGTGTTTTCTATTTATCAGATCTGCGATTGTTTTTTTATATTCTTGAGTGGGTCTGGGAACTGTATTGTGGTCTAAGACATCTTATTAAAATACATCCAAATGCAATTACTGATTTGTTTGTCTGATTAAGATAATTTATTGAAAAGCAAGGGATATGGCAGAATATTGTACAATCTCACGGGAACATGGACTAATTGGGGGGGGGGGAAACAGTTCTTTAAAGTATTCCAAGTATTCTCCAAGATGCTTGTGTACGTTGTCAGAGGTAGATTTCTTGCAAAACCTGAGAAGAAAAGGGAAAATTCCACATAGGCGAAGCAGATGGCAAACTTCTGGAATGTAGGCATCACACTTCCCTCATTGCAAAATAGCAGCTTGATTTTAGTGAAAGTATCAAGTAATGGAAAATCAGCTCGTGAATATCAGCAGGAATCCTCTGTCTTCAGGAGAGTATCCTCCCATTACATGATGTTCCCCTTAGCGTGTAAAGAAATATTATTCATTTGCTGTTCTTACGAAGTGTTCATTAACAAAAGGGGAACACTGATAAAAAAATGAAAACCCAACTAGCTGCTCAAAAAGGTCGATAATCTGAAAGTTTCAAGTCAACATACGTCACACAAAAACTACTCCGTAAAAGCTTAACTTGAGCAGAAAAACAATCAGGAACTGACTCAAGTAATGCTTTGTTGATTACAAGATAACATTCAACTGAACCTTACAAAGGCCTTTTTACAAGTTGCGTAAAACATATAATAGCCCCTTATTTTTTGTAAAGGTTGATTTAAATGACCTTGTTGACAATATGCCCTTTTTATTAAACATACAAGTTGAGAAATACGTGCATATTTGTGGTATAAGTAAATGATTTTCAAAGAAATTCTACTGAAATTCAGACTTGGCAATTATAAATATATAAATGATATGGTTTAGTTTGTTCTTTCCTACTAATTACAGTGCCTGTAATACACTCATAAGTGATTAACCAAACTTCTTTCACAAAACATTTCACAGATAAAGACAATGGCACAGAAGCTTGTTGTCACCATAGCTGACGGCAGAGTGCACTACTAGCTGGGTGGAGTACACATAAAAAACATCGTCTCTCTATCAATTCACCTCATGGTTTTACAATATCACCAAGACATACAGTATGTTGCTTCTTTGTAACAGTGCTGAGAACCACACCAAAATCAGACTGATTCCTACTTATAAGGAAACAATATCCTAAAAATGCATCCAGGATTTCCATTACAAAGAGTCCAACGTATGGGAAAGTAGGACTAGTCAAATAAAATGTATTTGTGATACCCACAAAGGCTGACACCGCTTAAGAACAATACATTTTTAATCAAACAGCATAGACATGTTCAATTATACAAACTATATGTTTCAGTCCCATTCTTTCTATGTCTTGGTATCTTCTTGGTCAAAAGTTAAGGCAGCAAATCACTTAAGAACTGAGGAATTAAATATAGGATTATGGGGTGATACTGTAAGTATGTTCTGCTTGACCATCAGCACAGATAGGAAAATCATAGCTGATACATACAGCCCAATTTCTTCATGTTTGCAGTTTCATTTTGGAAACAGATGTTGTGTCTGTATGCTGCCCATTTTATTACGGCACACTGCCACCCAAAATGAGGCTGGATAGGAAAATGTACAAAAAAATACAAAATTTTAAAATTAAATCCTATAGATTCTGTGTCACAACATTCTTAAATAGCATAAATTCTCTAAATAAAACACAGTGGAAAAAAGGGTGAGTAAAAATAATTATCTTCAAGCAAAAATGTAGCGAATTTTACTACACGAAAGACTCCACGGGCCAGATTCAGTTGGCTGGAACCTTCACTTAGATGGGGAGGAGAATTTCAAATCCTTCTAAGTTTGCTCAGGTGGAGTGGGATCCAGCCCTACCCCCCCTCTTTCAGGCTCTGCCGCCTCCTCTTCAGAGGGCTGTGGGTCTGATTTGGGCGTAGGGTCTTCTGCCTCAGGTTCTAAATGGCCCGTGTCAACCAAGCCAGGCTCGGCCTGCAGGCCCCGCTGGGCTTCCGCCTTCCGAGTCAGGTCGTTTCGCTCCCTTTGCAGGGCCCTGCACAGCTTCTCCAACCGCTCCAGTTTGGCATGGAGTGAAGCATAGTGTCTGTCTCGCAGAGTTTTCTGAAAGGGCATAGAGTCAATACAGATCCCTTAGACACAAGTAACAGGCGATCATATTTGGGCCTTACATAGCCAGTCTAGCAAAGGTCATAATGTCTGCTAGTGATATACCGAAATTCAGAAGTAGCCATACTGCCACCTTAAGCTGTGGAGATGCACCTCAAACTGAGCCCTGAAGCCAAGAATCCAGGGCAACAAGCACATATTGGCTGGTACAAGCTTGCTCAAAACTTATAATATAATATAAATTGTGCGCCTGCACTCCGCAGTTTAAGATGTAGCCTACAAAGTGAGTTGTGTGTAAAAACAGATTGCGTCAGACTCGCACCTTTCTGTATCTTTGAGCAGGCCAGCGTGTAGTTATTGCTTAATGTGGAGTCTGGATTTTCTCACATCCAGACTGGGTGGCTCACAAGGTCAGCCCTGTTTCTTAGCATTAAAGACAGAACAACACCTACTGGCAGAGCAGCCTTGAATACCGCCAGTGCAAACGGGCACTCACCTCCTGCGCCATCTGCAGCACCGCCTGACTGCTGCTCTCCCATTTACTGCGCCACATCGTCGTCTCCTTCTCCAGCTTCTTGATCTTTTTGGTCATCTTGGTAATAAGAGTGGGGAGTGCAGGCCCGTCATAGATCCACGATGTAATCTCAGCTCAGACGTTACAAACCCACACAACTGTACCATTTCCAAGTCTGCCTACCTTCTCCATTTCTTGCCTGAAGGCGGTGAACATCTCATTGCTTTTAGAAAGCGTGCTCTGAAAGTCCTCAAACTTGTCCATGTAAAAGGAGAGCTAAAACAAAGAACACAAGGCACAGACTGGTGTATCATGCACACAGCAAGCATTCATAACTGGAGATAATGTTGTGTTTATATACAGCAATGTTCTATTGTATATTAATTATATTAATAGAAATTAGTATACATGTTGTGCTGCGTCATGTACAACTACATCATACATAAATACAAGCCTTTGTTTATTTTTCCCATAATTTTTACCCAAACAAAAAAACTAAACATTACAAAAATACCACCTAGTTTTGTTTGTGTGTTCTAGTCCAGTGTTTCTCAAACCAGTCCTCAGGGAATTGGGAGGGAGCAAAAAGGTGGACCGTCTGGTCCCTGAGGACTTGGTTTGAGAACCGCTAGTCTAGGCTACTCAAGTACAATGTACAGGGTTATCCAGTATGAACAGTTTTTGTTGTATCCAGGGTAATTTTTCAGGGTTATCCAATGTAAACAATACTGTTATCCAGTATACAGATGGCAGTATTGTCCTGTGTTTGGGCTAAGCAGACCAAGGCTTGTAGTCCTCTCTGGTACCTGCTGCTTGAGTTGGGACTCCTGCTCCTTCATCAGCTCACACAGGTGTCTGGACTCTGTAGCTTCCTTCAGGAGCTGAAAAGGGGATGTAAAGTCACATCAAGGATGACACACCCAGGTCTACATGTACACACATTAGCACTGCACGCAGAGGTCTCCTACCATCATGGCATCTACACTGTATTTCACTTTCGGCTCGGTATCTCAGACACAAAAATCAGTGGAACGGCATCCCTATTCCGCAACAATGTGCATAAAATTATAAACCTTTGGTGTGAGGAATTAAAGGACTGCTTCTGACTCATTCCATGTGTAAATCAACTACTACGCTAAAGGCTAGGAAGCTAAAACACCTATCAGTTTCATAAGATGCAAAATGTTAATGACAATAAAATTTTCCAAATAGCTGTAAGTGCATAAATGAGAAAAGGCTCAATTTCTTGTAATTTACATTTTTTGCTCTGTTTTACTGAATTCAAATACAAAATATTTCCACGTCATAGCATCAGAATTATGGCCTTGCACTCTTGTGCACAGTAGTTCTAATCAACATGTGAACTAGCTCTCTTGTGGCACTCACAAAGTCTATTTCTCTAAGGTGCTTCTCCTCCGACTTCCTGAGCAGCTCCGTGGTCTTCTGCAGCTTGGAATCCAGCAGCCGCTGCTCTTCATCCTTCTGCTTGAACACGCTGTCCACTTGCTGTGGGGAAGACAGGGTAGCTGTAGGAACCGTATTTTTGCACATAACCGCATCACCTCTTTCTCCCACTTCTCTCCCTCACCTCCTCCCTGAGCTCATACTGCTCAACAAGCTTCTTCAGCTTATCAGCCAGCTCCAGGTTCTCCTGCTGCAATCTACTGTTGTGGGTGCTGTGCTCTTCCATTTGCTCTTCTATTTCACTGAGCGTCGCCTGGAAGTGGAGGGTGGCCTCCTTGCGCCTCTCGTCATACTCCTGGGATTTCAGGGTGTTCTCCTCCTGTCCAGTACAGGAAGTACACATCACAGTTTTGTGACTGTGAGGCACAGGGTGTAGGAGAGGAACTGAAAGGGATCACAATACCTTACCTTGAGGGCCCTATTGTGGCGCTGAAGCTCTCTGCACCGGTTCTCCAGCTTACTGCGGGCCAGGACGGCTTTACTGTGCTCACCCTGAAGCTGGGCCTTCTCCTTCACCATCTGCGCCTGCTGCTTCTGCAGCCCCTTCATCTGCTTCTGCATGCCACGACTCTCCTCCAGCTACCAGGAACACCAGGCATACAAGTCACTGCAACTTCAACTTCATTCAACTGCAACTTAGAGCAACTGCAACTTGGGTAAAGGCATGAGATACACAAGGGATATGTACACTTTAAATAGCAATAACCACTAGTTATTACTTTTTAGTTATCAAACATTACTACTGTGCTGTAATTTAATGCTTCACCTTTTCAGAACTTCAATAAACCCACTGAAGCCCAATGCTATGAACGTTTTGCTTGAAGCTGCACTCCCTAAACTCAGACACTGATATTAACCTCTGTAGCAAGTGCACAGCACTTCTCACCAAATCTGCATATTTCTTGCATAAAGCTGCCAGCTTCTCCTCAGAACTGGACAAGGTGTTCAGAGCTTCCATCAGTAAATTAACCTCATCTCCTGTTGCAAATTAAGAGACGATAAATTATGCTGGAGAACCAGTACAGTAAAATTTTATATTGCACTTAAAATAGTAATATCTATTTTTTTTTCTCTTACGTAAATGCCTGTGAATAAGGTGATTTATAAGAAATGTCCAAGATACGTAATGCCTTAGCAGATGAACAATTTAGTAAAGCTAACATGAAGCACTAACAATCATACCCAACTCTTTCTTGTCCTGGGGCTTCTGGCTATCAGCTGGACCTCTGTGCCCCAAAGTCTCCTCTCTGGAGTCCTCACTGCTGGATGTCATCTCCTCCCCAGATCCTCTGGTGTGATGGCTACACCTCAGTGATAGCCCCTGTACCAACATGTCCACACCACAGACCTCTGTTGCATCCATGATCTGGTTACCAAAAATGTACAGAAATAGTAAAGACCTTAAGGTATGAAACGAATGGGTCAGGCAATGTTCCCCACAGTCATACTTATGAATTTCTCAAATAATCATCATGAAATAAGCCAATACATATGTTGAACTGACATTTTAAATTTTAATCTAATGAGTCATATTTTTAAAATCGTCTCTGGACTTTGGGGGTCCCCACCGATACATTTTTCCCGGTATGCCAGATGGCCAGTTCAGCCAAGTAAAACTTGACAATGTACCATACCAGGGTTACCAACTCCCACGCATCTGCCGTGACTCTCGGGCTCACGCAAGAAATCTTACGGCAAACCTATATTATTCCATTATAAACGCAAAATTAGTAACATCAGAAGCGTTGGGGCAGTTTGCAAACATTACAGAGTATTTACAAGGTAATAAAACTTGAATTGAAAATCTCACGCCAGCCAGCTGACCAAAGTTGGCAACTCTAAATACGCAGGTCATTTGTTTCGCAATCAGACAAAAACCACACGGAAACTACAGGACTCGTTAACGTCTCTGGGATAATAGAACCTGAAATATTAGCTTGCATTTAACACACACGCCATAGCAAACCGAAAGTAACCAGACTGGGGCACGTAAGGTACAATTTGCTGTTTGTTTTTCTGGGTCGTCGGTGTTTATATACAGACTTAGTTTAATCGCTTACAATTCGTCTTATCAGTGTCCTCTGTCGTGTCTTAAAAACACTGTTTGTAGTGCGTGGCTTCACTTCAAAAATAAAACCATGTTTCCTTACACGACACGTCTGTTTTTTCGGCACAGCGTTTCGTTTATGAACTACCAGTTGGCCACCCAGTTTAAGATCCTGTAACCCAAAGGCTGACTCCTGATCCGCACGCCTGTCACAGCCTACCGGTGGCCGTGCTTCTGTGCTGCCCCCTTTCCGCCGCGCTTGGACCCCCCCCAGTCCAGCTTGGACACAGCCACCGTAAACCGTACGCGCTGGATAACAGTTCAGTACCTGCACAGTCTCAGCATTTACAGCGACCCTGTTATCTGAGCACGTCGCCATGTTGTGACGAAATAGAGAATGATGGAGGGGGTGGAAAAAGAAGATAAGAGCGGAGGAGGGACTACGGAGTAAGGGAGCTGGGGGAGCCGGGGGAGCCGGCCGGCGCTTCACGCCCTGGGCTTGGGCTTGACTCACGGGAACATCGATGAAAGATGATACCTGTCACGCTGATGCACGTGTTTTTGATGATTTTATATAAGGCATAAACATGTGCTGCGTTTATCATTTGCTTTCGTTTTATGGACTTTTGTACGATTTGGATTTTAATAGACGTGTTTCAGGTGTGCAGCGTGCGGCAGTGTGGGCGGTCTGTGTGATGTTATGTGTTTAACGTGGGCAGCCGTATTTAAAAGCTCTGGATGCAGCAAGGGGACACTGCTCAAGTTATTTATATGGGGGCGAATAATAATAATAAACGGAGAATAATAATAAACATGCTATACAGTGAACCAGGCTAGTTTGTCGTTCTCACTACAGTAAAAATACAATACAGAAACCACATGATTTTTCTGGCCTAAGTAACGCCAACGTCTGTCAAAATCAGTCAGACATGGGCGCGGGGTTTTCTGGTAATAAAATAGATGTCTGAACATTTTTTAACATCTCCATGGACGAAGTCACCTGTTTCACATGATGCCTATACCCTGAGTGTCTGTCAGTAGTCTGATTTCCACCGTCACAGAAACAAAATTATGCTGTCACAATAAAACACTGAGCAATGTTTTTTTTTTTTTTTTTAAATGTTTCATATTATATATATCAGGTAAAAACTTGTGGCCAACAACAAAAATGTCTCTTTGTAATTTCTCTTTAAAACAAAGTGCAAAGTGGTGGGAAGTACCAGTCTGGCTTAAATTGTATTTCAGTCTGGGACACAGAATACAGGACAAACCATGTAATCGTGTGATTCTGTTCTGAAACTGTGAATAAAAGCACCTGTGAACTTTACATATATAACAAAATCATTCTTTTTGATATATTCAAGGACATTTTCACATCTTTCTTATCAGAGTGAGTAAGGAAAAAAATGGTAAAAATTAAAAATGAAATCCAAAAGCAGAAATGTCCACAATTAGTAAGTATTCACCCCCATGGTCTGTTCTTGGTTGAACCGTTTTTCACAGCTATTACAAAAAGTGGTATTTTTGGCAAGTGAGACAGTGAATTCAAAAGGCTACATGTAGACATGTTTCCATACCTAAAGAATGTAGTTGTCTGACAGTGGGCTGTAGATGCTAATCATATTTTAATTTTGAAACTGTCTCTTGACAGAAGTATCCTGAATGCTTATAGTACATGGCAATATTTTTAAATAGATTTGCCGTTCTTCATTGCAAAATGTTGTTTGCAAACTGTGCCAGGTTGCTGTGGACATCAATTTCTGCGTCATACTACAGATGTTCCGTGGCGTTAAGGTCGGGACCGGGCCACTCAAGGACGTCAATTTTCTTCATTTTAAGCCAATCCATTGTTGCCCTGGCAGTGTGCTTTGGCTCATTGTCCCGTTAAAATGCAAACTTCCGCTCCAGTTCAAGCTTTTTGGCAGAAAGGAGCAGCTTTTCCTCCAGGATCAGTCTGTATGGTGCAGCTTGCATCTTCTCATCAGTCTTGACCAGCTTGTCAGTCCCTGCTTCCCAAAAACATCCCCAGAATATGCTGCCGCCACTGTACTTTACAGCGGGGATGGTATTGCCAGGCTAATGTGCGGTGTTAGATATACACCATGCAAACTGTTTAGTTCTCAAGTCAAAAAGCTCTCATTTTCTCTGATCAGACTACAAGGTTTTCTGCTACAGCCATAGACGAGGTCTAAAGTCTTATTAATTAACAGAGAACAGGTAATTTACTCAATTCCTACACAAAAAGAGACAATCAACATATTGAATGAGTTAGTAAAGTAATACTCTGCACCTAAGCAGAGATAGCTTTATATTTACAAAGGGTACAAATAGCCTTTTTCATCCATTTTCCACCCCCACTTGTCCTTTGTAGGGTCTGAAGCCTATCCAGGAAACTACTGGCACAAGGCAGGTAAGAACCTAGGATAGAGAAATCCCCACCATGACATGGGGAGAACATGCAAACTTCATGCACACAGACTCAAACCCTGGTCTCCAGAAATGTGTGTTGAACTATAGAAGCACCATGCCACCCTCTAAGTTACCTTTTGCATTTCACAATTTAGATTCTTACTGATACTTTTAGATTTTTACTGATCCTTATATTCTGGGCCCCAACCCATGGCAGGGTTAAGCATAACACATTTTTGGACTGTGGGGGGACTCGAGGAGAACAAGCCCCACAGCGGAGACTTGTACCCCAGTCCCGGGGGAATAAAGTAACAGAGCTAACCATTGCACAACTGTATCACCCCCAGAACAGCCACTATGAAGAAGAACATTTGCAATAATTTGTGAGTTTTTAGAAGCGCAATTTAAAAAAAAAAAGAATGCGCAAAAACCCGTCCATGTATGAAATTAAATTAACTGACAAAACTAATTTTAACAGATAATTCCCGATGGGGGCACTTGCTCACTGTCAGAGCACCACCTAGTATGAACGACTCTTCTCACCCGGGATACATCCACCGCAAACAGGCTCTTCAGAAGAGACAAAGGTAGCTATTAGGCAGCGCGACTCTCTGCATCTTCAGGCGCGGCAATCACCATAAAGAGGAACGTCGAACATCCTTGGATGATCAAGGTGAGGTCTACGCTGACCACCGAAAGGCACAAAATTGTATGCAACATGTTTGCACGGTGCGTTTCACATTAGCAAAGAAGACAAAAACAAAGCGAGTATATCTGAAGGACAACGAACAGGACAGCATGCAGCCTGCTGTTTTGCTCAAGTGGTGTATTAAATTTAGGAATAATTCTTATATAAAAAGCGGTTCTTTAATTACAGTAAACAAACTGTTAACGTGTGTAGGCTATATAATATAATATAATATAACATAATCTCGTGATTCTTTTGAGCAGCTCAGCAAAGATCCACCAGATAGCGTTCTATTTCACTAATAATAATGGTAATAGTAATAAATCATAATGATGGTGATTCAGTGGAGGTTCTACACCGTTTCAACAGGGGGTGGGGGGCGGGGGGCA
>JAODKC010000038.1:15461877-15504803 GCA_026777985.1 Mormyrops attenuatus
CCCCCCCCCCCCCCCCCCCCCCCCCCCCCCCCCCCCCCCCCCCCCCCCCCCCCCCCCCCCCCCCCCCCCCGCGCCCTCGGGGCCAGTTCTTCTGTTCGGAGGGCAGGATGCATTTGACCTTAATGTCCTCCAAGTATTACACTACATTGCCATTATTAAGAAGCAAAAGACAGTTTTGAAAACCGATGTTATTTATGCAAAAGCCTACAGCTTTTACAAATATGTAACTCACTCTGATTTCCTGTTTAGACTGTCTTGCTCCCACAAGCTTAATTATTTTTTTCTGTATTTGACTTTTAACCATCTGAACCCGGCGCACCCACGTTAAGAATCCGTCAAGAAAAAGTGCACCCGTTTGTGTTTCGCGTGTTTCCAGCGCACATACTGTAAATGCAAATAAGATGGCAGTATTAATAACAATACATTAATTTCAAACTCAAGTAGCATACGTCTTTGCAAGGGCCACGGGGGGGGGTATGTATCACGGGGGCTGCCCCCCCGAAGCAGAACCGCACCTGTGGTCATCATAATCATAATATAGAACTGTATGTTATCTGTTCTACATCTACTCCTCCTCAGTGCCATCGCTTTTTTATGTCGGTAGTCTATGTTTCTTATTTGCTTACAGACTGAAGAATAAAGATAAGACGTGGAAGTCTGTGCAAAATAGTTTTTCATATAATTTTGATGTCTGTTTTTCTTTCAAAATAAAAGTTACAATATTGTTATGGCGATTTTTCAAATCGTTTTTCTTTTACTTAGTTAATAACAAAAAGTGGCCCGTAGATGTGCTTTTATTAGTTCTGATAAGCTGAATTTCCCTCATAGCACCATGGAAGTTCAGGCCAGTTCCAGGCAGTTCCCAGTATAAAACGGCCTGTGGATATTTACATTCCCTTGCAATACAGTTTAACTTAAATGTACTTATTTGTATCTTCTAACTGGGGGAATTTCTTTACGAAGAAACATCATAGACACTGAACCGTTTAATCGCACGTTGGTCATTAGTGCTCTATGCTTTAGTAGTGTGGCGTGTGTGTTGAGTGAGTGATTTTCCCATGCAGAGTAGAAATTCAATTCAATAAAAGCCCTGTTCTCTATCAACCCGCAGTGTACCCAAAGGGACTTAAAAGAGCTTTCTTTGGATGGGTGCAGGCTATTGGCTGCTGTAATAAAGAATAACATTTATTGAGCTACTAGGCAAAAAAATCTTCTCGTGAATAGAACTCATGCTTGTTTATTGTGATATACTGTACCTTTTATAGTAATATTTTTACCAAAGAAACAGGACCAAAAGAAATTAGTACGAAGACTCTTTGTACAGCCGTAACAGTAGGTTTTTTGTGGTATTTTATGGTTCTGTTTACATTTGATTTCTGTCATATTTAAGGAAATAATGTGTCTTTGCGTGTCACTGTGATTTAAGCTTCTTAGGCTTTGCCCTGACAAGTGTTTTTTTTTCTTCTCTTACAGGTGAGACAGCTGTTTAGTTTACTATGTCTTCAGGAGACAGCTCAGAATGTTTGAAAGATCCAGCTAGAGATGTTACCCTTCCTGGACACAAAGTGTGGAAGTCAAGCTCTTTAAAAAGCGTGTTCAGTAGGATCACATATGTTCCCCATACCTTGAACATCATTGAATGAAGTCAGCCTTTCCTTAAGGTAAAGTATCACCTGCATGTTCCACAGGAAAATCTAAGTAGAACAATGCACCTGGTGCACAAGTCTCACCTGCAGTTTGTGGGCTTCTGGCTGGGCATTGTGGGATGGATCCTATCGGTGGTGACTATTGGAATAATCCAGTGGCGGGTCTGGTACACAGCAGACACTGCAGTCATAACATCAGGGGTGGCTTGGGTAGGCATCTGGAGGGTGTGCTTTTACAGTCGCTGGCTGGTGACCTCACAATATCAGCTGCTGTTCTGTCAGCCTATGAGGATTTGGGACACATTTGTGCCCTTCGATATCCGAGCAGCTCAGGTTCTCACGCTGGTGGCGGCTGTCACTGGGGTTGGCGGGAATGTCAGTGCGGCGTATGGACTCCAGAAAATCTTCTTTGGGATCGAGGAGGAGAAGCTCATCATGACTGCTTTCCGAATGGCCGGGACCCTCTACCTACTAGCAGGGCTGTGCTCCCTCGTGCCTCTTGCATGGAACGTATACTCTGTGGTGGGCAATCATACAATAGCCTTCCCCCCCAGCTTTCACATGCCCTCTGCCCCAGTCAAACAGGAAGTGGGGGATGGCATTGGGATAGGGATCGTAGCCTCTATAATGATGATGAGCAGTGGGTTTGTATTTCTCTCGTATAGGTTTCCAGTTGTCCTTTTGCCCAGGGATCTTGCTCTGGAACAGAATAAAGGTGAACCTGATTCATCAGGTATTGGCAAAAGCTACTTTCAAATGTCAGTACCTCACAGAAACAAAAACACTGAAATGCTCTCGTATGTCCAGGAAAACCCTGCATTCCAGGTACATGTATAATATTTCAAGGAAATTGATGATATGAACTGTTTATCGTTTTCAGTGTCAAGTTATTCCTACTGAGGCCTTAACTTCACCTTACAGGAGTGACGTCAGTGGTAACACTTCACTTGATGGGGTACAAATAATATAGTATCATGCCATTACTTATGTATTAATTAACCACAAACTAAGTCTTAGTTACATACTGATCTCATATTAATTCAGCATTAATGAATCATGACATGTTTTATCTCAAGCAGTTACTATATTTCTTATAATATCTGTTAATTCTGGAAACCTTTGTGAACTACTGAATATAGCAACTATATTTGTTCATGATTTGTTCTTGGCTTGTACTTCAGCAGTAGCACAGTTATTACTAAGTATTTGTGCCTCATCAAGTTAAGTGTTACCCTGTCGATCCATGCAAAAAACACAAGCTCTGGAATCCAGTTATATTACAAAGTTAAAGAACAAAGCATCTTAAGACACACCAAGGCCTGAAAAAATATAATTGTCTTCTGTTAAGGTACATTCCTCATTTTGGAGAAATCTTTGGCAAGTAAAGGCACCCAACACAACAAAGGTCTTTGGTGACATATTATAACTTCAGAAAATGTGACAAATCTGTTTCAGGTTCAGTGGGTGGACAATGTACATGACAGTGAGAAATGGGCTATGTTATATAATGATTCCATGACAAAGTATACATGATTATAAATTTCATTTATGTTGTTTACATATTAAATGTGTCATGTAGCAGCAGGAGAAGGATGACCCAAATACAGGCTGTCGGTAGGGGAACCCCTCGCAGGGGTGTTTATTGTGGGGAAACAGGCAGGGTAGCAACATAGACAGAGAACAAAGACTGAACGAGAAGTACAGCACTGAGATGCTAATATACATGCCTAACAGAGGGGTAAACACAAGACAGGTGTGGCTGGTTAACAAGAGGGCAGGAACAAGAGGTACGACTGACAAGCTTCAGGGGCAGCTGATTAGCAGCCATGACCAAGGGGAAACGCAGGGATCAGATAGGCAGGGTGGGGCTGGATGTGACAAGATTCATATTTATTTATAGGTTCAAGCTTACTTTTTGCAATTTGAGCAGATTTTTTAGTTAGACACTTCATTCTGCTATGGTAAAAAAACCTGTAGATGAATTCACATTTGAGGCATGCGCTTAACTCCTTCGCAGTTTCATAAAATGGATATACATGCCATCAGAATATGTTAATTCATATTAGTTTGTAATGCACTGGTGTGAATGTTACAGAATGAGTAATGGCCACATTGTGTACTGTACCTACGCTGTGTTTTTCTCTTAGGTAAAATGACTTGCTGTTTACATCCTCGATCTGCTCCAGCACTGTATGTTTAATTGGGGAAGTTTGCACACACAGCACTCCTGGGGGGGGGGGTGGCACAGCATGACTCTGGGGTGGTACTTATTGCCTTGGAATCAGTCTCTGTGGATTCTTAAAGTCACATAGTCAGACTGAATGTGAATACAATTTGGAGCTGTATTATTCTGACTTTCATTTTGCAATCTGAGTGCATCTTCATATATGGCTTCAGGAGAGTTTCTAAGCATTTTATGAGTTTACTGCTTACGTTGAAGGTTTTGGGCTAATCAGCATTAAAATTGTATATTTTTGTTCCTATAGGCATGTCTAAGTGAAATTAAGACAGGGCTTCCATTAGATCAAAACCATTAAGATGTTATATTATAATTTGTGAAATACACAAGTAAAAATATCCTGATATTAGTTCAAACTCTGTGGCACGGTGAATTGTGAATAATTATGTAATATATAAAGTGTATGGAATTTCTCATGAAGAAGTCATGTAATAAAAAAATTAAGATCAGCACACCTGCATGTGTGAATGTGAAAGTGTTAAATGCTGGGTGTTTGTGAGCTGTAAGCGGTCCTGCCTCCTGTTATCTTTCCTCTGATCCAGCAGGCACAGGAGGTGCAGGAGTCTCCCTGGCATGGAGAATTCTCTGGGGAATTACCTTATCCAGCAATCAGGACCCAGCCTAGGGCTTTGTGCTTCATTTGTATATTTTGAAAATCAGTGATGGAGGCTTTTACAGGAATTCTTCTACGAACAAAGTCATTTTTTTTTTTTACAAAACTCAAACTACAGATATATAAATAGATGCTTTGTTTTTTCATACTTTATTCCTTGAATGAACTTTTCTTTTTTTCCCATGTGGTTTCTATGTTGAAGTGTAGTGTTGATGTTTTCTTGCCGTAAGTGACTATGTCAGGAATGCCGCAACTAGGTGGATGACGGGGCTATTTTGTTTGCTGTTCTATTTTGCCTGTACTAGTGAAATGTAGGGAGTATTGGCCACCTTGCTTATCAACCAAATATCGTTTCTCTAGAACACACACGCACACAACGCTTTTGTAAGGCAGATAATACAGCTAGGTCAAGCCTAAGAGTTTATTGCACTTGTGTAACTTTATAACCACAACTTATGCGTATTGTAAGCCATTGTTTGTGAAGGTTTCATAGCAATAAGCTTAGTGATTGCCCCAGAGGCTGCATTTCTCAAACCGGCAAAATTAACAACACCCCCCGCCCCACCCCTATGTCCCTCTTCTCAGAACTATCTTGTATCTGTTACTGGAAGCTTAACAAGGAGCACTTGTATGATAGTGATGTATTCTCTGTCTCACTTGTCCATCGCCTTGCACAAACATGTCTGATGGAAAATGAAATGTAAATGTAAGGTGAAGGCGTTTTGGTGCCCATGGCTACTCAGGAAACAAGGAGACCAAAATTTTTTATAATATAAGATGTAATATGTGATATGAAACCTTATACTTTCTTATGGGATATGTACATTAAGCAGGTGATTACACGCTAATTTAAATGGATGTTTATAGTGTTGTAATGTTTGACTAGTGACTAAAGTTAGTGTTTTATTTCATATACAATAACTAGATATTGGACATGATGCAGTTACGTAACAGTTTTTATTGAACATTTATACAACTCTTTATTAGCAGTTCAAGTTCAATCAAATACCGTGAAAATGACAATAAATGAAAAGAAGCCACTTGAACTCCCTCGTGCCCAAATATGTTAACGCTTGCTGTACCGGATGAGAGATATCAAGGAAAGCATTTTGGTGCCCATCAGAGGGCTAATTACTCCATTTCCACCGTCATAATGGTTATTTGCTTAAATCAGCTTGTCTTGGAGGAAACAGCTTTGCTTGTTTTCCAGGCAACAGGTTTATGGGAAATGTGAACCCTGGCCATGTGGTCTTTATAGCATGCTGACGACAACAGTAGATGCTGTCTGTGCAGGAAGGCGCCTGTATACAGGGTGTGGCATAGCTGATAATGTACGACTAATGAGCGCAGTTGACTGAAAAGTGATTTTTCCACTTTGATTATGAGGCTCCCACATGGTCCCTCACTTGCTATGTATATGAAAATATTTACTGCACCTATAGAAATTCTTTGTATGTTGTATGGATTTGCATATAAATCAGCACACCTTTACTTACTTACTTTTTCGAAAACCTTTTTCTTGGTCTCACTTATCACACTTGAATGAGTCAAGCCGTTTGTTTTATGTGCTATGCACTATACTATACTATACTATACTATACTATACTATACTATACACTACACACTCTGAACAGGGAATGATGCAAATAAAAAATCTATTCACTAACATATTGATGCACAGACAATGCAACGGTTCAAATTCAGTGAAATAATGCAGTTTCTCCTTCATACTCCCCGGCACATGCACCACCCAGCTATCTATCCGTTATTAACCAACTATGAAAACCAAGAGCCAGGGACAGATATGGAGAGCTGAAAGCAATATTTCAAAAATTCCTCTTGGAAGTACAAGCAGATAAGAAGCAGCACGGCAATCTGCCAGTGCACACTGTCCTACTCACCCTTTCATTACCGTATCCAAAGAAGAGCAATATTTGTTATACCTCGTTTTAGAATTTATAGCTACTAGAAATGACGAGATTGTCAAACAACAAAGAAATAAACAAAATGATAACAATAATAATCATGCTTAAAAAACAACTTGTGTTGCATTACCACAGTATAAATTCATTTCACAGTGAAAAACCTAACAAAAATCTTCAGCTAATATTTTGTGTAAGAAAAGAGCTCTTGTTTTCAAACTTGATAAGCATTCAGATTTATAAAAAAATTGCAACGAAGGCTACTTTTTTGTATCAAAATCACATTGGTTCATTTACATCATCGGAACTTTATGTATTTTTTTATGATCACCCTAGTAAATGGAAAAGCCAAAATGAGAAAACATAACCCAAGAAGACTTGATATATTTACACTAGAGTCTGAATACCTGAAGACCTACGCATTGTGTTGATTTGTCCCGAATCACAATTTCCATGCAGATATGTCTTAAAGCCCTGTCCAAAAGGGGCAGCTGACTGACTTTCTTGATCTCCGAGAGGGACCGTACAGCACTCAGACGTATTCGGATGTACTTTTCGGAGAGTAGGCAATAGCTCTGACATCGTGCCTCATCTGAGCCCTGGGATGAACATCCATCCGCAGGCAATAGCAAGAGCTGACCAACAAGATTCCAGCCACAATGTGAAGGAAGCTGGCAGCCCAGCCACAGAACAGAGCATGACCAAGATCCCATCTCGCCACCTGCTCCGACACAGATTCATCAAAAAACTCCATTATTGTCTCGTGAGCTATGTATGACACAGGTATCAGAACTTCCACTCCAGTTAACAGGCTAAAAAAGCCCCCTATCATCTTCATGACTTTCTTGGCTTGGCAACCCTCCTCTGGCCCCATGCAGCACTTGATCACCTGCAGTCCTGGAATTGGGAGCAGCACTGCCAGAATGCCAGTGGCCAGAGCCATACACATGAACATCTGGGCTAGCTTGATGTCTGAAGGCAAGCCCAGGACGCCGTCGTAAGGTCTGCACTCCATCGAACCGCCCTCATGTATCACGCAGTTCTCCCACAAGCCGGTTTCGTAGCTCTCTTTGAGGAGCAGCTCTGTAGACTTGCTCTTCCACTGCGGCATGAGGGTCGTGGCTAGTGAGCAAAGCCAGGCAATAATGGATAAAAATATCCCGAAGAGCTCCAGAGCACAACTGCACGTCTGCATGATGATGGCTTTCCTTACACTGAATTGTCCTCCTGAGATAGTTGTGGAGAAATGATTTACTATGAGTCTTTGGAAATCCTAAAATATAGTTGTGTGTTATCTCTCATTACTTCATTACATCTCCAGATAGACTCCCTCACCACCAGGTCCTATTAAGAAAGGAAAAAATAACTGCATTTGGTTGGACGGAGAGCAGCTTCTTGGGATTATGCCTCTCTTTTGCTAGTGCTGTTGCCGTATCAAAGCAAAGCAGATAGTGACAGGCAAAGTGGGCAGAGAGGTCTTTTTGGTTCCAGCCAGCCAGCCTTACAGGAAGCTATTCCATGTAAACAGGATGTGATTATATAGCACGTAAAATCTCACAGATTAGTGGGCCATTCTTTTCCCTTGTTCCCAATTCTGTATTTTTTTTTTTGCGTGTTGTCTCACTCAAGTGATAAAAAAATGTATCCGGTAAACATTAAACCAAGAATAGGCTACGTTTGAAGATATCCATACCTGCAGGAAAGGAATATCAGCACTGACACAGACACAAACAGATCAAACAGTTGCTGCTTGATAAACCAAGTGCAGAGCTATAAGTTTGTTGTCTTTATGGGAGTATTAAAAGCAAAGAGTATACAATCTTTGTAATCATGCATCATCCAAAAGTTATTCAGTTTAATTGTACAGGTGTACATTGTTTTACGGCCAAATACGGTTCCAGTTAAGTGGTCGTTAGGCAATTTGGTTGTTAGGCGAACCCACGGATATTAAATACATACCATACAATGCTGATATGGACTGTATATACTTACAGCATACATAGTACTGTACATGTCAAAAATCTTTCATTGTAACACAATAGCAACAGTTAGTAATACATATAATAAAACACAGTATGCAAACAACAACAACTATTATTATTATTATTATTTGTAGTAGTAGTATTATTATTATTATGCAAGATTTGTATTATTACTTACTTATAATGGAGTATGTAATTTTCTAGGAAGTGAAGGTCGCTGAACAGTACAGTACTGTACCAAATTCTGTACTGAACATGTATAGAAGTCTTGGATGACACTACTCACAATGAAATGTGCCCATTCTCACATCCAATAGTATTCACATATTTTCCTTCTTCGTATCGTTAGTTTTGTTTCAAGGTTTATTACATTCCTTTGTTTGTTGGGAGCGCTTGTAGAACTTGATTAATGGCATTTGATCCCATGATGCACTTAAATATGACATTATGACTATGAGAATCTTAACATGACTGTATTTGTTTACATACTATAGGCCGTGTGGTAAGTAAGGGCCTGAATCATGAAGCTGGATTTTTGTGTTAGCGAGACAACTTGCCAGATTTAAGGTAGTCTGGGCTAAATGTAAGTGAACGAAGATAAAGTCCATTTAAACAGGGTTACCATTAATCTGACAAGTTATCCAGCTAAGTAAAAAATCCTGTTTGTGATAAAGACCCTAGGTCATGATGCAGTTTTTTTTTTACGTCCGTTTACATCCGATTTGGCATGCTATTCGATTCTATCTATGCTATCTCTATGGGAGCTTGGTATTAAGATGGTAGGTTAGCAAGCAGTAGGTTGGTATGTGTTGCACAGCTGTACTATTTATTCTGCAAACAACATAATTTTACTCATGGGTACCTGAATATAGTATGGATTTAAATTACATTTTTTGCTAATAAAATAAACTAACCACACAAAGCTAATAAAAAGAATAATGCAATTGAAAGGATGTTATTTGTAGAATTTACTGTAATTAACAGTGAATAAAAGTAAATCAGTTATGTGAACACTTATCTTTTAAAATTAAAATCTTAATCATAAATCATATTTAAATTATTTTGTGACTTATTTTGTCTATATATGTGCTTGTTTTATACATCCAAATATGTGTAAAATCCATCTTCCAACCACTAATGAAGTCCAGGGTCACTGTCACAGACGGTGGGGTTTATACACTTAGCATTTACAAATAAATTCGTGGAAATTCCTTCCTTTTATCATCTGTCTTAAACTTTTATCATGTAAACATAGGCATAAAGAGAGACGATGGGAAAAGTGACAACACCCCCCCCAACCCACACACACAGGTCAGAATATAGAGTTAGGTTTGGGCAACAAAGAATTTCCTGTGTAATGCTGTGCTGTCCACACAATGGGATGGTTATAACTGGGAAGGGCACTGGAAGTTACTGTTGTTAATAGCAAGGTGCCTTTTGTGTTTTACAGGAAGACAAAACACGGGTGAAACTGTCCGATATGCTGTTGTATGAGGCACTTTTATATCTCAAAGGAAGGACATAGCATACATCATCGAACAGAAGGCAGGAAGGCATTTCAAATGCCACTTTTTCCCTTTTAACTTGATGAAAAACTGCAGTTACCTTGCTAAATACGAAATATAAAAAATAAACCCCTATGTAGGGAAAAATATGTTTGTGTATAATGTGAATAAGCACGTTTAATTATTTGCTGTAAGGGAGAACGGGGGCATGTCAAGCCAGTGGATAAAATGAGCTGTACGTTGCTTATATGCAGGCGACTATACAGAAAATTTACATTTCCTGTAAGGAGTAACCATAGCAAACACATGGAGAGAGTGGTACGCAAGAGAATGAAAAATGTGACTTTCAGCATGCAAAGCCAATTCATTTCTTCTTCTTAATGGAAATAGTTGGGGATACTCTTACAAATGAGTCAGAAGCAGCAGTGTGCGGGTATCTGAGTGATTGGCGACTGGCTGTGTGAAGCGTCTCCTGAAAGTAGAAACTGTGAGGCAGAAAGTGCCAGTAGCTGCAGGGCAAGTTGAGCCCATAGTGTTGAGAAATACTCTCAGAAATCTGGCACAACCCACACTGCTTTCAACCCACCTGTCACATTTGTTATTAGCCTATTAAGGACCATCTGACCCTGAAGGTGGGGTTGGAATGAAAACAGTCCTCCAGGATTGAGAACCATTTCTGATTAGTGCAATATTTTCACTGTCTAGTGTGAAGTATGCACTCTGGGCATGGGAGGTACTGCCAAGACAGGAAGGAGCACATGAGATGAAGGACCAGGGACAGACAAGACGGGACAAGACTAAGGTAACAGAATGGATGAGAACTGGAATGGTAACCGGCGGAATAACAGGACGAGCAGACATAAAGCACCACAACACAGCAACAACGACAGGAAAGGGAAGACAGGGGACAGACAGGGACAGAAGCACAGGACTGGGCAGAATGAAGGGAAAAACAGGACGGCTAACTAGGTCCAGAATTAGTCGAATTAGCAGAAGGAACAAGCAGACGAGGGAGACCAAGGAGCCCGGGTAGGAGCTGCAGGGCCCCACGGCGGTCCCCGCCAGGGAGGGGACCGAAACAAGGATGGACAAGGCCATGCTGCTGTGTGATACTGTATACCTGGGAAATGATGCATCATTTGAATATTTAATATTTCAACAGCTGTGCTCAATAGATTGCATTAGATAGCCTATCTAATATACAGTTATAAAAAGGATAAATGGGGATTGTAAATTATACACTTCGGCAAAAAAAGGTACAACAGTACATAAGCAAATAATGAATTTATTAACCAAAACAAATTATGCGTTACAAACACACATGACAGTAGTAACCGTGCACTAACACGTGTTTGCGGTGTTGGGATCACGTGATGCAGAGTCGTGCGCCGGGAGGAGGTGCGTTGTAGGAAGCTGCCGGTTAAGCCAGTATCCTTTTTTACATTAAAAATGATGACAGTGAAAATATCTGGGACGATCAAGTCGACGGGGGATATTCGTGGACTGTAAGACGTTTATCTGTATTATACACAAAATATGGCTGGCGAAGGTAAGCCGTTGTGTGCAGAGATGCACAGATTTGTTAGCTGGATACCACCCTTTAGCTTTACAGGACAGAGTCACGTCGATGCTCCCGAAAGATGCTCATAGGTGCTGCACTAACAGAGGCATTACGTTGCTACAGGGGGAAAGCGAGAGTAGGAAAGCCGCAGAGACGCCCTGCAGGGATAAATAAAATAAATTGCTTGTTTAATCTGCTATCTTTTTCGAGTCATCTCCTGCTGTTACTGCATCTTTATTTACCTGATCAAAAAAAAACACCAAGGACATTACATAAAACCATATACGATTAATCAAGGTTATTAAAATAATTGTCTGATGTTCTAAAGACTATCAGAAGACCTGCAGTTTTTCTCAGTTTATTATGCACTTAGTCTAATTTTTTCATGAAATAGTTCCTGTGAGATTTTAAATGAGGAGTCATCTGTCAGGTTCTGCTTTTATCTCTGTAGTAGAGACTAGCATGACCCCCACAGAGGAGATGAATGGATCTGGGTCTGGCCATCTGATGGACCTTTTAGATGAGCCCTTCCCGGATGTAGCCACTTACGAGGATTTCCATACTATCGACTGGCTTCGAGAGAAGTCACGGGACACAGATCGCCACAGGAAGGTGAGCATGCTTTGTCCTGAAAATAGTGCTGACTTTCAGGGGTGTTCAGCTGAATCACTTAGTACCCCCACACTGATTTTGTTATGTGTTTCCTGTATGCCTAGATTACCAGTAAGAGCAAGGAGTCCATCTGGGAGTTTGTTAAGAGCTTGCTGGATGCTTGGTCCGGATGGGTGGTGATGCTGCTCATCGGGCTCCTATCAGGTATGGCGCAACTTCACTTCAGAGTTGGAATATCGAAATTGTATTAACATCAGTGTTTATAGTTTAAAAAAATAACTAGAATGGTTCATGGGTGTTTCTGAATACCAAGAACACAAAGATCATACTTGTCTTCTTCACAGTGTACTTGTTTTCTTAACTCCCAAGAATGAACTTGGGCTGCAATGAATCATGGGATTGTTCTGTTTAGCAAGGATGTAACCGATGTATCCTTGATATTTGGGGCGGGACAAGACTGACGTTTGGGGATTTTTACCCTCCGCTGTACTAATGTCCTTGAGAACTGGAGCTGTACTTTGGCAATGGAAAATGATGTCAGACAGGTATGTGAGAACGCAAGAACGGTCAAGCACGCGTATTGATACAGTACACGTATATATCAGTCTCTATTGTCTTAGATGAAATAAATAATATATGCTTCATGAAGAAGGGTGTGTGATGTCTTGAAACTAATTTTACTTGTCTCTTGTCTATAGGTACACTGGCTGCTGTCATTGACCTGGCGGTGGACTGGATGACGGACCTGAAGGAAGGAGTTTGTCTGTCAGCATTCTGGTACAGCCATGAGCAGTGTTGCTGGACCTCTAATGAGACCACTTTCGATGACCGGGACAAGTGTCCGCAGTGGCAGACGTGGTCCGAACTCATGACGGGCCACACACAGGTATGGTGTCTATACAATGGTAGGATCTGAAAACCTTAAATAGTTTGTGCTGGTTCTGATTAAACAGTAAATGTACCGTGTTTGACTGTATTCCTGTTTCTTCCTGCCAGGGTGCTGGGGCATACTTGTTAAACTACTTTCTGTACATTACCTGGGCCCTGTTTTTTTCTTTTCTGGCTGTGTCTCTTGTTCGGGTCTTTGCACCGTATGCCTGTGGATCAGGCATCCCTGAGGTGAGCACCACAAGCACTCTGTCTGTCCTTGATAAAAAAAAAAAATGACTCAAACGTAATGCAATACCATGTAATATGAGCTCACACTGTATGAAAAGTGGACATCCCGCAGCAATTTTCCTTCTGTCCCTGTTAGATAAAGACAATCCTCAGCGGATTCATCATTCGGGGATACCTGGGGAAATGGACCTTGCTGATAAAGACGGTCACGTTGGTTCTGGCAGTATCATCCGGGCTCAGTTTGGGAAAGGAGGGCCCGTTGGTGCATGTGGCCTGTTGCTGTGGAAACCTCTTCTGTAGTCTGTTCTCCAAGTACAGCAAGAACGAGGGCAAACGCAGAGAGGTAATAAGTGATTGCCCAACTACATCAGGAGAAATGCACGGTGATTTGTCACCTGTCACAGTAGTTAACAAGTTTTTTCCACCTTTTTGACAAACTTTGCTTGTCTATACCAACTGCAAATAGCATTTCCTTAATTTCCTTGCTTGGTGTGCAAATCATGTGATTGTATAACCACTGGCGTGTGCCATGCCTTGTGTGAGCAGAGAGAATCCTCCATATGTTACAGCTGTAATTGTCCCTCTGACCACCTTTTAATGAACTTTGGGTTTGTGTTGTACAGGTGTTATCTGCAGCAGCTGCTGCTGGAGTATCTGTGGCATTTGGGGCACCAATCGGAGGAGTTCTCTTCAGCTTGGAAGAAGTAGGATGACTCTCATAATGTCTTTATTTATTTTATTTGACCCAATAAAATTAGATAAGATGAACTTTATTGATCCCAGGGGGACAGTATTTGTTGAATGTATTAATTGAATGGTGTTCTACTCTGCTGGTGTTCTTCAGAATAGAATAACTTCTCTTCGTATAGGTTAGTTACTACTTCCCGTTGAAGACACTGTGGAGGTCTTTCTTCGCCGCCCTAGTGGCTGCCTTTACTCTGCGCTCTATCAACCCATTTGGAAACAGCCGACTGGTCCTGTTTTATGTAGAATACCACACCCCCTGGTACATGGCCGAACTGGTGCCATTCATTCTGCTGGGGGTGTTTGGGGGACTGTGGGGGACGCTCTTCATTCAAGGAAACATCGCCTGGTGCCAACGCCGCAAGACGACACAGCTGGGGAAGTACCCGGTGCTGGAGGTGATGGCGGTGACGGGCATCACGGCCATCTTGGCCTTTCCCAACCCCTACACCAGACGCAGCACCAGTGAGCTCATATCTGAGCTCTTCAACGACTGTGGAGCTCTGGAGTCCTCCCAGCTTTGTGACTACGTGAATGACGCCAACATGACCCGTCCAGCAGATGATATTCCAGACAGGCCTGCCGGTCCCGGGGTCTACACCGCACTCTGGCAGCTCGCACTCGCGCTTATTTTCAAGATCATCATCACCATTTTCACCTTTGGAATAAAGGTCAGGACGTCATAGACGACGGACTTGGAAGTGCCTGACAATGCAATGCCATCTGAATTTTGATTGACCTTCTCTGCTCTGGACAGATTCCCTCTGGGCTCTTCATCCCCAGCATGGCCGTAGGGGCCATTGCAGGCCGCATTGTGGGTATCGCTGTGGAACAGATGGCTTACCATCACCACGACTGGATCATCTTCAAGAACTGGTGTCGTCCTGGAGCAGACTGTGTCACACCTGGCCTGTATGCCATGGTGGGAGCAGCAGCATGCCTGGGTTTGAGCCTCATACCTTTCAAATAGCCCATTTTCTACTTTTGCTCTGCTAATTTTATCGCTACATTTTATGTGGCCACGTTCTCTTCCTCAAATTCCTGTCTGGCCGCTTGTAGGTGGGGTGACGCGGATGACGGTGTCTCTGGTGGTCATCATGTTCGAGCTGACGGGTGGCCTGGAGTACATCGTGCCCCTGATGGCCGCCGCCGTCACCAGCAAGTGGGTGGCAGACGCCTTCGGCAAAGAGGGCATCTACGAGTCCCACATCCAGTTGAATGGCTACCCTTTCCTGGACGTTAAGGATGAGTTCACGCACCGCACGCTGGCTACAGATGTGATGCGTCCACGCTGTGGAGAGCCCCCACTGGCCGTGCTCACGCAGGACAGCACCACCGTGGAGGACGTTGAGGCCCTTATCAAAGACACCGACTACAATGGCTTCCCCGTGGTGGTTTCCCGCGAGTCAGAGCGCCTCATTGGCTTCGTCCAGCGCAGGGACTTGACTCTGGCTATCAGTGAGTCTCTGAAGGTCATCTTACTACAGACTTCTGCATCTTTTTTCAAAATCTGTCTTATAGCCGTTACCAAAAGGAGGTTAATGACTGTGAGATGTTGGGGGTGTGGCCCACTCAGGAGTTATTAAGTAATTAAGTAGCTAAGAGTATTGTGTTTATTCAGTCTGTCTGTTCCTTGTATGGTTCCTTGTATGGCTGGAATTATAGTTGCTGTTTATTTGATCTTATTTTGACTCTGGCACCTGTTATATTTTGCTATTTTGTTTTGTTTTATTTTTAATGTTTTAGCTCTTTAGCCTTTTATTTTCATGTTTTGTTTCTGTTCTGTTAACCCTACCTCATCCCTGTAACTCTAAAAAAGGACTCTCATCTCCATCAAAACAACTAATCTATGATGTTTAGATGAAGTTGCTTGCACACATATGGGCAATACATCAATGCTTTTAGTAGTTTTTCTTTTCGCTTTTATTATTGGGGCTTTTTATGTTCATTCTCTGGTATGTGAGCACTGTCAGTGTGTGCATAATTGGTAAAATGTTTCATGCTATAGTGTAGTCATGCATTCGAGGTTAATTGGTATCTCTTGTAGGATTTACATCCCATCCAGGGGTTGTTTTATTCTTATGCTGCATGCGTTTTAGAAATAGTATGTGACAAATTAACTTATAACATCCTTAACAGATGACTGGACTGGACTTCCACTTGTTGCCATGAACATTTAGCTGTACTCTTCTTCATTTTTCAGAAAATGCCCGTCAAAAACAGGATGGGGTGGTCAGCAACTCCATGGTGTACTTCACTGAGGAGGCCCCCCAGCTGCCCGCTGACAACCCCCAGCCACTCAAGCTGCGACGCATCCTCAACCTGAGTCCCTTCACCGTCACAGACCACACACCCATGGAGACGGTAGTGGACATCTTCCGTAAGCTGGGGCTCCGGCAGTGCCTGGTCACTCGAAGTGGGTGAGTCTGTCGCAGGGGCCGCCGTTGGCCTTTGTTGGCAGTAGAATTCTCATGTTTGATCTATTTTTTTTTCCTGTTTTGCAGCCGCCTTTTGGGCATCATTACAAAAAAAGATGTTCTTAGACACATGGCTCAGATGATGAATCAGGACCCGGAGTCCATCATGTTTAATTAGAGCATGTCTAATGTGCCCTGGTACAAACACATACATGCACAAGCACACATACATTAACCAAAGGCCTTGGAGGACCTCTTCTCTCCATGAAGTTATGCAAAGCTTTAGCTTCAATCATCAGACGTCTGAAGAGTGCTAGCATGGGTGGTGGTGCCAAGGGACGTGGAGAAGTCTTTAGGTAAAGAGGAAATCAATAAAGTAAGACCTCTGGCTATATTTCTGCTGCAATTTTTATTATGTTCCATCACATCCTGGAATCTCTCTTATGACACGTATTTGTTGGCTTGTGCTCTGCACCATTGGAGCTGGTCTGTAGATACCCCTTGGTTGACGCAGTCAGCCATGTAACACTAAGCAGTCACTACTCACTTGCCTGTGGAGTAATGACAAATAAAACAGACAGCTTTTGTTATAGCAGGATGTTATTGTTTCTTTTATTTCCAGTATTAGCTGTGACAAGCACTATATATTGTACGCGGTCAGCCTTGTTGTTAAAGCATGCAGTACAACGACTTGAAATCGTCGGGCCATTCTCTCTGCCGCTGTTCTCTTTCACTGCTCTCTTTTAGTGTATAAGCTCCACTCACAGATATTGTTCTCAATCATCTTGTATAAAACTGAACTTTTAAGCATGGCATTTTGGTGTTTTATTCTG
This sequence comes from Mormyrops attenuatus, assembly GCA_026777985.1. Classification (NCBI taxonomy): domain Eukaryota; kingdom Metazoa; phylum Chordata; class Actinopteri; order Osteoglossiformes; family Mormyridae; genus Mormyrops; species Mormyrops attenuatus. Next base: position 15,479,071 of record JAODKC010000038.1, read on the forward strand.
ACAGGTTTGCGGCAGTCACTGAAATTATCTCATGGACTGCCGAAAGGTAGTTAATGGAACAGAAAAATGAGGTTTCTATGTTTTTCATTAGTAGCCTTTAATGTATACGAGTTTGCTTTTGTCTTTGAATCGTGTTTTAGCCTTAAATAAGTACAGGGTTTCTCGGCTGCCTTTGCTCTTAATTGTTGGCTTAATATTGCATTTCTTACCCAATAAGTATAGCCTGTACTGTGTCCTGTTTGTTATTAGCAAAGAAGTAACCAAGTCGCCAGGGGGTTGTATGTCTGGCTATAGAGTTTTTTCATAGATGTTAAAGTTAATCAAAGTAGAAGAGGGACTAGTTGACCTAATTTATTCGAAATTCTTTTGGACCCGCTGACCCACGAGGGTCTTGTGTAAGTATGTTTATTCCATATGTTACACTCTTTACTGTTTGGCTTCTCTTGATAGTTCTGTCAAAGCAACAGAGTCACCCAAAAATAAAGCGCACGTTACAGTAAAATATAAAACTTGCTGACTGCAGGATGGTATGATTGTTGTTTAGTTATAACTGAATACTTATTAATGATCCAAGTACTAGGATAATGGCATTTCTAAACAAATCCTCCCTCAGCTATGTGTTTAGGTTTGTTTATTTGTTATTTATGGTATTATTTTTCATTTTTTATTGTAAAGATGTTTTATACTATGTCCTATTAAGTGTTGTGCTATATTCAGTACTGATTAAGAGAACTAAAATGAGAAAAAACGGTTAATACTTTGCTAAGTGCTAAGATAGAAATTCTGTTTTAAATGCTTCTGCTGTAGATATTGCAGTAATGATGTTTAAATACATTGGGGAATTACATTCTAATTGTATTTAATGATGGGAGCTATAACTGTAATATTGTTTCCTGAATTGTGCAATTTTTTTATGTCTGTCCATCCATCCATCCATCCATCCATCCATCCATCCATCCATCCATCATTCTTACCCACTTATCCTGGGCAGGATCGCGGGGCGGGGTAAATTTCTCTGTTTCCTTTTTAATATTGAATATGTATTCTGTATACTGCTATATTTTTCTTTCTGGCAGTTTATGTGGGTATAAATGGAAATTGTTTTGTACATGAGCCAATTCACGAATGACATGACAAATTAAATTAAATGACAAAGTAACACCAATAGAGTTTCTCTGGTTTTCCCTCTTACCTGTTAATCATTTTGTCCAAAGTGATGTAAATGAGGAGTGTTTTGGGTGAGAGCGCAGGATCAGCCCACGTTCGGTGTCCATGGAGCAGTTGGGATTAATGGCCTTGCTCAAGAGCCCAAGAGTGACCTGAATACTCTGCCAGCCATGGGATTAGATTCATGACCACAGATCCCTGACCCGCTCACTTAGGCACTGCCCCCATAATCAGTGTCACACGATCACCTTTCAAGCGCCAGCAGCACCGAATGTGACCTTAAGCTACCACTCTGAGTTAGTGTGATTGTTGTATGTCAAGAAAGAAGATTAATCAGGAATTCTGTGGCCATTACATTTGAAGAAAAATGTGTTACAGAGCATGTTACTGAAATACTATTTCAGCAAATGTACTTCACATGTGAGGAAATGTTCTCTGTTCTTTGCTTATTTTATATGTCACTATAACTTTAAACAACTTAAATAACTCCAAGTATAAAATGTATAGATGGGAACAGTTTTGAAAAATAATGTGTACAAGGAAGACAAAATAATGTACATCTATATAACATATGTTACATATATGAATTTATGTATATATTAGAATAATATGGAGAATATGGAGTTTAGGCAAAAATGTTCAAGTAAAATGATGAATTGCATAATATTAAGCTGACAGTCAACCTACATAAATCGAGCAAAGCATAAAATAAGGTAAATTGTTAATCACTATTGCTTGATTACCAGTCTGTACAGTAAAACATAGTACAGAAATGCAGAACGAGGTGATGGCACAAGACATAATTCCTCTTTGTCCAGGCAAACTACAAGCATGGCTCAAAAACCAGAGCCGATGTTTACAGAGGAGTCTGAGGCCGGCTTGTAAGGTGAGGGAGCAGGATGAGGATGTCGTGTGTGCAGACTAGGAGGAAGCTTAGCTCTTTGGCTCAGCGCTGGCCGCTCAGGCACAGCTTGTGCTGCGACGGACGCTGCTCCTCCCGCTCAGCACTGAGGCGGGTGTCTCCCGACGTCTCGCCAGGACCTCTGCTGTCGCCGCAGGGAGCCTCGCGCTCTGACCTCTTCACCTTCCTCATCAACCAATCAAAGATGGCAAGACCAGATTTGCAACTCTGAAAGAATCAGCCATTGCAAAATGTACACTTTCTCCGGGTGGTTCTACGGAGAACTTTTGTTTACTTCACAATGGTCTTTATCCAGCCCTGCAGTGTGACGGAGCCCCGAGTGCCCAGTTGGCACTTTGCAAGCACAGCAACATGGTGTGGCAGTGAATGAATGCTGACATGTCACTTACTTCCTTGTGGAGCTGGTGGGTACAGTGTGGCTGTGTTTTCCCAATCTTGCCTCCTCTTATGTCCTCTTGATGAATTAGACACATATTGTCAACATCCTTCTGCAATACCATAATTACACAGGTAAAGCTAAAGTGCACAACTACAAAAAAATAATAATGGTACATAGTACAATGGTACAATGATTGATAGTTGGGAAAAAAGAAAGACAACCAAAGTGCATGCTTTTAGGTATTAGAAACAAAGAAAATATCAGTTTGAAAATCAGTATATATTTCACTACAGAAATACCAAATGTTACCTTTCACATACACTAGTGGCCAATATTGTGGAAACATTTCCAGTTTTTAGAGATTGCAGAACTCAGCTGTCGCTCCAGTTATTTATTTAATTGTCCAATATATATTTCTAATAATCTCTGTTTATAAACATTACCGCCAATAATCGTGTAGTAATTTTTAAAGTGCAATGCCACAATTTTGACCACTAGTATAACTTTTATTGAATAATACTGCACTTTAATCTTAAAAAAATAAGCGGAGCACCACAAACCGCTTAAGAGCACCCTGAGCTGAGCCAGAAGCCCGCGTGTCACACACGGGCCTGGCGGGGACCCAGTGTTTTGGCCATGCCGACATACCGTGGCCGGCAGATCACGACCTCGGAGCCTCAGCTTCCTCTCGAAGGACTCGGACAGCTCGGGGATGGTGCTTATCCGCTTTTCGCAGTGGGCAGCCCTCCAGTGATGGCCGTCTTCGGAGGAGGCGCAGCGGGCGCGGGCACGGGGGCGGGTGCTCGCCTCCTCCCGGGATCTCAGCTGGGATCCGTCGTGAAGGCGATGCAGACGCATCCTGTCCAGCTGGGCCTGAGGCAGTAAGAGAAGCGTGTCAGTGACGTGAGTGGCCTTCCCCTCAGACAATGGCACTCCTGTCATCACACTAATACCTAAGATTATTTAAATTCCAGTCCTGTTGTTATTTAAAGATAACAGGATTTTACGATGACATCACTTGTGTGGGGATGTGCTTTTTACTATCCCAAAACTTAATTTAAGTAAAAAAAAAAACAATTAGAAAGGCCAATTTTTCCCCTGGATCTTAAAATGATAGTAGTAAGAAGATCATAATGTTGCTTCCCCCCTTATCACATAGTATAAGGCTCAAAAATAGGCTCAAACAAACTTAGAACAGAGGATCGAAAAACCTGACCTAAATGGCCTCGATGTTATGCTGTTACTGCTTAAAACATGGTGGGCATGTATCACAGAATGATCAAAGTCGTATATCACAGCAAAGGGACAGGAAAGGATGAATTCTCACAAGGAAGCGCCAGTTTAAAGACTAGTATCATGGTGATACTTAGGAATAAATGTTGTAGCATCACTGCTTCATTACTCCATCCATTTGCAGATGACACTTCTGTTAAGGAATTGGGAAAAGTCATCCCCACAGGCTTTGAGGGTTAGACCTGCCTGGGCAAAACAGGTGCTGGAGATCTCAACGACCAAGGTTCAGGGAGTGTCGCGTTCAGATTGTATGCCCCTCTATGCTCACTTCATAACTCCGCAACTTTCGAGTTACAGAGAAGTCAGTATGGCTACATAAGGCATATTTCCATGCTTACAGTGCAGTAAATGTGACCCTGACCACACACCGTAGCATTTTCTGCATGCTGACGTTTTATGCCTAAATGACATTCTTCCTTCCCTGCAGCTGTGGTTAAACTTTCTTCAGTCTTGTCCCCAAATAAATAAAATCCATATTCTTTCCTTTCCCATGTTGTCTTGGCTGTCCAGGCCAGAGTATGTTTGTATTTGTGTCTTACCATTTTATAAAATATCTAGTGTTTCTGGTTTTTATTCCACAGCTACATTTGTGCTGAACTGGGTACTTCCCAATAAGGCCATTACAAATTTTATTACAGTGGTCATTTCTAGAGGGAGTTTGATACTGTGACGACCAGAGGTGGAAAGTTCAGGTCTAGAGAGTAAAAATTCAGACCAAGATTTTGCTTCAACCAACTAGTTAAATATAAAGAGTCACATTCACAGAGTACTCAACTGATCTTGGTCTTGGTCTTGGTCTGATCTTGGTCTGGATTTGTACTTTCTGAACTCAAACTTTCCCCCACTGGGGAGACACAACTCTAAAATTAAATGTTTCATTTTAGAAGGTTATAACTGCATTTAATCACTTTATCATGCTAATTAGTATTTACTTTATGTATTGTATTCATTGTGTGAATTAGTATAAACTCTATGCATCGTATTGTACTTATAGCTGTGGTCTTTGTGCACTATATGCAATTTATTCGTTATTTTGCATTTTATGCAGTGTTGCATTCATTATTATATACTTGATGAGATTCATATACTATGTTTATCATACTCATTAGAATATTCTGGCAGGTACACCCACGCGGACCCCCTGGCAGTCCTACCTGGCTGGGCAGCGAGGCCCGGCGATCAGCGTGCAGGGGGCCCAGCTGCCTCAGGCTGCGCCTCCTCTCCTTGGTCTGCTCCTCACTCGCACCGTGGCCCCAGTAGCTGCTCATCCACTTGGCGAAGTTCCCATCTTCGTCGTCGTCGTTGTTGCCGACGACGGCAGGGTATAGCCTGAGAGACAGCGTGATTTCTGGCTATCGGCGGAGCTAAGGCCAGGGCTTAGTGGACCTGTGCCGTGGGAGGGGGGTCTTGCGGAAGACACACCGCTCTGCCGTGAAGTCCCACTGAATCTTCCGATGAAGCTGGGCGCCTGGAGATCCTTCAGCTTTGATAGGACCTCTTACCCGCTGTGTGTTTCGATTCCCACCAAAAGATATGCAGCACAACTTTTTCTAAAGTTTTAATGATAGGAGCCTCTGTTAATGATTCATGAAGTAGAGCTGTTGTGCTGGTTAGAGGAAGGGGGCCTTGCTTTTAAGCTTTCAATTATTGGAAGCAGCAAAGGCCTGGGGGGTGGGGGAGCATACTGTACCTCCAATTTTCCCATAGTTTCCACTTGGTGAGCATGTCAAATTTGTCAATAAATTATTGACTGCTGGTTGTTCTCTGCAAACCCCATCAGCCTCTGGAAGACCATGGCAGACTGGTGGGAGACTAGCGCGTGAGTGACGGACAAAGGCTTTGACAAAATCATGAATAAGCTGGACCTAGCTGGGTAGGCATAGGCACATATAACAGGTGACAACAGACAGGTGATTTCTTACAGAATAAGCATATTTTCTTTCCCTCTTTTTATTGATCATTAGCTGGTTTTCTTCAAGACTAAGCAGCAGCCTAGCATTGTTGCTAACCTGGACTGCAGTTTCTTTCAGTCACTAATTATATATTTAAAAGGCAAGTGATTAAACGTTTATAAATGTATGCATGTATGGATTCAATTTTTATGGCCTTGACCATACTGTGGCTCTCAAAACTAAGGAGATAAAGAACACACTCACTATTGCCTAAGGATTGCATGCACATTTGTTGCAGCAAATGTAATACACATGTCATACATTAATTACAGGACTGTTACGTTTCTGATCCGTCCTCAGTCATCAGTCAGTTTTCAATGGAATAAACCTCTGCCTTAGTGAATCACTGTCTGCACCAAAGACTTCCTGTCAATAAAACTGCCCTCTTTCCTAAGGATGTGTGTGGGGCAGATTTCCCTGACTGTTCCCCGCTGCTGTGGACCACTTGCTCTGTGTATGAGGTCACAGCTGATTGTTTTTTAGAACACCCGTGTTTTAACAGTATACCAGCCACACACAAGGAGCCCAGTGCTGTCTAGAAAAAGATTTCACACGCTGTGAATGGCGTCAAAGGAAGATCATCAGTCATCTGCCATGGGTGGAAAAGTTATTCCCTGCAGTTTTTTAAATGTCACGAATGGAGAATCAGAAGCCAAACACTGGAATTCCCATGAAAGTCTCACACAATATAGAAAATATTGGAACTTAAGGTGACAATGGGCTAATCTCAGATTTGTCAACAGATGTCCCATATATTACTCCCTAGTAGCAATCCCCAAACATATAACCCTGGAGTCAAGCTGGAAGATCCCAGATAATCCTAACAGGATATCAGTGCTGCCCACTGACCTCCAGACCATGGGTTTTACTATGAAGGATGACATTGACCATTAGTCAAAGTTTAGTTAACAGTCATGCATGGTGTGGGCTGTGACCCAAAACGACCTGATCAATGCATATAGGTACAAATAAATGCACAGCCAATGCCTGATTTGTAAAGTACCAGTAAAAAGTCTGGAAGCACCTACCCATAGAAGGTTTTTTTGTACTGTTCTCTACGTTTTAGAATAATTATAAAGACATCAAAACTCTAAAATAACATATATGGAATTATACACCGAACAAAAATGCATTAAACATACTAATTTGTTGGGGGGAGGGGCAGCTCGGTGGGTTGGGACTCAGAATGTTGTTGGTTCAAATCCCTGGGTCGGCAGAGGGATCCCACAATTGAGCTCTTGAGCAAGGCCCTTAACCTCGACTGCTCCAGGGATTGGCTGATCCTACTTTCCCCTTACGCTAGCTTCATGAGGTGGCCTCCTGGGATGCTTTTCCAGCTGCCCAGAAGGAGGTCCCACATATGCTAAACACTCATTGAGCACTTCTCCTTCACTCTCTGGTCAAACTCCTCCAAAATCATCTCTACTCTGTTTAGATCAGGTGGCCAGGTCATGTGATATGACACTCTCCTTTGTAGGCGGCTTGGCGTGTCCAAACTTTTTACTGGTACCATATAAAGAGAGACAGTGACGATGATATCCAAGAGGGGAAAACTGAATTAGAGGCAAAATCACTGATAATTATGAGTGCAGCAAAAAACAGGAAGCATTGGTATTAGAGGCAGGAAATGTGGTATGTTTGGAGGAAGAAAACATGACAGGGATTCAATTAAACCAAAAGTTAATCCTAGAATAAATCTCATGATGTACTATGTTGGGCAGAAAGGTCTGATGTCAGGGAAATAAAGAGGTCAAATATTTTCATATCTCTCAGTGTACCCTATTGCAGAACTAGTGTAGGAAAGAGGACTGAGATAATTACAGGAAACTTAAACGATAAACTAACTAGCATGCTATAACTAGGGCAAAGATTTAGATCAAGACTCTCAAAGTGTATTAATTTGCTTGACCGTTGAAATGACAGTCTCCTCTGGGACAACATATCCAGAGGAACAGTGCAAGTCTACTGCAAAAATGGCAGTAAGCACAGCAGAGCAAACATTGCCAAGCTGAAATCATGAAGCCTTCATACGATTAACATGAATTATGAAACAGGGGACTTCATATGAAAAAATACATTCACCAAACCACATACTGAAAGTCACATACACTGCATCCACCAGAAAAAACATACCTCAGTAACCTGCTATGCACCAAACAATGTAAACAATGTAAAATGAATATAGGACAAAACAGAGTACTTGCTCAAATCGAATGTTTGATAACACTTTACATTAACTACACCTTCATAATGCATTCATTACGCATTAATAGAACATTCAGTGCACTGTCATAATGCATTCATAATGCATTTATGGAACACTCATAGTAAAGTGTTACTGATTGTTTTGCGGTCACCTCACCCCCTACCTTGCTTATGTGTAGCAATTACACATGATGGAGGCAGGTCAGAAGGAATGGAGCACTTGCGCAGTGAATCAATTCAGCTTTGGGGTATCTCCTATGGTAACAGACCAGGGGTGAGTTTCCCAAAGCCTTCTTAACCCAACCTTGTTCGTAAGTACTATGTTAAAAGATAGAACTTACAAACTACGCAGCATTAAGAAGGCTTTGGGAAACTCGCCCCAGATCTGTTTGTCTTTACTGGGTGTTCTGGGAAGCCAAATTCACCTCATTTCCCTCAGTAATTTTTTACGAAATTATGCAAAACTTGAAAGGGATTCTTTAAGTGTTTCCCCTGAGGAGCGTGAGATGAAAAAGCTTCTCAGACAGACTTTGAAGGAAGAGAAAGCAATTATTACAAATACACAATATATTTTACAGACAGGACACATTTATGAATAACATCCAGTTTTTTAGAAGTATTAACATTATACATATTCTTAATAGGAAGATGAATTTATTTATTTATTTATAAGAATTATCAAATAATTTACTTCAATCAATTTATCTATTTTTCCTGCAATTCTGAAGCAACCTCCCCCACTTAAAACATTCAATAATTCTAATAATTAACAAATGATGCATCTTAATAGTATTTCTACTTAATAGTTAAGTATTAATACTTAATACTTAATAGTATTTCACAGTATTCTGCATCAAAAATAATTTCAACATGTTATCCATTAAAGGATCATGATAAAATAATAATAATTAATATATCAAATATATTTTGGACACAATATTTGACACTGACTGAGAGTAACAAAACAAATGTGTTTCAAAAAGCATAGTAGGCAGTCATGTACATTTTTGTTTACAAATTAAATAGATAGGGAGCCTCTGATCATTTAAAAAACGAATCTACTGTGCTAAATATTTTAGCCTGGCCTGTCGACACTCTTCGCAAACTTTTAGAAAAATCACACTGACATGATTTCTTGCTATTTGTATGGCCTTCAAAATCAATCACCTGACATTATGGCATCAGGGTCAATTAAAAATCGACCCTGTCGTGTGTTATTATCAGAAGCTACGACTGACGAGGGGAAGCTTACAAACTGGGATGCACTGTGCCAGATGTCTGCTATTGACGTTTTGGTCATGTGGCCGAAGTGAGAGATCATACTGATACATATCCCTCAGATGTGATTTACTTTTAATAGTAATTTCATTGTACAGGTGACACTTTAAATATATACAGCCAAATAAAAAGAAAATAAGATGTCTGCAGTAGAAAAACCCTTTTCATGTACGAGAGCTGATTGATAAGGAAAGGTTTCCAACCACGCGGCATATCTGGTAGTGGGAAGAAAAACATTTGGTCATGTGTTCGGTAGCCGATACTGTGTAGTGCAAAGAATTAAGTTTCAGTTCAGTGTTCGAAGCCCCTAAGCAATAGTATTTGTTGGTAAAGCGCTCGAAATCCAAGTTATGTATGAAGCAGTGTTCAATAACGAAGTTTTTGACAGTAGAAGGTTGTGAGCCAGTGAAATTCATAGGCAATTGGTGTGATTTACATGGATTTTCTGACTAAAAGAACGACGATAAATTCTGAAAGGTATTGTGAAACCTTACGAGCACTTAAGCAATGCATTGGCAGAATCAGACCTGAAAGAAAAACTTTTCTTTTGCATCACGACAACACAAGGCCACACTGCAATGGTCAAACGAAGGAAGCAGTGACAAACCTCAAACGAAGCAGTGACAAACCTCAAACGAAGCAGTGACAAACCTGATTTTCAGTTGTTCCGCCCCCACCTTATAGCCCAGGTTTGACTTTGTCCGACTTCTGGTTCTTCCCAAAACTGAACGAGATGTTGAAAGGATTTTTTTTTGGAATTTTTTCTTGGATGTTGAAGTTGGTGATTCAGAAACCAACCAGAAAGATTCTTCATGGATGGAATGAAAAAATGGATAGTGCGTTTGGAAAATTGTGTATCAGTAAATGTGAACTATATTGAAAAATACGTTTACAGTGTTTAGGATGAATAAATTGGCTTCATTTTGATATCACTTTTATTATTTCATATCATCAGAATCGTCCATCCATCCATCCATTGTCCAAACCGCTTATCCCAGTGGGTCGCGGGATCATCAGAATCATATTTTATATCATTAGTGATCTTACTTATCAATCAACCTTTGTACTAAATATACAGGTGCTTATGCGAAAGTAGCATTTTAAAAACATTTTATTTAAAAATCTTTTAAAATATTTTGTTGTATATTTCATTTAAGAAGAAAAGATTTAATTTATTGTTGCACCAGTCGGATAAGCAATTAAATGGTAGAAATACTGTTCTCATTACATTCATCGGTGATGCGGTGGTACATTGCTTAGTACTGTCGCCTCACACCTCTGGAACCTGAGTTCCATTTTTGTTTGAACTGGGTTGCAAGTTGCAATGGTGTACGTCAGGGGTGGTCAATCTTATCCGCAAAGGGCCGTTGTGTATGCCGGTTTTTGGGATAACCTTTAGGTCAGCTGTTCAAACCCAGGTGTGAGGACTCTTCAGCCAATTAGTCCTCTAATTAGTGACCTAATTAAGGAGTTGCAGCGAAAACCTGCATACACACCGGCCCTTTGCAGATAAGATTGGCCACTCCTGGTGTATGTTTTGCCTGTGATGCACACTTTGCCTCCTGTAGGCAAAACACAGGCACTTAAGCTAATTAGTGTCATTAAACTAGCATTCCACCCAGAGTGTGTCCTAGGATGGATTCCAGGCCCTGGTGCAACCCTTATCAGGATAAGTGATTAGATGATAGATGGATGTAATCTGTCCTTCCATTTTCTGAAAGCACTTGTCCTATTCAGGGTTGCAGGGGGTCCAGAGCCTGTCCCAGAGGCTAGAGACACAAGGCAGGGAACAACCCAGGATAGAACACCAGCCCATCGCAGGGCACACTCACACACACCGGCTCACCTACAAGCAATTTGGTAACTCCAATAGCCTCAGCATTTTTTTGGACTGTGGGGGGAAACCAGAGTACCCAGAGGAAACCCCAAGACGACACAGGGAGAGCATGCAAACTCTTCACACACAGAGCCACAGCAGGGACTCAAACCCTGTTCCCAGAGGTATGAGGCAACAGTGCTAACCACTGCAACACTGTGCTGCCCCATGTCGTTATATGTAATATAATTTTACAGGCTGCAATGATCATTGATAGTAGCAGTGAGTTGATAGAGGCAAGCACTGGTCAGCCCGCTCTTTACAGATCCCATTAGATCAGGGGCAATCAATGACACATGGCACATCAAAATAGAAGTAAACAATCCATTGCTACACAGAAGTCTTGAATCTCTGCCCCGAAGAACAAAATGGAGATCTCTCCATCAAAAAACTACAAATGATTAGCTGCTATGAGCTGCAATGTAATGTGTAATGTGTGCACGCCATGAACGCCAGTGAAAATGACCATGTCGTAGGAATCATCACTGAGGGGATCCCTGACAATATCCTTAAGGGAACCACAGTTAATGACTGGGCCCTGTGGACAAGTGGGTTAATAAACAGTTTTCTATGGGTATTCCTTTGGGCATTTAGATTAATAATCTGGCCCTGTGGACACATTGTTAATGAGTAGCCCCTGTGAGAATCCTTGTTAATGAAAAGTGCTGTCGGCCTTGAAGGGCTATTTACTTGAGACTACTCGAGGCTTTTGATGTCTGTTAGTCTTTATGATCAGTCAGTGTACGAGTGTGAGCAGGATCTGACACCACGGCGAATCATGATGGACAATTTGATTTTATCACGGGCACGGTATTTAAAAACATACTTATGTGGTTTGTTTTTCCTCAGTCAAAACATTCTGGCCCAGACACCATTGTTTGTGTACGATAGGTTGATGATCTGTCTGTGTGAGTCAGGTGTACATAATTTTGCGTGTGCTGATGGCAGCTGAGTCTCAGAGTAAAGAAGGTGGAAGTGGTTTAGGATTGTTCTCAGACTGTAGATCCGAAGCTCAAGAGCCAAAGCACAAGAGGGGCTCAACAACAAGAAGGGGGAGTTCCCCGTAAATAGCCCCTAAGGGCCCTGCTACACTCCTAACCAGAAACTTTTCAGCGAAATACCAAGTTGCATAAATGGGTCAAGCACTTTGGGTCACTTTGTATAAATGACTTAGAAAAGAAAATAAATGTAAATACCATTGTATAAATGATTGAATTCCTTTATGAAAGTGTGAAGAATATGATGATTTGCTTGATGGGAACGTGGTGAAATTGTTGATTGTGGTTTTAAAAAACAGGTCAGGGGTGGTCAATCTTATCCGGGATATTTTTGGGATAACCTTTAGGTCAGCTGTTCAAACCCAGGTGTGAGGATTCTTCAGCCAATCAGCCCTCTAATTAGTAATCTAATTAGTGAAAACCCGCATACCCAGCAGCCCTTTGTGGATTAGATTGCCCACCCCTGCCCAAGCAATCACCTCCTTTTAACTCCATTCTAGTATGGTTTTGATTAAAACTTGGGTAACAGGCTTCACAACTACCACACAAATGATAGTCCTACTTCTTCTTGACCATGCAAGTTGGAAGACAAGGTTATGAAACTTGTTACTCATTATCAGATTATCTCAGGCAGATTGCTGGACCATTCAGATTTTCCCACAGCATCAATTATGGACTCCCACGTAAATATTTATCATTACATAAATATTTTCCTTTGCTCCCATATGAATTTGTAACGGGCAAATGTCTTTGTTATTTTCTGTGAAACAGATTACTGACATTTCCATCTATCACTGCAATGCTTCCGAGTACAGTAGAATAAATGATGCAAGTGCCACCTACTGGTGGCATTAAGATCTGCAGGGAGACCTCCATCAGGGGTGGACCTATTATGACTGTCTCTGCGTAAGATATATACACAAAGCTATTGGACTGCATGATTTTCATTCTTCTATATCCTAAAGATAAATTAAGGACAGCCTGGGGGCTCAGAATGTTTGTACAGGTTTCCACGGAGAGCAGACTCCTCATCGCCTTTTCTGTGTCATTGTGTCCACCGTGTTAGACCGCCGTCCCATCCAGGGTGCAGTCTTCCTTCTGTCCTGTGTGATAGGCTCCACTCTCACATCCCTGCATAAAAAAGCAGGTAGAAAAACTGGATAGATGAATAATAATATTACTAACTTTGTTTTGTATGTTCGGTAAAATAACCCATTTGTTCTACATAACAAACAGATTGCAGGCGGGGTGCTATATGCAACTCAGCAGGTCGGGCAGAGTGATGTCATTGTTGGGCCCCTGAACGTGGCCCTTAATCCCCACTTGCTCCAGGCCTTGCCTGCCCTTGCTTTCTCAAAAATATCTATGTTGTTTTGGGTGATAAAGTCTGCTAAATAAGGTAAATGTAATTACAAGAAGGATGCATTTTGAAAATGAAACTCATTCAATCAACACAATATTTTTTTATTAAAAAATAAACCTTGAACCCATGTTCCATTCATTAGTCAGAGTATGATTAATTAGATAATTTTACAAGACTGGCCACATTAAAACATTCAACTTTAAAAGTGACAGAAAAAATGTTTCTGTGCCCACAATTGGAAGGCTGTCAGTTCAAACCTCAGGGTCGGCAGAGTGATGCCAGCATTGGGCCCTTGAACAAGATCTTTAACCCTAATTTCTCCAGGGACTGGCTGAGCAATGCATTTTGGATAAAAATAGCTGTTAAATAAATATAAATCTCTAGTTTACATACATTTAGAACATAAATAGGACACAATCTTATCTAAGCACTACTGGATATTTAGCCCTTTGTGGGTGGCATGTTGGTTCCACACACACATCAGCACACACATCAGCACCACTAGGGCTGGGGTTTTAGTCCCAATTCAGCTTTGTGTACTGTACAGATTTCCTTTGGATACCTCACGTTCCATCCATACAAAACATGTTCAAATGAACAGGACAAGAAACATTCTACATGTATATACAGCATTAATGTAATTTAAATATCTATCAAATATACAGGACAATATTGTAAACACTGCGAACAGCTTCATTACGTTTCCTTACAGCTTCTGTATTTTGCGTCTCATCCATCACTTTGCCACTGCACAGAATGATAAAAACACTAAACATTTGTGAATACAGTTTACATGGTGAACTCATGAGTTCAATTTAATTCCTAAATTGTTTTTAAAAAGTGAAAGAAAATATACAGTATTTATCTTCAAGTGCCACAAGTACTGGCAATTTAAGGTCTGTGCATTCTGCAGTGAAATACTTTTTAAAGTTTGTAGCTGTATCCTGTAAAACTATAAAATGACTTCAGTGTGCAAATGACCTATAACATTATAGGAAAAGTTCTACAAATACCATCAGCACTACGTACAGTTCAAAAGGCTCTCATTTAGGGCGATCACAGACGATACCAGCTGGCTGTCAGTCACGAAATCCCCCGCAATGATGTTGATGCACTGATTGTTGGATCCAGGGCTTTGGGCCATGACCCAAGTCAGTAGTGCTGGGTAGGTGGTCATCACCAGGTCCTTCAAGGACTGCAGAGGGTGGCGACAGATGTACTTCAAATCTTCTGTCAGGTTAATACCAGCGACAAAGAAGCCCGCTGTCGAAATATTCAGGGCACGTTATGTGTAGGTTTAACACAAAGAAATCATGTTTTGATTGCTTAACTTAAGTTCCTGCTATTGGGTCTTCACAGAAGCACTGTGCACTTCCACTAAAGCTGACATTAAAATACTAGATGAGACTGGCTGAACTCTAACCACGTGATGTATCTTCATTCCTCACCTGGGCGGCCTTGCTGCTTCCTTCGCTCAAACTCATGGATCAACGCCTGTGCTTTGCACTTGTTTGCCCACCAGTACGGGATGTGCGCCCACAGCTCGCCATGGTGACTCATAGCCATGTGATCATACGAGGCTATCACCTGATAGCCCTTGCTCCACAGGTTCTTCAGGGTTACCGTCTCCTGGAATTAACAAGGGAGTCACACAGGTTCAAGTCAGTATCTTTTGAGCATTTCCTAGGGCTGGGCGACATCACATTGATATAAAATTTCGCCTGTGCAATAATGACCAGGGCTTCAGATGACAGGCGAAATGTTTAGCTGGACGTTAGCTTTTTGGCACTATATGGATGTTTATTTATGAACACAATATGTTAAGCAGATTAGTAGTATGGCTAGAATATTAATGAGATGCATTTTGTGACGCCCAAAAGTTAGTAATCTGAATAAACTTGCCTATACGCATATCTTGCGTATCTTATTTCCCTTCTAGTTCATTAAACATTCCATGTATTTATTAACAAAGCTGTTCTGTTCAACAATTCATGTCGAAAACTACTTGAAAAACAAGCCAGCTGTACCTTCTTAGGACACAACTTTGTGGTGAAGACATTCTTTATGATTTCAATGAGGACATTGTGAAGTTCTTGGTTTAATCCCTGGAAGTGACTGAAGGACAAGATTACCACCTCTCTTGGATGGACATCCAACCACTCTCTAATCTCCTTCAGAACAGACTACAAAAGAGAAGTAGAAAAAATCCTTGCAGCAGCAAAAACCTTTCTGTAAAGACTAATTCTGTAATTCATATTACTCCATTAGATATACAGGCAGTCCCCAGGTTACGAATGAGTTCTGTTTCCTAAGTCTTTAAGCCAAATTTGTAGGCAAGTCAGACAATTAATCATACAGTACATAATAATAATAATACCTATACAGTAATAAGTTATAAGTAACTACATACGGTACTGCATGGTACGTTGAGCCGACAAACTGCTAAAGCCATCCAACATTTTCACAAGTGACACAAAGTAGTGCATGTGTTCGTTATCAGGAACCACTGCATTTAACCCAAAATTTTTTATATACTGTAATAGGCTTTATGGCAGTCTATTTGTAAGTATGAGTTAACGAAGGGCCTCAGGTTGATTCAATAGTTTAAATGTTGAAAATACTTGAAAAGTTTTCCATAGCCGAGTGTAAACTATATTGTACATATTAAGAGACGTCAATATTAAAATGCCACACAAAATGTCAATATTTTTAGAACAGGCAGTATTTCAATAAATGAAAAACATCAAAGATTATAGCATGCATAATGCTAAGTTGCATTGTTGTTGCACAAGTAGCATTTCTTGGTGGTGTCCTCTGCAGATCATTTAAAATAACCAGCATGCTTTGTTTTTGGTAAAACTTAATAACACAGTTAAAGTTGTACAGGAAACTTGCAAACTAGGCTAACAGTAATTATTTAGTAACATACCTCTTTGTGTCGAAGAGCAATTCATAGCTTAGGCTTTCAAAAACAATGTGAGCCACTTTACTGTATTACTTTAGCAGCATAAATGACATTTAGACTTCATAAGCCAGGAAGTCACACAGGCTGTATGTTGACTTACTTCCACGGTCACTGTCGTATAGACACCATGATAAAAGCACAAGTCATTGGAGCAGTCATTGGGCCGATGGGCGATTCGCAGGTCACAGTACCGAACTCCGCAGTCCAACTGCTGTGTCACACTGGAGTCCTGAGGAAATCAGGAAGAGGGGTAGATGACATGCTGCTACCAGAGTACGGAAGTCACTCACAAGGGTTAACCAAAATATACTAGAATTAAGGGTTTATCAGAATCACACATTGAAGCTGAGCAGACAACAGTCATTAGTTTGAATATTTAACTCCTTTTATCTTCATTGCATGTCAGCTCCCCAGACAAATGTCACTCATATTAAAAAAAGAACAACTCAGGAACAGAAATCATGGAATTGGAACCACCAATTATATTTCCAGTAAGAAAAATATATTCATCCACCCTTACTGACCAAACCTGTTTTCAAGCTGCTGGCAGCATGGGTAGATATGTAAACGAACATGTGACTACATCACTCGAAGCTGATTGGTGCAAAATATCAAAAGTATAGTGCACACACCCTTCAAAGAAATGACAACTGAAAATGAGAAACCTAGACTGCATGTTAGATACAGGTATACACTCAGGGCTGGGGAAGTTGCTCACAAAAATCCATTACAGACGGAGGTGGAAAGTTTCAGGGCCAGAAAGTACAAATTCAGACCAAGGTTTTGTTTCAACCAACCAGTTGAGTATAAAGAGTCACAGTCACAGAGTACTCAACCAAACACTGTATATATTGTGTATGTATATGCAAAAACAGCTTTCATTTCAATTACTGTCAATTACTGTCTAATGTCGTTTTGGATAAGAATTCACCAGTACAACATGCATCCGTTCATGAACTTCCCTCTTCATCGACTACACTTTAACCACTGATGTTAGGGCTCTGACTGGACTACTCAAAGTATTTTAGCATTTTTGTCTTTAAGCACTTTTCCTTTAATAGTGTGCTTTGGGTTACTGTCTTCCTGAACTGTCATCATTCCCAATTTTCTGACCACACTTCACTTCTTTTCGCTTCTCAGAAGAATTTGATGAAGAGAAACACTCTACAGCTGGTATGTTGCTTTCATCATCAGACCCGAAAATCCTTCTCCACAAGACCTGGAAACCCACGCACGTTATTTTAGATGTCTTAACTGAGCGTCAGTACCGTTTTTTTTTCTCTTCATGGCGCCATACTCTACACCTCATATTTGTACTAAGCTTATATTGCTGTAGCCTGCATATATTGACCTCTTTTCACCAAAATAACTTCAACCTCCTTCAAAGTCGCCACCGGATTCTTGGGGATCTCTGGACAGCCTGGTTGTTCTCTCTCTTGGTTTGTATAGAGACTTTAGACGACTTGGTCTAAGAAAAGTGGTACCATTTGCCATCCATTTCTTAATGATGAATGTGACTGCGTTCCAATGGATATTTAAAGCCTTTCTTTCTGAAATTGCAGTAATACTGTGCTTAGATGAGTTCTCTTAATTATTAGGCTGAAAGGAAACAGCAGTTGGATTTCGATGCTCCTTACCTGTGTTACAGCCCATTTGTACAAAAAAGGACGGACCAGTGGTTTCATGTACTTATCCAGCTTCTGCAGCAAATCTGGTTGTGTGAGGTCCATCGGACTGTTGCTCTTATCCAAGCAGTAAGTAACGGTGTTATGACTTCCTACAAAATGTACACAGCATGCTTAAATCTAAAACTGTTAATCATAATTTCAGAATACAAGAACAAAAAACTTATCCAAGAATAAAATATTTCTACATACACTTCTTGCGATCATGAATATTCATTTGATTTTCTTAACTAGATACTGGAAAGTGTACCTGGGATGGCCAGGTGATAGAGGGGCAGGTTCTGAAGAATGGCTGGCAGGTGAGACATCCAGTTGTCTGTGGGCAAATCTCTCAGGGACTGGTTACTCGCAGACATCTCTGTATTATTACACGAAACTGATTCAGTATAAATAATTTGTATGCTGGACGGTAACAAAGAATTTGTAAATATAAGTAAATATTTTGCATATATAAAAAAGTCACAGTTTGTCGAAAAGGATTAGGAGGTAAATTTTATACCAAAATCTACTGATGCACCAATGAATAATTATCCTTTAAAACGAAAAACTTTTATCAACAAACACATTATGCATACATTTGTTTCTAACCACCATAGGAGTTACACCTGGCAACAAACGAATAATTACCTTTCCCGAATAACTAACGACGCGGAAGTTACAGTCGTCTCTTCTTTACTCCTTTCTGCGGGAACCTGCTATGGGGACGGATTTAAATAGCTTCCCATAACAAAACAAATGACCCAGACACCTCCGCTCATTTCCCAGTCTGTCCCATCCAGGCACCGTCAGGAGAGGTAAAGGTGAAACAGGAGCCCCGACATGTACCCGGCCGGCCGCTGTATCAGGTTGCAAGTGGACGCTTCGCGCTGAAAGATCCGCCGCTGGAAATACTTCAGTATAATAGAAAACTCGCAATTCAAATTCAATGAATTCAAGTTCGAATTTTAACGTCTTCTTTGGCATGGATTACTGACGCTATTTCACAGGAGACGCGGTATAAAATAAAACAGTTACAAAGTGTTCAGATTGGTTTCATTTTAATGTGCTGCGAAGTGCTGGAGCTCATCCAATCATCGTAATGTTGCTGCAAGGAAATTCACAGCCCGATACAGCCGTTAACGCCACCCTTAAAGAGACTTTTATATTCTACCCACATGGCATTAAATCCTGAGCTGTATTTAAACACTTAGCACGTATATGGTAAATTGATAAGTAGTATTGTTAGTTTTCCATGATCATGGAAAGTGCCAAGTCAGCGACGGGCGCCGGCTCGGGTCTTCCGGAGTGTGCGTCCGTGTGGCTTCGAGTCACGTCGGAAATACGAGATGAGAGCACATGAACGCCAGTGCAAAGTGCGTATTTACTGATGGGGAAACTCGGGATTTTCTAGCCCCGAGTTTCCGAGTTAGGGGGGGGGGTCGTTACAGCAATCATGGCGGAGGCTGTAGATATCCCCCGTGTGAACGGCAAATTGATTTGAAACTAGTACATTTTATGTTCCCCGTCATTGCAAAACTCTTAATGGTTTTGAAGATTGAGGATATTATTAAATGGTTGATAGGTGTGTGGCTTAATATTTGATATGTGGCTGATTAGCTACCTGTTGTTTAAGCAGGGGATTACTAAAAGTAATGTGATTATTAATGTAAGAATTTATTTTGTTTTGTGTGTATTAATCTATTAACTATTAAGTTGTAAACTGGACTACCCAGTAACTAGTTAACAACACAAACAAACAAATGGGTTTCCTAAGTTCTTCACGGTCAGTAACGTTGGGGGAAACGCAAAATTGGAGACGGGTCTAGCTGCAGACGCCTGTAGAGTGGAGCTCCACCGGAAATATTATATATTTATAATATGATATATATGTATTGTATCACGTGTTTCCGGTGGATCTCCACTCTACAGGCGTCTGCAGCTAGACCCTTTTGCAATTTTTTTTTAATTCAATCATAGTATACAATCAAGGCATAAAGAGACAGTATCTATGTCAAACACCAAAACGTGTTGAATCAGTTCCAGCAGGAAAACAACAAGAACGATAGGAGGGTCTTATCACAAGAGTGGCTCTTGCAAAATTTAGCAAAACAAAACGTTGATTTCTTACCGGCTCCATTTTACTCCGACTTAACAACTTGAACATGCGTCATGCCGTAATTACGATCTCCCTACTCCCTAGTCCAGAGCTCGGCAACCTGCGGCTCTACTCAGAAGGATAGGCGCATTCACATTTTCATGTCTTAGCATATTATGATAATGGGTACATTCGACTTGATGCAGCCGCTTACAGCGCTGGTTTAAAGCAATGCATCATGGTTAGATTATTATTATTTTCTTAATTTGTACTTTTTAAAAATTTTTACCAAGCAAACAGCAAGTATACAACAGAATACAATAATATAGACAGCCGGGGGTGTTAATTATACAAATAAGCGCAAAGATTGTTAGATTTTTTTGTCCGACTTCAGCCGACACTGCAAAGCGTCATCATGTCACATGGTACAAAGACCTCGCGAGAACAAGACGACATAAGACGACTTAACGGAAGGGCCTGATTATCTGTATCAGGTGTGTTAAATTAGGGCTGCTCCTAAGCTCTGCAGGGTGGTAGCTCTCCGGGAGCAGGATTGGGCAGCCCTGGTCTAGTCTGTGAAGAAGGCATTCAAGTAAGAATTGCATTGTACTCTGTACATGACAATAAAAACTTTGAATCCTTGAAATAAATGTATTTGATCTTTTTCCTGGTAGCTATCTTTTTACACAGGGCCACTATACACAATAGTATTTTTTTCACTGCTAACAGTTTGGATCAGGAGTTTGTTATTGTAAAAGAAGTAACGTGCGTGTAGGTGATATTTTTATAGATTACCTACACCCTTCTGGCAGTGAGCCTTTCCATGTGATATTGTATTCTTAATGTGTATGCTTATTAGAACAAAAACACAAAAAGAACACTTTTATGTCTGAAAGTGTACCTCCAGCACATTGTATATGTGACTATATGTGAACCTATCACCCTAAATATTATCACAATATCTGATACACAATATCTATTAATCTTCATGTTACTGAGTGAATCAACAGTGTGTAAAGGTTTGCTAAAACAATCTGACATGGAGGATAATGCTCATATGCTCATTTTGAACAATAAACAAATAAAAATCACAAAAATAAATTAACTTTTTTCCATCCAATTAACTTTAATGAATAGCTTGTCAACTGATTATGCATTTCTGCAGTGGAACAGGTGTTGTGTGTTTCTGGGTAGATGGTTGGGCCTTTATTAAACCTCCAAATATACATTACTTCACGGGTGTCAAACTCTAGTCCTGGAGGGCCGGAGTCCTGCACATTTTTGGATTTCCCCTCATTTAACACACCTGATTCAATCCCTTGTGCTAATTACCATGTCACTCCTGAGCTGAATCATTTGTGGTGGAACAGGGAAAGAATTAAACTACACAGGGCTCCGGCCCTCCAGGACTGTAGTTTGACACCCCTGCATTACTTGAACCATGGCAACTGAAATCGTGTCAGTCGTACTCACTGACTCTCAAGGCACATTGCTATTGCATGTGCCCAAAGAAACTGCAGAAAAGCTAAGGACTGGTGAGTACCCAATAATCTTTCATTTGCTAATACTTGTTTAAGTTGGGTCAAACACTACTGTCAATACCTCTTTGAATGGTGTTTGTGTGTGTGTTTTTTTTTTTTTTTTTTTCTTCTTCAGATAAAGAGTTCTTGGCTAGTCTAGCTTCTCGGGTTAGACTATCTGCAATGTTGCAAGGTAAAGATCCTTTTTGAATGTGTTTTAATAAAAGATTTTATTAGACAGTGGGAGACCAGTTAAAATGATTAGTTAATTACCACATCATCTTCTCTGCCTCCTGCCAGCACCATCTGCATCCTCAAGACCCACTGTTGCAACCCCACCTGTGCCCCTGAACCCTGCCATTCCCTTCCGTCCACCAGCAGCACACTCAGCAGGTCCTAGCACTGTGGAAGATGACTCGAACCAGGACATTCCAGAGTCACAACCAGGTATAGTGCCAATTAGACAAATCACAATTAAATTTTACACTGTGAAATGACAGTACAATCTTTTCCTCTCAGAAATGAAACACCGGCTCACGCTTCTTCTGCTTGCAACAATAAGAAAACATTGCACCCTGTACAACACAAATAAGCCAGCTTTTTATAAAAGAGTCCATAGGGACATGTTGCAAAGGGACCACAAATGCTCAGTGCAACAGATAAGGAAGAAAATCTGTAACATGTTGGCAACCTACAAAAGGGTCAAAGACCGATGTCAGACCACTGGAGAGGCAAGAATCAACTGGGACTATTACACAGTAAGTAGAACAATGTTTGTTTACCAGTCTTGATGATAATGTTAACATTATGCCATTTTAACTGTACACTACTAATTAGGTCATGTAGTATGAGTTTTCCAACAATCACTAAAGATGTTCTAGCTAATGTCACTTTGCTGGACTTAAACCAGTCTTGTTTCCACAGATTATGGATGAAATATTTGGCCGGTCGGGAGTTGGGAGTGCCCCAGAGGGCACAATAACCTCCACACCCCTCTCTACCCCTCAGCCTTCAGCACCAGAGCCTGAGCCTGGTCCTGCTGTTTTACGCAAAACACCTACAGATGGGGCCACAGGTAGGAAACCAGCAAGCCAAGCTGGATCGTTCTTTGCATCCTACGAGGCCCATGCTGAGCGGAGAACTGCTGTGCTGGAGTCCCTTGTGCGCCCAGATTTGGAGAGGTTCAGAAGGCTGAAGGAGAGGAGGAGGAGAAGCTTTGAGAAGAAAGTTCTCACAAGTCTTGGCCAAATTTCAAAGCGCTTGCAGGAGATTGCTAAAGGCCAAGAAGAAATTGTTCATATCTTGCAGAATGTACAGCACACAAAAAAATTAATAAATTAAAAAAACCTGTGTCCCACATCTCCTCTTTGGGTATTCCAATCTCATAACATTCACATTAAAGACAGCAGTTGGTTACTCCGTGTAGATGTCTAGGGACCGATAGTTACTCTGAGATTCCCTCCTGATTTGGCCAGGTATTGTGGCTCCCCAGTTCCATGACCTGCCCCAGGTAGGTACAGCAGGGGTCTTGAGTGTGAGACACTGCGATTACAAGGTGCAATACAAAAGTTCCTGCAATGTCTGCATAAAAAACAATACAAATGCACTTGATTTACATGTTGGCACCACCCCCTTTAAAGCAGTCCAAGTCAGTTCAGTGATCCTGTCCAAAATGGCAAATTTGTCAAAGTGAACTTTATTGTCAGCTCAACCATATAGAAGTACACAGTGAGATGAGCTGACACAGCTCAGGGTCCACAGTGTAACAAATGCTTAAAACAACACTGCACAAAGACAAAAGTAGCAGCAGTGTGGCATATAGCAAGTAACGTGTAGATTAATACAATGTATGGTATAGATACATCACGTTTATCAGAATAGCAGCATGACTTACAGCACTGAAAGCAGTGTGTGATCGTGTTTAAGAACATGTGTAAACAGCTGACAGGTCAGAATGTTTCACAGCTAAAGAATGACAATAGAAACAGTACAATACAGAACAATGACGATTCCTCATATCGCAGGCATGACAAAGTGACAAATGCAATGTGCAAGAGATTTAAAAGTGGTGTGTGATTTCCAGTACTTTTGGTCTATGTGCAAACTGGACATTACAGTAAAGTGGCTGTGCATGTGTGTAAGTTCTGCATAGCAATTTAAGAGGTGAATGAGGCAGTGTGGAAGATCTCAGGGGGGCGCATGGTGTTGAGGAGCCTGACAGCCTGGGGATGAAAGCTGTCCTCCAACCTAGCAGACCTGGCTCTGATGGAGGTGTTGCAACCTGACTGTACAAACTGGGGCCTCTCTGTCAGGAAATACAAAATCCGCTTGCAGAGAGTGGTGTTCAGGCCTAACCACCTCGGTTTCACAATCAGCTTTTGAGGGATGAATGCGTTGAATGCAGAGCTAATATCTATGAACAGCTGCTTGCACATGTAAGAGGCTGAGGTGAGTGTTTGGCTGCGGTTTGGCCTTTATAAATTATTGCATATTGTGTCTTTGTAATGAACTGCCTGTTCATTTAGAGGCTGAGGTGGATAAATGTCATCATCCAGGGCCTCATTGTTCATTACGTCAGGATGCTGATCCTCAGGATCATAGGACAGGTTGTATAGGATACAGCAGGCACACACAATTTTTTTGCCGGTCTGTGAGGTGTCCGTTGTCCCGGTATGGCGTCAGCTACTGAGGCAAGAGTGGGACGGCTGAGTCTGCAATGATGTGCAGACCCTCTGGCATGAGGGATCGGGGATCCGCCGCCAGAGCTTGAGCAACTGCTGTGTGCCGGAAAGCTCTGGCATCATGCCAGCTACTGGGGTGGCCCACGCTTACGTGGCAAAATCTCCTCCGGCTGTCACAAAACTCAAACAGAATGATAGAATAAAATTTTTTTCTGTTTAGGTATGCCAGTGGATTCTCTAGGTGTGGCTTCCTAATTGGGATGTGGCAGCCATCGACAGCCAAACCGGTACGTGGGAAACCTGCCCTAGGAAATCCCAACTCTGACCTATGAAGACTTTCCCCCACTGGTCAGGTAACATGATGTGCCATGTGTGTGTTTGTCAGCACACCAAACTGATGGCAGTGAACCATCAAAGTCGACTTGCTGATATTAAAGCGGTTTGCAACACCCCTATAGGACTCTTGATTTGCCAGGGTCCATAAACAGGCCAGGACACTGTGTTTTAAGGGGATTTTGGTACACAGGGCCAAGTGTGGTGATGACATACTGGGAAAATAAAAATGAGAAAACATGTCATTGCTAACATGGAAACATTGTTATAATAAACTATAACAATAAAGTAGCCTCAAAATGCCGTACACACCTCCACTTGTCCTTTAGAAAGCCAGTAATGACTCATAAACACTGACGGATTGTATAGAGGGATGACATCATCCACAAACCCAGTCATTTTTGGAACACGCCTAGTGAAGGGGATAGAACAAATGTGTTTTCTTCTCAATGTATTCTTATCTCGCCTTATTTCACTTATGGGCTCCTTAAAAGACACAGGAATGATCTCAGTTAGAACTGATTTATTTCTTGTGAACACATTTTTGTGACATAACATTTTCCTTTGGGTAAGCAGCCTAGAGGAATGAATAAAGCCTCTAGAACTGTACCGTCAACCTGAATGTAGGAAAAAGGATGTCTGAAAAACACGTGGACCCAGCCTCAGTTACTCGATCCTCCCCTCGCAGGTTGAGCTTTCTTTATTTATCTAGGCTAAAATCACTCCACTTTTTATCTTAAATTTGAGTAAGAATATTATATGACAATAATGAATCTGAAAGTTGTGGAGTTGTTTTAAGATTTACCCTGCCCTGTTCCGTGAGCCGGAACTAGAGGGATGATGTTATAAATATGATATGATGCATGTTTTAGACAGTTTTAAATTACCTTCGCTGTCCGCCGTATTCTTTATGCAAAAACACGGGAATTTCCACGATGTCGACTTCGCCTGCCATTGCAGTCAGGTCTCGCAAACTACGAGGAGTAGAAGTTGTCCGACTTGGCTGCAGTCAGTTTATACTCCATCCCTGCAGCCGCCGGCA
>JAODKC010000038.1:15504903-15534762 GCA_026777985.1 Mormyrops attenuatus
CAGAACTGAAATATGTTGTAATATTAGTCACCTTTGCGCTGTTACAAGTCCGAATGATTTAAAACTGAGATGCCCCCCGAAACTGGTTTTCTTTATTTTTTGTAAGTACTTCAATTTTTTTTTGTTAAATGCATATATATACCCATATCGCATTTAAAAAAATCTTATCAAAACCCCCGTCTCTGCCCATTGCTGCTCTTTGTAAATAGTGGGTCAGACATTTAGGAAAAATGGCTCTTTGCTTTAAAAAGTTTGCCCACTCCTGCCCTAGTTGGATCTTCCAGTAGTACTAGACTGGACTGCCGGGTTGCTCCAAAATTACTCTACAGCGAACTCTACTGTCGACTGGATAAAACGGACTGTAGAAAAACCACGAGAAAGTGTAAATGAGAGTCTAGCGATGAGCAGGTATACATCCTATTCAGGATTTTTCCAGGTTTCTATCATGTTCTTCCTGGGATAGACTCCAACCACAACAGAACGTTGCACTGGATAGTTTTAGTACACTTCTGAAGGGAGTCTGCTTCTATAAATGGTAAAGCTCCAGAAAATGTATTATCAAAAATAATTATTTTTCACAAAGACCTAACCATTTGGAAAACCCTCTATCCCTCCATCTGTCTCAAGCAGCACGCTGCACAAGGGTGTGGTACGTCCTGGATGGGATGTCAGGAAATCACAGGATGTGCACACACACACACAGACACAGACACAGACACAGACACACAGACACAGACACAGACACACACACACACAGCATACTCTATGGGCAATTTAGAGGCACCAGTTAGCCTAAGAGCATGTCTTTGAACCGCAAGAGGTAGCAGGGGGAATCCCATGTGATGTAGGGAGAACATGCAACTGCACACACAAAGCCCCCAAACCCCAATGGGTGGTAGGACTAGGCCACTGTCCCATCTTCGTTTGGAAAAACATAGGTAGAGAAAAGACCTGTATCAAGTGGCAATTATATAAGTAAACATTTCACTAGATTGTGCATATCAGTTGCAAATGCTTTAAACATGAAATTTTAATAGCACAGGGAACAGCACACAATCTCCACATTTCAGAGGAGGAACAAATAACAATTGAGTCACAGAATTGAACATGCCACCGGGAAGCTGAAAAACTCAGAAGACAGGATGTTCTGGAAGAATTCAAACTATATGGTCACAGTCCACATCCACTTGATGACAGCTAATAATATTAATCTTTTCATTAAAAAGGGGACAAAAGACGTATCACGTAACCTGACGGTAGTAAAGATCTGATTGCCTGTCAGTTTGTATTGACCCACCAGTTGCAGAAGGGAGGGGCCAAATTCTGAGTGGCTCCTTCTACTGCTATAATCGTTCATTAATGATCTTAATATTTATGTACTGAGCGTATATTTTCATCCAAAATTGTACACTATTGCCTCTCTCACTTGGGGTTTGAATTCCACCCCCGTTATGTAAGTTTGCATGTTCTTCCCATGTCGCTTGTGTTTCTTCTGGGTTCTGCAGTGCAGAAAGACAGCAAGTAGTCAGGAAAATTGGTTTCAAAATTGCCTGTAGTATGTGTGTACATCCAGCAATAGACTGACATGCCATTCAAAGTAACATACCCAATGGTGAAATCACTCTGCCAATGCTGGAAACTGAACCAGCAACCTTCCATTCACAGGCACAGGCTCTTACACCACTGAGCCACACACCACATATTTAAGGTACTCTCCTGCTTTTTGCCTGATGCCGCCTGGGACAGACTCCAAGCTGGACAAGTGGCTGGATGATGGAAGAAATTTAGGTTGTGTCACAATAGAATGAGGCATTTCCACCTTTCAAAAAAGTGATTTTTCTCAATTTCATATCTTCACGCCACCTGGCACATGAATAGCTTTATCACGTCCCGTGATATACATATCGATTTTTATGTACAAAGTAATTAGTCAAATTTCATTGTGCTACTTAAGTTAAAATCCATTAAAATCAAGAGGCAAAGCAGCAAAAGGAAATCACACAATAAGCTGGGATGCATTTTTTAATTTAATGAAAAACATTAAAAAGAAACAATACCTGAAAGTTCAATACCACCTAATGTAGTAAACATAGTATAAAATTAGCACCCCCTTTGGCTTTTGTCTGAATGAAAGCCAAGACATCCCTCAAATAATTCTTTACAGTGTTTTCAATAGTCTGAAAGATGACACAACTCAGTGATGCCTTTTAACAACAACATTTTATACAAGAAGTTCTCCATTATGCACAATAAGAGGTTGGGTGGTACATCACATAAGCAACACCCTGGAATGCAGGTGCCCGAAGTCACATATGCAAAGAAACCGCTGCTCTGTGACTGTCCAGCCTTTCCAAAACCTCTTGCCTGCCAACCCGGGTCTCAGCATGGAGTAGCTAGACCATCAACAGGCTATTAAGTAAAGCTGCCAGCTTTAAGGGACTACAGATTGGTCCGCCTTTTTTCACTTCCACTGATTCACTACAGCAAGGAGTGTCATACTCTATAATGAACCGATTACACAAGTAGTTCCTAAACCTGCTGTTCCGTGCAAGAAACGCACAAATTTCTGACATTTTCCATGATTATTCATTTGGCAGTAATGTGCATACACACTGCAGGGGTAGACTTCAGGTATGTACTGCAGTAATAATTTATAAAATCACTAATATTCTTTCACACGGCTTCACGCAAAATATTCCACCAGGAATTTCTAAATTCAGCAATTATCCTTGAAAAACACAATAGTCCTGATTGAGGGGGGTGCGCAGTTGGCTAATGTAATGATTTTTCTCCTAAATATATGCAAGTTGAAACTTGGGTAAAGACTGGATTTTCTTCATTTACTAAAAGCAAAGAAACATCAGTTTTAGAGTTTTACTTTGGATTGATCTGAAATTTCTATAATCATACATGTACTTAGACACGCACAAAAAATTTTGGTAATGCTTAAGATGTGTGATGTATAAAAAAATACTAACATAGGAGCATTCATCCATACAGATTATGTGCTCGCCGAGAATTTGCACTGAACATATTAACGATTCTCACAGGGAGATACTGAACACAAAGATCCCATCTTTCCAAACTCCTGGTGGAAGAACTCAGGTATTTACACTTTCCCATAAAAGGGCAAAAAAGCACCAAGAAGGACCCCAAGCCAGGAGAGAGGAGTGTCGTGGAAAGTAATGGCTTCAGTCTCTTATTAATACCATGACACAAAACAGGTGTCTTAAGTCACCAAAATAGACTATTCTGCAAACACAGGGAAAGGGTGTGAATTAACATGTTAATTGACAAGGGCTTTTTGTGTAGACCTCCTCTTCAGCTGCCAGGAGTAACTATTTCAAAACTATAAAATGTAGAGACTTTTCTTAAATATCCACAACAGTAGTTAAAAGGCTGTTCTACACATGCCCTACAGATATGCCACGTGTCTTTAAATTAACTCAGTTTCAATAGCTAAAATCCATTTGTGTAGCGTTAGGAAAGGCAGAAAGGGCAGACAGACATAAATATTTCAATCTCTTCCTGGTTCGAAAAAAAGTAGTTTAGCTGGTCCAGACCATTCACTCTAGTGAACGTGTCCCTTGGGTTACAATGGCAGGAAGGAAGCGGAGGCGTCTCCTGATCCTTTACGGGGCATCCGTGTTTAGGTCGGTGCTCCCGGGAAACCTTACATGCTGAGCGATTCCTCCATGAAGGCACGGAACAACCCTGAACTTCATCCTGAGCCCAGAGGAGGAAATACCAGAACCAGGTCATGTTTAAGGAAAAAAAGACAGAAAAAAAAACAAGGAGTTATGGTCAAGACCTCTGCACAGAGGTCCTGGAGCCCAGTAAGAGTTTGTTCCTGCTGCTGCCTTTCCCACAGTCCTGATCTGGATATTCTTCCTCCAGGCCATAACCCAGCCCTCGGACACGCCTCTTCCTCCCCTTGATTTCAGGCTCAGAGTCGCTGAGCTCCAGGTCGGGGCAGTACCCGTCACTCTCCTGGCAGGGGGTACCTGGCTCTTTGGTGGAGGTATTCCAGGCCGCCGCTCCGCGGTTGTTTGTGGCTTCCGTCATGCCCTCCTTCAGCTGTCTGCTGGACTGCTCCATGGTGAAGTGGCCCAAACTGTCTGGCAGATACTCTTTGCCCGAGATGCAGTCCCGGCTTCCTTGCTCATAGGGGCCTTTGAGGGAGCCCTTAATCGCCAGGTCCTCCACGACGCCGCTGAACTTGTGAAGCCGACGATGCTCACGCTCCTGCTTGCTGTGCCCATTGGATGAGTGGCCGTGGAGGATGGCGTGACGCCCCAGGGTCTTTCCTGGTGGCTTGGCGACTGGAACTGGTAGAAGGCCGTTGGTGAGGTGAGGAGTCTGGTCTCGCCCCTTAACCTGTCCCACTTTGCCACGGCTGCCGTCGAACACGTCCCTCCCGTTATCCGGACACAAGGGAATATTACCTGACCTGAAGCTGGACTTCCCATTTCCAAGAGCTTCTTTGGCCATCTTTAGTTTTAGCATTATCCTTGGTGGAATACTGTCGGTCTTCTCCAGTGACCGAGGGAGAGAAGGGCCTGAAAACAAAGCGAAGAACATTGACTTTCCAGACTAACCAGTTAGATTAAAATATTTGAATAACAATTAAACCCACAAGTCATCACCGTAGTACCATGTCTGTAATGTGAACAGAAAGACAAGCGTACTGATGTTTGTAAAAATGGCAAGAAAAGTTTTCCCTGCATAATTAGACAATGGTGAGTAAAAAGTGAACATTGACCCAGGTTAGACTAAGTCAGACACTAAAAAATCCAAGTCATCTTCCACGGTTTTTGCAATAAGGCTGTTGGCAACCCCTGACCTGATGAGTGCGGACGCCACTCATATCCACGGAAGGTTTCTACTGTTAAAATGTGGGATTTTGCAATCAAAGTGAGCATGAAACCTACCAATATATTTGCTACACTGACACATTTCAATAAATGAAAAAAAAAAATAGCAACAAGACAAGTTTATACACAGAACAAGAAATAGCCTTTATTTTGGTGGAAAAATAAGTTCTGAAGTGGCTGCATACCGACACACGGCTCCTCATCCATCAGCTGCACTTGCAGGTTGAAGACCTGCTCCTGGGCTTTGCTGTGGGACAACTTAAGCTTCTCCCTCCGGCTTACCATGTAACACAGGTTCCTCACCTGCAACACAAAGCAAAGCAGAAGGTAATAAAATGGGCAGGAAGCGAAACACCGGAGGTCTCGTGCTCTTCTCTCTGGCTACGGAGCCTCACTCACTCTCTCCAGGTCCTGCCGCAGGTGCATGAACATGCGCATCCGTGTGTGCACGCTGTTCTCCTCGGGCTGCAGCAGCACGTTCTCCTCCTCCTCTTTGGGAGGAAGGAGGGCCTTATTGAAGCTGCTCTTGCGTTTGAGCTTCCAGTATTGAAAGATGAAGTCCAGGATGCGAGGGGGGAGCATCATGTCCTGGGCTAGCTCCCCGGGATGCACCAGCAAGTAGAACTCCTCCTCTAGCTCCTGCAGCTTTCGTGCTCGCAGGCCCAGCTTCTCCGTCTCCGTGGGGGGCTTTTGGCGGGCGGGGCTGAGGCCCCCTTCTCCCGCCTTGGGCTTGCTGTGCTTCAGGCAGTAGGACTTGAACTTGACCTCGTCGCCTTCGTCCAGGATGGTCTTCATCGCCAGGTTGTGCTCGAAGGCACAGGTGACGTGGAACGGAACGGTGCAGCTCTTCACTGAGCACTATAAGGACAGAAGGTCACACTGATCAGGAACAGAGAAACAGTAGCTACATGTCTGAAATAAAAACACAGTTCAAGATACACAGTAGTACAGGACTAGATGACAGCTATCTCTGATACGATTACGTTTGTTCGCTTAATGTGGCAGCAGTTCTACGCTGCTGGATAGGCTGCGGCCCACCTGAATGCACGCGCCCATCTTCAGCTTGCAGAGGCTGCAGATCAGCGACCAGCGGCTGGGCGGAATGTGTGACACTTTGGTGATTGGTTCCATCCTTTCCGGACAAGCAATGCTCACCTACAGCAGTGGTCGTGAGGGGAAAAAACAGTCACCTACAGTAATGCGGTCAGAAGAAACCAGGCACAGGTAAAGCCTTCACATTTTGGCTCCCAACTCACTTCGGGGATCCAGAGGGCACAGCTGACATGGGCCCATCTGGTGCCTGCCCGGGTGGCCTTCATGGCTCCGCCCTTATTTGGGCAGAGCACGCACTGCGGGTCGATGCCCAGGACACAGGTCCTGCAGAGCCAGCAGCCATCTGGAACCTTTACGATGCCATAGCAAGCCTGCACGGCAAAACAAGCCGGATTACACACCCGTCTCTATCTATCAACAGGCCTCTCACAGCCACTTCCTCTAAGCAATCGCTCACACTCTTCACTGAATTTTGGCTAACAGCAGTGACCTTTACCGTCGGACATGCCCGAATGGCGCGTGGCCAGCGCATGCTGCTTTCTTACTTGATGCACGCAGATGTTGCACTTGTCACAGAAGACCATGTCGTTGCCCTCCTCGCTCTCTGGCGAGCGGCATACGTCGCACACCACATCCTCGTCATACTCGATGCCAAGACCTTCTTCCGTCTCAATTGCGTGATTCATGCTGTCGTGACACTGGCGCTCCAGAGCCTCCATGACGCGTTCCATGGTCAGCTCATCTAACTTATCTTCCCCTAATGCACACACACCCACACACAGAGCAGAGTGCATGGTTACTGCAAACAGAGAGACACAGGACCACTGCAATTACAATCATATATATCATGGAAGTCATATATATCATGGAAATCAATAAAGTATTAAAATGTGTGTGTGTATACATACATATATATGTATGTGTGTGTGTGTGTGTGTGTGTGTGTGATAGGAGTGGTGTGTGTGTGTGTATATATATATAAAATATTAAAACATTTAAATATATAATATAATATAGATATAAAAAACATATGTATGCATGTATGTATACACACATACATTTTAATACTTTATTGATTTCCATGGAGAAATTCTCTTTACGCCTCCCCCAATTTGCTCTGTGTAGGTGAGAGCAAGCAAGGGCAGCCATGTGTCAGCCAGGGAGCTGGGGGGTTAAGGGCCTTGCATAAGGAGTCACAGATGTGCCGCGGCTGGGCGTGAACCGGCGACCTGATCACAGGCACACAAAAACATTACCCCAAAATTTATGTGAATGATTAAATATTCTGAGCAGGAGTAATTCTTTACATAACACCATTTAGTGTTTTCTGCAGGTTACTTTGAGCCTGTGTCAGCAGTGAGCAAATTAAAACAAATGAAACGGTATTCGCGATTAAGAACCAAAGGCCTTTGAGCGTTCTTGCTCGTCAGACACATCAGCAAGATGCGACATGGATTTTAAAAAGTGAAAAAAAAAAACAAGGCACAAACAAGGCCAACATGGCCAAAACAAACACGGAAGTAATATAGTGGCCCCGCCCACGAATTGCAGAGGCGTCGGCGGTGCTCCTCTGTCTCCCCCCTTACCCATCTCTGCCAGCTCCTGGTTCAGCTCTTGCAGCCAGTACAGGTCCATGTCGTCCAGGTCGTAGCGACACATCACCTCCGCCAGCTCCTGGACGCTGATGTAGCCTGGCTCCTGGGGCTCCTGGCTGCAGAACTGGATGTACTTTTTCGGCCTGGAGAACAGGCTTTCTTTGGGCTCCTCTGCAACAATCCTGCACATGGGTCATGTGGAGGGCACATCAGCAGTACTGAAGGTACCTCTTCTCCATCGCCACCGACATCAGTGGGGCTTGCTTTAGCTTTAACCATATTGTTTTAGTTTGCACGTGCTAAGTAAAAAAAAAAAAAAAAAAAAAAACGTACTGTAAATTAACATAATTCAATTGTTGAATCTTGTTGTCTAGAAGGAAAAAAAATCCGCCTGCTACTGGTCATGGTGACCCTGATCCCCTGACAGACGACAGAAGGAAAATAATCAGCCCTGCAAGTTGTGCGAGTGAAAGCGACCGCGAGGCGGACACCCACCTGACAGAGGCTTGGGGAATGGCGTCAGGACTGGCTGCAACCTGGACCCCCTTCTCCCACTCTTGCCTCCAGGGGTCCGCCAACAGGTAATACTCCTCCGGTGAGACGTGGTGGGAGTCTGGGAGCTTCATGGCACTGATCAGGTCTTTTCGGAAAACCTGCGACCCCAGGGAGGACATCACGTCAGGGATGAGGTGCGCACACAGGCTTTGGTCACCTCTGACGACGAGGAAGGCGAAAGTCAGGCTTGCGGAAATACTGATACCTCTGCCGGTTTCTTTGGCACGGCAATGGGGGTGCCGGCCTTCCCTCCATACTTACTGGAAGAACAGAATGAGGTTGAAGGACCTGAGATGGATATTAGGGAGAGAGAGATAAGAGGAGTTGAAGTAAAGAAATACTCCTAAAAATAGAGTATAACAAAGGCAGCCACTCTAGTGATACTCCTCAACTTACGACACGTGATAATTAATCATACTTACGGCCATTGTCCCCCTAACTTATAAAATAGCCTTAAATTATTCCAGTCGTGACCATCAGCCGTCAGGTCTAATGTCAGCCACTTGCCGTGCAGTACAACAACATGGCTCCCTGCACTGCTGCAGGAGATGACACAGTATTTGGTAGATAATCTTTTGCTGCATTGTTCAGAGCCTGGGTACTGGCATACTTATGCAAACAAAAGTATCTACAGTGCTTATTTCTGTGCTTGATTCTGGAACATGGCAGGCAAGATAAAATTCTTTTAGTACATTTATACTTCAGTACTTGATAATGTCCGACTCACAACCTGCTTTTCAGAGCCCAAGCTAGCAGAATATCTTCTGTATGTTTTTCGCTGACTGCTCTCTCTTCTGGATGTTAAGTTTTTTTGCAAGCCATATTTGTGAAAGTAAACCTCCAGCACGGTTTTATTTTTGGGCTTAGGTACGTTGTAGGCAGCACTGGGCAGTGATTAAATACATGCTTAACTGCTTGAATACAAAAAAATGCAGAGTCAGTATGAATACATACTATTTGGGAGACTGAGGTATTCAAAAACACTGGGGGCAGATGAGGACGTAACTAGCAGGACCACACTCACTCTCATTGTCTGAGCTGTCGCTGCTACTTGAAGACCTGTGGCGCTTCATCCTGCAGTTCCTGAAGCCGGGAGAAGAGGAGGTCAGGGCTGGAAAGGGAGCTCGTAATAGGCAATCAGTTGAGTACTCTGTGCCTGTGACTCTTTTTGCTCAACTGGTTGGTTGAAACAAAATCCTGGTTTGGATTTTTACTTTCTGGACCTGAAATGTCCACCTCTGGTAATAGCACCTTGACGACGGCAGCGCAGGGGGGTTTAACCTTCCCCAAGCCAGGCATGAAATGAAAACATAACAGTGCTAAGAAGCCCCATAAGTAAGGACCACCTAAGGACCAAAGGTTTGGGGGGAAGGGTTCCCCATAAATATTTTTTTCATTACATCATGTGGATAATAATTCTGACAGTTTCTGCAGTCTCCAAATTGAAAACTTCTATCATACAGGATTCTCAAGAGAACAGCAATCCCAACTGTTTGTGGGAACAACCAAACATCTGTGACTAAAACATTACAGGAAGACAAGAAGCCTCAGAGCACTGTACTGCAAGAACGTGGATATATTTTTGCAGCACAGGACTAGGAATAAAGTTAAACAGATTTTTTGGCTCACCATACGTCCCGAAAAGAAGAGCATGCTAGAGTATTCTTCCGTTTTCCTAAATCTCAAGACTCATCTCTGGGGGGGGGGGCAAAAAACGGTATTTCAAAATGATGGAATGTGAAATATGTATGGCATGGTATTATTAAAAACTTGGCACTCGATGGGGCTCCCAGGAATGTCTAGGAAGTTATATTAATAAATCCCAGGGTGCTACATAGACAACTGATGTTTGTAAGGGCTGACTCCATAACTGGAGCCATTTATTCCATGTACAAATGATTTCGGTGTAAATGTGGTAGGAGACCGTGATGCTGAAGCCTAGAGACAGGCGTCCCACAGAAAGGGACTTCAAGTACTGGCTGACTGCTGATCGGCTCACTCCTAATTTTCTGCTCAGATAAATGAAGTGACGAAAAACAAAGTCCTCCAGTTAAGACGGACAACCTCCACAGTCTGCTAGATACAACCTGCCCAAACACTGTAAATCCACAAGAACAAGCCTAATTAAACTTAGAACACACACTGCGCTATTAAATATTTATTTCCCCAATATTCCGTTTTCATGATATTTTTGCGCACTTTTTTTTGTCTGCGCTATGTTTACTTGTTTGCACTGGATACTGTCCTTTTTCTTCTTTTGTACTTTATGTTTGTTTGTCTTAACACACCTTGCTGCTGTATGCACAAGAATTTCCCCTTGGGATCAATAAAGTTTAACTTATCTTAATCTTATCTTAAAAGGTGATGGGTGTTACAGAGAACAGCTTCATGATCTCAAAGCTCCATGAAGAAGGGGAACCAGCAGAGAAGCTATGGAAGGCTCATTTATAACAGTCCAGGCCAGATAGGACCTCACGTGCCAAATTTGGAAGAAAATCTCCTAGGAGATGAGAACACTTCAAACTGAGAAATAATGCCCTTTAATACACTAACAACATAAAGCTCACACTATGTTAAAAACGTACTGTATATTTGCACAAATCCTCCAGCATAAAATGATTAGCCTCAGTAAAAGCTGTATGTATTTATGTTGTGTGTCAAACACAACATATTTCGTTCATATGCACCATTACACAGCAATGGTGTGTAGAACAGTGTGAAAAGAATCACATTAACACCAGGAATAATTTATTATTTCACTGGCTGTCCATTAAGTACAGTGGACCTCTGCAGCCAGTTCCGGGAACACTATTTTCTTTCAATGCCATCAACAACACATTAACCATACACATTTTATTAATCATCTGCACTTATGTGACGATTGCCCTGCTTAAGCTGCAAGTGACAACCTCAACTCCTTTACAATAATAGCAAAGCCACATTAAACGTTACGCATGTAAGGCACTGCTATTGAAATCATCGGTTTGCCTTCTTCTGAACAGAAGTGCAATATTTACTTTTGAAAATTATACAACCAGATAAGCTACTCTTTTCCCATTTCGATAACTTGTTTCCCAGGAAAATCTTCACTGAAACAATGCATTCTATATATAAACACCATTAAAAAATGAAATAAAGAAGCAACGTGCTTTCAACTTGGAAAATATAAAACCAAATTGAAAGTGTCAATAACAAGACGCCAAAGAAACTCGATACATTTTAATTATTTTGATGTTTCTGATTAAAGAATGTAACAACGTCCAGCCGGTGAACAGTAATAGGACTATGTGCGGCTGGTGCACCGATA
Organism: Mormyrops attenuatus; assembly: GCA_026777985.1. Lineage (NCBI taxonomy): Eukaryota > Metazoa > Chordata > Actinopteri > Osteoglossiformes > Mormyridae > Mormyrops > Mormyrops attenuatus. The sequence continues at coordinate 15,516,288 of JAODKC010000038.1, forward strand.
CTAACTTTGTCATGTTACAGAACAAAAGCTATCTGAGCAGCTCTAAGAGCAAAATCACATAGGATTTGGAGGACCTGTTACTGCACTGAGGATTTTTTGCGGCTTTATATCTTGTACAACAAACACAAAACTTTCACAACTCCTAAGAGAACAGTGAACAGGGACTCTTACTCTGCTGTTTTTGTTTGTTTCATCCAAATAAAATTGCCATAATCCAGAAAGAAACTTACAGGTTCAATTTTGCAGATTCTTACATAAGAAGAAATTTTCAGCCTGTAACCATAAAAAGCCAGGAAGCAGAGGCTGTACTACATGCAGAGATTTAACACAACGGCTTAGTACCAATTTGCCCCCAAATGGTACCTGAGAATATCTGAGGGAAAATAAAAACTTTCAAATAATCCCAATTATATACAGCATCAGCAAAACTCAACTATTCTGTGTACTGCTACTTAGCCAATCAATATACAAAGAAAATTTGTGATCGGACAGGTTAAAAAACTTGCTCAGAGTGATTCTCATTTCTGTCACATGACACAAGGCTGGACTCAGCATATAAATGTAACAAAATTATATTTTAAACTTCATAAGTACTGAAGTGTAACCCCTAAAACAAATGTATGAACGAACATATACATTGTAAAAATATATATTTTAATAGAATAAAGTGTAACTGATGAAATCAGTGAACTCCATCATCCAAAGGAGCTATCAGATGTGTCAAGTGACTTCTTGTTCTGCTTTTCACTGATAAGTGTGAATAACAAAAATGTGACTGGATGACTGCATAACTGAAGAAAAAACATTCTCAGCGAAAAGGCAGACAGTCCGCTGCAAGACAACCGCTCATCCAGCCAGCTACCCAACCGTGCTTCAGGTGACTGAAAACACACCTTATTTAAAATTAAATAGCTCTTCGGGAAGTTGAAGGCCCTGCTTCTACTGTCATTCTGCAGTAATGAATGTGCTTCAGGAAGGTACCAAAAATTCTTCAGGGTGCGCGTCAGCCCTGAACTCCTGACTAGCTGTTTACGTCACATTTGTACAGAAATATCTTCATGATAGACAGAGGTGTACAAGAAAATTCTGGGCCCCCTGACAAAATGTCACCTTGAGTCGCCTGCCCAATTATACGCATGAGTTTATGCATTGAAGGGCCCTTGTCATGTGCTGCCTCCCCCTGAATTTGCCACGGTCTCCATGCCCCTCCAATACCCCCGAGAATAGTTTCTGTTACCAAATTACTTGTGTATGTAGGAGAACAGTCTAAACTCTTATGGTTTCTTGCTGTATACTGACCATTATCAAGTTTATAGTTACATGGTAACTTTGTTACATCTCCCATAACAAGTGACATTTCACAGGAGTTACTGCTGTTACTGATTATGTGGCACTGGCTTTGAGAAAGTTCATGCACAGACTGACAGTCCCAATGCATCATCAAAGGCCAAACAATGGCCATGTAACAGGGGCGCAGCAGAATGTAGGACAGAATACTTTTCATCATATTCCTACAATCTGCTGGGTTGTGATAATAAAATAACCGCAAAGGTGTCTTCCCAAACAGGGACCTACATGGGTATGGCATAGTCAGATGTGCATGACCATTAATCAGTCACAAAACGAACCAGACAATGACTCAAAAATTGGGTGGGGCGGGAATAAGATTTAACATTACAGGGCAAGAAAAAGATGTGCACAAAAATCATTTAAAAAATGTGCTATGGTGGCCAAATACAGATGGGTGTGCACACTTTTATTAAGGATAAAATGGCTCATGCTCACCTGTGCATTCAAATTAGAGTTCATTCAAGAATAAGCAATGGATTCCCATCGGGGGGGTGATCGGAAATGACATTACTGTTGCAGTTTAAGCTGGTGCAGGAGGCTGGTGGTGCTTGCTGGGGTATGCATGCACCCCCCCGAGGTAGACGTCCGCCTAACGTCAGGCGGCACCCCTAAACGCCCATGTCTGAGGCTACAAAGAAACGGGCTGTCCGTAACCCCGGAGACAAGGCGACAGCGCCCCGGTCCGCGAACAATCAGCTGGATTTATTCACGCCGCCGACATTTAGCGCTGGCCTTGGCGCCAAAAGGCCTCCGTGTATGAGGATGACCACGGCTGCTTCGAGGAAAAAAATAAACACTAATACTAAATATCATGTTCAAGCCCCGGGGTGACATTTACACTACTGTATAATATGAGCAGCAAACCGAATGTAAGGTTATGGTTGGTTCTGGTGCTGTACAAAGCGGCGAGCCCACGAGCAGGCACGGAGGCCCCGCCGGCCACAGAAATCGTCCAGGGACGGAGCTGAGTGGCAGAGCCAAGCAAACAATATTGTTCATTCATCGACCTTACCTTACATCATAAACGGCCGAGGAATACTAATTAGGTGCCGTGCTGGCCGTTGTAAAATTTAAGAAATATCTTCACCTATACACTAGTTAGGTTCAGGGGAGAGGCGCACGCTTTCTTTATTTTACCTTTCATTTCTGTTTCCTACCGCGGCGATTCCTCCTCCGCCATGGCACAGAAGCCCTATTGTGCCAACGGGGCCGCAGGGTCCTACACTCCGCCGGCTTCTCCCTCCCGCTTCCCCTTCCCCTTCCTCTTCCCCAGCGTTACCTCTTCTTTTATTCTAATTATATATATCGCTTTGTGAGTTTGCTTTACTGTTTCAGTTCATGATGTACTACCAGGCCAGCATAGTTCATCTTTGAGAAAAAAACAGACCCAGTGGTATTTGTACTCTCATGTACTCTACATTATTTCTGATGTATACAGGCTTTATCATTATAGGATTAAATGTGTGTGTGCGCCATGTGATGTACTGGGATCCCGGGGGGTAGCCGTGCTTCCCGCACCGTATAAGCTTTAATGAAAGAAGATGGATGGATGAATGAAAATGTGACAATGGAGAATGATGTTGGACGGAAGCATTTTATATGGTACAGCTTGATACAAAATACGAAAAAAAAAAAAATACAATAAACTTTACGGGACTCAAAAATAATTGAAATAAAATGTACATCCATTATTAAATAAAATAAGCAGCAACATTCATGGTTTCTCTAAGCACTTGTAAATGTTTTCTTACAGCCATGCCTGTGCAACATCTTGGTTTATGGCACTGGGACTTATAGAGATCTATGGCTAGACCAGTAAATATTTTGCTTTCAAAAAAATACATTCTTCTTCTAAAAAAATAAAAATAAGATAAGGATGTATATAGGTTCTTGAATCTTATAGAGATACATATAAAAATAATTTGTCTGATTATTTTTGTACAGTCTCCATATTCTATCCCATATTCCTCTACAATTGAGAAATAAAATCTTCTGAATCAACTTTAAATGTAACTGTCACAATATGAAACAGAAAATATGAGAGGTTTACAGTAAAATACAAAAAAAAAAAAGATTTCCAAACAACACAGTAAGGAGTATGTTAAAGAAAATGCAATAATCCCGATGATAAAGTTGCCAATGAAAAACTCTATCTTGAAGTGACACCCAATGCAAGTATAAAACTCTCTACATTCAGATGTATGGGGATCATTAGCAAATCCACAGACAAACCTGAAGCCTGCAGCATTTCATAACTCGTGTTATAAAACACAAAAATGAAGCTAATACAAATATATCTCATATACATAATTTATACTGCAAACAGACTCAAAATTCATGTAGAATAAACAATTAAAACATTAAAAGCTATTGATTTAGATATTGAGGCATAAACAGTTTAAAATTTAATGACATTCTCGAATGTCATGATAGGTTACGTGTAGAAATGAAATATCATATATCTCCAAATACAGATATTTCAAAGTGCAATTTTCTTGTCTTCAGAATTAAAGAAGTTGTCCACATCTTTTGAGGAGGAATCTTTGTTTTCTGAAACAAACACCTGAAAAAAATAAAAAAACGACGTATAAGGTTGTTGTACGGCATACAGGAAGTGACAAAAACCTCCAACATTGCCGGTGCCCTTTGACCCAACCCATGATCTTCTTTTACCTTTGTTTCACTGAACACATCATCAGCAATGATGCGACAGGCTTCAACTACCCCATCTCCGTTCAGTTCCAGAGCCACAACTGGGCCTGCAAGGAATAAGTTGCTTTAATTAACCATTCACAGTAGGTGTAATAAAAAATATTTTCACATTTGCTAGCACATCAGCCGAAAATGGTGCATTGTTTGCCATTACACGCTAATGTTTCATTTTATCTCAGGACATACCTTTAGCTATTAACTCTGTGAGATCTTCTGCATTGCTCTGAAATACACTGCTGACATCTTTGGGGTGCATCGAAACCTCCTTTGTTTGGATCAGGGTGAAGCCCTTTCCAGTTGCCTGTAGTGAAAGGAGGATGTAACATGCTCAAAAACATATGGTGACAAAAAATATAAAAATTAGTCTTACCACAAATAAGGCATGTGTCACGATCATGCCATTCAGTAGAAATTATCATTAGTGACAACATAAAAAGTTTTCACTAGATTATCGGAAAAACTATTTCAGACGTGCACCACCTACATTAACCAGCAGAACCAGAAAAAATGTATATGGACATGAATTTTTAACCACTGTATTTTTCCATTAATGGCACAGCAAACTCACCAAACTGTACTGTGTCTGATCAATATGATATTAATAAACCTGCCTAAAAGTCCTAACCAGCTTCAGTGATAATGAAACCCAGAGCATACAGTAAGTGCTTGCATCAAGCAGAAGTGACCAAAGACACCCTCAGTTCCCTATTATGGTTTTGTTTCTTCCTTTCATCAGGAAGTGAGTCAATGCACAAAAAACTATTAATATAGACTATAGACTCCTGGTAACATATTCCCACCCAGGGCATATAATTAGACTAGCACTTTAAACTGAGACAAGTAATTTAAATGGAGGACAAGTACAAAGAAAATGAAAAATTTGCATATTTACTTTGACCAGGTAGATACTAGGTAGCCAAATAAATTCAATCAGCAGTTTAGATCTTTCACTTGTAGAATAGAATTGTGATACTTTATTAATTCCCATGGTGAAAATTCTCTTTTCTCTTTAGCCCATCTTGCTCTCCATGAAACACACATGGACGCAAGAACAAGCTTGGGGTAACAGCGAAGTTGAAGGCCCAAGGGCATGTGGCAGGCTGAAAGCCGTAGACTTCCTATCCTAGGTAGAGAGGCTTCGCCCATAAAAAGCTACACCTCTTCGAAAATAACATCAAAGATTTCAGTTTCACAACTTTTGTTTTGAACTAATGCTCAAGAAAATATCTTGTGCATTTTATATAGGCTGTACAAAGGAATGACTACAAAGCACCACAATTACAAATGCAAAACGAAAAGGACCACACACTGTGAATTGACACCCAAGTGGCGCCTCTCACCTCATCTATGAGTTTGCGGGCATTGGCAGTAGAGTAATCTCCAGAAAAGAATACAAAAAGACAGGACTCCTCATTGTTCTTCTGACGCAAACCATGGGTCATGGGTACAATGCTCCGACTGGCGTCTGTCAAGATCCTTACAGACTTGAACTCAGAATCTGAGTCCGGCATTGGCACATAATCAAGAAGTACAGCATCTTCGGGAAGCAGACTCCAGTTAGCATCATCGGAGGCTGGCGAGAGGTCCTGAACATTGCTCCAGTTGTTGTTGAATATACACAGCTCAGCATCTTTAAAGTGGAAGGCCAGTTCAGGGTAGTAGTACTGGTAGCAGCCAAACCTGAAGCCCGTGGAGGATTCGATGATGGGCTGAGTTGTGCAGTACATGAAGACGTCCATCTTTTTGCAGTCTCGTGCACGGAACTGCTGGCACGCCACCACACACTTAATGTCCTGGCAGCCACGGAAGGTCACACAGCCCTTCACTGGGCCCAGCATAATACGGCAGTTTACACACTCCTCGATGTTTATGCTGGCTGAATAGTCAAATATGTATATATTGCAGTTCTCACAGTTCTGGATAACGAACTGCTGGCCGTTGACTTTGCCAGGGAAACGGCCAATTGTGGCATCCTTCTCTCCAGTCAGCATATAGTCCTTAGGGTCCACCTAAGAATTGGGAAGGGGGGTAAAATTGGAAGTGGGGCCAGTCGGGCCCAGTTAGTTTAGGTCATAAAGAATGCCAAATCCATGTAATTTAATATGCCTGATATAGAATATAAAGACATTACAAATAGTGAAATAATGCTTAAACATTATTCTGAACATGTTTAACATCAATTTATCCAATTAGTTACAATGATCTCTGGCCTATCGCAGGAACCACAGTATGTGAAGAAGGTACACCCAGTGTGGCCAGATGGATTCTCATTTTCACACACAATTAGGGTGAAGTAGTTATTTTTAGAGATTGAGAGTCAGCAGTTCATCTGAACAATGAGTCTTCTGACTTTGGGAGGAAGCTGAGGCATGCATGGGAAGCCCACAGAAAAGGGGAAGAACAGGCTAACTCCTTCATCAAAGTGCACATAGTCCTCCATCTGCTTTAAAACTGACCCCAGAGGTCTAAGGTGACCGTTATGCTTCCTGAGACCCCATAATACTGTTCATGAAATACATCCAAACATCAAAACAAACTGTGCCTTTATAAAACCAACAAACTACAGTCCCATGGGGGTCTGGCTGTATCGCTGTTTCTGGCTGTTGGTGTAGATGTGAAGGCAAAAGATTGAGAAGGAACGATATCTATCTTTAAATACCTGCTTTAAATACATGGCATTCCAACTTCTACATATTTCACCATTACAGTCTAAAATATCCTGTACTTTATTAGCTGGTGACTAACTGTTAGTTAGTTCTGAGGATCTCACCTACTCATAAATAGTTTTGGTCCAAGACACTTCGGTTTTACCCAGTGGACCTTCACGACCTGCAAACAAATCCTAGGCAGGGCTGCCACTCACGCTTTCATACGATCACGCTCACGCAAGAAATCTTACGGCAAATCTATATTATTCCATTATAAACCCCAAATTAGCCACATCAGAAACGTTGGGGGAGTAGGCAAACATTACAGACTATTTACAAGGTAATAAAACTGTTATATAGGTGTAAATACGTGTGCAGACTCGTCTCGAATTGACAATCTCACGCCAGCCAGCTGACCAAAGTTGGCAACCCTGCCTACGTCGTGGATCGGAGCGTCTTTGAGCCTGAATAAAGCGTTTACCTGGTCGACTCTGTCACAGCCGTCCTGCTGCTTAGTATTCTTAGCATTACCCCTGTCCGGACTTCCCGTGGTAGCCGGCATCTGCTCTGGCTCAGGTGTTTTCCGCTTGGAGAAAAAGCAACCCATCCTCGGCAGCCTTCACTCCTTAACTAAACTTAGTCAGGTTTATAGGGTCCTGTGATACATACGCCCTTCTGCTCTGCAGCGAAGCTGGCTGCATGCTCCGCGGGGTGAAGCACTTCCTGCTTCCTTGCCTACCGGTCAGTTACCAAGGAAACGAGAAATGGCCGACGCCCAGGACCAGTGGGTGCGCTCGGCGGGTGCACTGTGCGGCTTCACCCCGTTTGTCGCGGTGAACCTGGAGTCAGTCCGGACTCGGGGCAGCCTTGCATGGGACGCGTTACACTCACTCACACTCGCGCTAAAGGCAATCTTGTAACAATAAATTAAGCTAAACCACATGTTTGTTTGTTTGTTTTGTCCGGGAAAGCACCGGGGAAATTTCAAACAAGAAACAAGAATTTGGGGCGACTACGAAACCCACAACTCTTAAGGTGTGAGACCACATACTGAAAGTCTCACGTGGTTTTGTCTTAGCATGCAAATAGATTGTTCTGGTAACGGTTTTATAATCTTTCACAATTGATTATATTCCCCAACGCTTGACACTTCTGCATTTCGAGAAAATGGCATATTATTGACTGGGATGGAGTATCTTTTCTATCTTTCTTTCTGTCTGTCAGTATCTGACCAGTTGCCCGTTTTGATAATAGATCACACAAAATTCGCAACAACTACAAACCCTTCCCCTCTCTATCTATCTATCTATCTATCTATCTATCTGGCTGTCTATCCGTCTGTCCGTCTGTCTGTCTGTCTAAGCCAACTACCAAAGTAGACTACAAAAAATCACTGAACTTAAAAGTTAAGTAAATGATCAAACTCAACACTCAATGAAGACTTTATTTACGATATTTATAATTAGGAATAATTATTATAAATGTACACCCCTGCATTGTTAATGCTTGTATTTGACCTCTAAGCCTCCATGTAGCTGGCATTTGTTACACCTCCAGACATGCTTGTTGCTCCACCAGTGCCAGAGTATGCCAGGCAGCAGTATGGCAGGATGCAGACAGCCCAAACATTTTTCCAGTATCAGCTGGAGAAGGTTCCCTTGAGACAGAAGAGGAGTGATGACCTCAAAAGCAAAGGGAGATGCTTCTGGGTCAGGGAGGTCGTCTGGGTTTGCAGTCCAAAACAGAAAACCATTGGGGGGCTGCTGGATTCTGGAGATGGTGGGCAAGGTGGAGTACAGAAAGAGTCCCCATCCCGTACAGTAAGTGTACCAAGACTGGTACCAATCCACAGTCAGCATTCCAGGCTGAGGAACACTGGAGGTACAGTTCTGGGATTGTCCTGTATTTAAAATAAAATGCCATGTCCTGTACTGAGCCACAAAAAATGTCCTGTAATATAACAGGTCAATGGACAATCAAAGGGTTGGGAACCCAGGTCTACAGGGTGCAGATGCCACCTAGAGGCATAAAAGTGGAACTACACACGGGCAGATCAGCCCCTTTCAGACGACACTGTCTTCCCTCTTTTACCCAAAGGCTTGCTAATCTCCCTACCTCCAAAAATACGGACACTAACCCCCCCCCATGTGTGAGTGCAACCCTGTGACTGCTAGTTCTATGGGGGAAGCCCCTGGGGGCAGGCAGGGTAGTCTTGAGGTAACAACATTACCTGAACGTTACCTGAACTGTTAACAGGAGCCGCTGTAAGGTTGTCAAGGTGTTTGCTTGCGGTTTACTATGAATGCTTCTAGACTGTATGTTTAACTAAACTTATTAGTTCTGGATGTTGTGTATATGATTTTGGAGAAGATGAGAAAATTGCCGCATCATTGCTCTTTTATTCACCACTGTCCTGCTGGCGACACATGCTTGTAGAGGCAGCATAGCAAAGACAGAGAACACAGATATTACATAAAGATGACAATCTAATGATGCAGAACATAAATAATCTGTTCTAATATCTACACAAAAAGGAACACCTGTATCACAACAAATTGATAACGTAAACTATTAAAAATAAAGGTACATAGGTAATTCCAGTACAAAGGAAGATGCATGCTGACTCTTGTAGATCCAGTGTGGCAAGAGAAAGAAGACAGATGTGCGAACAGGTTTGCCGCACCTGAATGTATAAAAAAAGATGCACTTTGCTGATGTCTTACATATTTACATGCAATATAATCATAATCTTATAGTTATAATCCTATAGTGATAGTAAAAAACGAAATATATAGAAACAAAAACAGCAAAGTAAATAAAGCGTGACAATTAACAAAGTAGTTCATTACTGTAAAATTCCCCAGCTCTAATGCCCCATGCTCTTACACTAATGCTGTAATGTGTACTGGTCCTAGCCAGTAATTGCAAAAACATTGTTGCCTAGTTATCTGCTAGATAAATCTACGTGCTGCTTCATTGGTAGTAATGTCCATTTTCCATTCTCTCTTGTCCTATGCAGATCTGCGGGGGTCCGGAATCTATCCCGGAACCAATGGGCGCAAGACAGTGAACAACCCAGGATGGGGCATCAACCCATCACAGTGGAATTATTGTAAATCTATTAAATACATGCAAATTGGGTGTCATTGTCTAGTATTACTCAAGTTCAGTTAAGGATAAGGGCACTGGGTCTATGGAGATGGGACTGGTGTGCTCAAGCATTCTGGGGCACAAATTATCAAAAGATGGACAAATGCTTAAACTCCAGTCAAACTTAAAAGTTAAGCTTCAAACGTGCATGATACCAATCATTTTATAGGGAAACGGAAACTGAAATGAATTAGCCAAAATCTCTAAACCAGTGTAGGAAATAGACTATATACAACATTCACTACATTTACCCAAGTAAACAGGCATTACTTACTGACTAGACTTTTTATATCTGAAAAGCTGCATCCTTGAAACAGGCATATCTAATGTTCTCAAATTAAGCTGCCAATAGAAAGAATAACTAAAACCTGCATTCCTTTGTGATCTTCACTCTGTTCCTTAGTGTCTGTGCTCTCTATAAGAATGCTTGTTGATTTAAGAAAAACTGTGATATTATTGACGTTTCTTACTACACAAAAGACTGGACACACAATTTTGTATTTATTGATGGTGAAGATTAAGGGGCTTTGATAGGGCTTGTTAAGCTAATGGCTCAAGCTCAGAGACTTGCTGTTCAGGAAAGTTGATTCTGGTTGTTTCCACATGGCCGTTTATAATGGGGACTGACTGAGAGTCAGTTCTGCTACGAAAAGGGGGAATGATCTCTGCTTGCCAACTGGTGTCCTTGTCGCTGTTGTCATGAATCTGGAGCAGGGTGAGGCCAGTAAGACTATGGTCTGATGAGCCATGGGTTGTGGGACACCATGGGTAGAGGCAACTGCAAAACAGGATGCCTATCAGGAGAAACAGCAGGATGCTGCTGGCTAACCAGACACTCATTGCCAGCTCCTTCCTGTCACTGCCAAGATTGCTGTCGCCTTCCCCAAGGGTGCTGAAGGTCTGGCACTGATCCTTGGGATGGCTGGTGGAATGGCATATCACACATAGGATGTAGATGGTGCCCGGGGTGAGGTTGGCAAGAGTGGTCATGTTCTGGCTGGCTGGCACCATGTTCTCTTTAAAGAAATTCTTCCTTGTGAAGCCCATTAGCAGACTGTCCCAGTTTGGGTGGTACATTATATTATAGAAGCTGCCCCAGCAGGCAGCAGTAGACTGCCAGATTACTGTGGCCGAGTGTGATGTGATGTTTCCCACAATGACTGCCATTCTCTACTTTGGTGTTGCTTGGGCTGTTCCGTGTTCTTTAAGGGTTCTTTACACCAGGGACATTTGCTTTGGTCAAGTTCATTTTGAGGCCATGGATAGAAGCGCTGTCAAACAGAGAGGGGATTACCATGACGTTCACATCTGTTATTCAGTCTGACAAGTGCGCTGCTTGGTATTCCAGAGGAAGGCACATCTCTCAAGACTAGTGACAGGAAATGTTACAAGCTCCATCCACCTAGTCAAAAGTTCTGAACATTTAACAAAATGTACAAATTCAACAATTACTTTTTTACATTTAATATACACCTCACCATTCTTCAGTTCTATTTTCATGTTTTTTTGAATTTTTATATTATCTTCTCAAAGATTCCTCCCAAAAATGTTCATGGAGTTATTAAGTATTAGCTGAAATTAACCATTCGTTTCTGGTTAATTGGTTAATAGTTGTACACACTGCATGTCCTTATAAAAGCCTCTGTTTTCTGTACTGTGAATTGGCTAAATGGATAAAGTCATGAATTAAACTAAATCAGAAAAATTCTGCATGAGGTGCTTGAAAATATCCATGTTTTACCTGGTCTTGGCAGCACACTGAACAAACCGGTGAGAGAGAGGGTTAGGCTGGAAGGAAGAGACACTTTATCTGGGGGTGAGAGTGGTGGGGGAGGGGGCAGAAATAAAAAAGAGAGGTTCCAGCATGAACATCACAGCTAAGATTTTCTGTCAGTGGTAGTTTATAGTTTGGAGGTAAACAAAACATGGGAAATATAGGATCCGTCAGGGAAAAGCGTATTCAGCATATACAAAGTTACTTAATTACAATCAGTGCACATATGAAATTCTCATGCATGATCTAAGAATCTCCCTCCCCAATTCTCATCATTTTTAAACAGCACCTCCTGTTACCAAGCTAAACGAACCAGTCGTCCACTTCATGTGATTGAGAAAATCACAGCTGTGCTAAAACTTTATTAACCCCCATAGGGGAATTCTCTTCTCATCTACCCCATCTGGCTTTCTGTGAGACACACAGACGGGTGAGCGCAAGAATAGGGGTGACAAAACATAGCACTCCTGGAGCTGGGGGGTAAGAGCATTGCTGAAGGACGTATGGACACGTGACTGTTCATCTGAGGCCGTGGCTCGGATCAAGGATATTTCAGTCACAGACAGAGAGGCACTGAGCCACACAGCACCCACACATAAGTTGTTAATTGAATTTAAACACCTCCACAACATATGTGGACATCTTGGCATGTAGGATATACTGATGGGGCGAACAGTGAGCCTTCGAAAGATAACAAGCTGTGGCTGTCTGCTGTAACCCAAATATAATTCCATGGCTAACAATGAGCCTTTGCACTATTTCCCAATCCAGTCCTTGGGGACCCCCAGACTGTCAAGTTTTTGCTCCCTCGCAGTGCCCTGCCAGACAGTACACATTTTTGCACCCTCCCAGCTCCTGGTGGACTGTCTGGGGCTCCCTGTGGACTGGGTTGGGAAACATCAGTCTAGTGTATAAGAACATGAACGTGACAGTCCGAGTCCCAGGAGGGGCTTCTGACCAAGGTGCATAACCTGAACTGGTGCAGTAAAGGTAAATGTATGAAACTGTAAATTGCTTTGGAGGAAATCGTCAACTAAGCAGCAGGATTACATAAAATCAGGCTAACTCACGTCATCAGTTTTTTCATGGTGTTTTTTCATCATGTAAATACTTTCCAACATATTCTTTTAAAAATGTGATTTAGAACGTCAGATTATTTTTTAACAAAGTACTTCAGAAAACATTTCTTTCAGATGCTGCCGGACAGAACATTGCATTAATTACAGTTTTATTCAGAATCTTAGAACATAATTCTTGAAGCACAGAGACAGGTTCTTAATTCCTTAAGTACTATTTTGATTTTTTTCTTTATAACGTGTCTAAAATAAACATTTGCAAGCTGAATATCATCAAATATTAATTATTAACTAATGCCACACTCAATGCAGCCTTGGGCTTTTTAAAAGTCATTTTTGACCTTTCTTTCCTTTGTACTGCTGATAGCTTTGGTGTGGTATTAAAACCTGCGTTGCCCTTGGAAATTTCTGTGCCTCTGCAGCATGAAAGACAGAGAGAGGAGCTGAAATATTTACTTACGGTCTGTGACTGATGAAAGAGGCAGTCGAGAGCCGGTGGGATGCAGGCTGGTGTGCACTGGCTGCGCTCTTCCTGTCTGCTGCTTCTCCTCAGCTGGTCTTCAGTGTATATGCCTGAGAATGGCTGATGGGATGGATCTGCATTCATCTGTTCTCCTTGCTGCAGCTGCAGCTCAGAGAGGATGAGACAGAGGAGCATGAGTGAACATAGTCCCTCATTCTCCCCCTCATTCGGGAGAAAAGGGAGTGAATTAAATAAGCCTGAGGTCGTAGCTCAGCCCTCTCTGTCTTTCCTCCACCTCATCTGTAATTCGACAGGTTCCCAGATGACGCAAGTCTGTGACTGACAGCATCAACTGTCCTCAGAGGCAGCAGAGTGACATGCAGGATGCTATTCAAAACATTATATAGTGCAGCAAATGACAACTGACAGACTAATGAACAAGGTTGATGCCTCTTCTAATTGCTTACCATTTAGGATACAAGTCTAAAACCAATAAGATCTGTTGTTTAAGGAAGACAAATGTCTTATGTTTCTCCTGGTGGAAAGTTTTTTTCAAAAACACCTCATCTTTTGGGTCATTAAGTATGCGCTTTGATCTACATCTGTGTTTCTGCTTTGCCATTCTGTGATGACAAATTGCTCCAGCTAATTATTTTTGATGATATAGCTAAATAAATTATGCAAACAGTCCTTGAAGTAGATAAATAAAATCAATGATAAGTGTTGTGATTCAGTATAAATGTTATATATCTAAGAGGGTATAGTTCAACTGCTGTGCCTGTAACAATGTACAGCTGAACTGCAGAGCCAAGGAAGGAGTACAAGTCACAACTTATCCAAACTAGTGTTGTGTGTTAGAGAAGATGTTTAAGTAGTTAATAGAATGAAATTAAGCTTTCTTTGCTATTGTTACAAGTGCCTTTGAAGGTTTATATCCACATGCCCTGTCTTCTTCCCTTTAACACATATACAGACGCTCCTCTACTTACGAATAAGATACGTTCCGAACGGCCGTTCGTAACTTGAAATGTTCGTAAGTCGTTATTCAACATCATTTTAAGGGTATACGCAAGTACAAAGAACTGGGATGCTGGGAGTACGCACGCTACGCTGCTGCGCAGCGGGAGTAGCGGATAGAAGTCGTACTAGGTGGAATTGGCACGCAGAAAAAAAAAATGGGTGCAAAGCCTGGGTTTCAAGGGTCAGGTCATTTATCCAACACCCCTGCAGCATTTCACAGGGTTAAAGGCCTGGATCAAGGGCCCGAAGACATTTCACCATTTGCCAAGGACAGGACTCAAACCAGCAACCTTTGGATCACGAGCATAGAGGGTGTTATTGTACAAAGCCAAGAAGTTGTAAGCTATATAAGTGCCACAAGTGCTGCAATGCCCTAGAAATTGTTAATATCGTTTGGTCCCGGTTCACATTGCGATCCTGTACTGAAGTGGATATGGAGGATGGATCGATGGTTAGTTGTAGTTGCTGTAACATCTCATGGTCATAGTAGCCTGCATGCCCTGCTTACATCATCAGTGAAATCTTTGGGCTCATGCTGAGGAACAGCTGCTTCAGGTGCTCACATCTCTACAGAACGATGATGGAGCTGATGCTGGTGATGCAGGCCTTGTGCAAGACAGGGGTGGATGTCTGTAACTTTCACCTCAGCTCATAACTACCATGTCTTTTTTATTTGGCTAGGAAGTTCCTTCTTGTTCTAGCTACTGAAGCTAGATATTTTTGTATTTGTTAGTAGAGGCACTCAGAGCACTTGTTTTGGAGTATATTAAACCACAGCAAGATTTCTACATGCAATAACTTTGTGTTTCTTCTCCTCTCAGTGCAATGAGATAAATTTAAAAAATACGTAACTTTTTAACAATAAATCTCCAGGACAGGTGTTTTTTCCTTTATGAGTGGCAGGACAGGATATTTTATCTTAGGACTAAAAAAAAAGTTATAAAATTGCTAGCCTTTGTTTGTGTGACAGGGTCACGTTTCTGTTTGACTGCTACACTGGAGTGTGGAAATTCAATTATCAAGATGAACAACAGAATTAGTCAAATCAGTACAGATATTCTACATGTATGCAGAGGTGCATGGGGATAATAAATGAATATATCAGGAGGCATGCTTTAATACTATGTTAATCTCATACTCTTTTAATCTGCCTGTCAAATGGCCATTTTCCTCAGCCCTTTGGTATTTCCTTCTATTTTGGTCGTTGATGAGCTGGAGAAGGTCTCTGACAGCCATTCTTCTTTCCGTCAACCTTTTCCGGCCCCACATTGCGATTACATCATCTCTTAGCAGCATTGTCATTATAGTTATTCTGGTTTCTGAGCTGCTCGTTCTCATTTGCAGAGTGGGAAGGAGAAAAAGAAATACCCAAAGACCTCCATTCAATTAGGGAATGGGTATCGCCATCACCACCCTAACCAGTTCATTGGTTTCTCTCTTTTGCCTCTAGAAGTTGACCTGCTGGATTGTTTGTATTACAGTTTTTAAAATTATGTAGATGAATGCAGACAGGTTGATGAGAAAATGATTTCCCATAATATATAGCTGACCTGGCCCATTACTGAAATTGTAGTACTGGATTACATGTGGTTGCCTAGGTACATCAGCGCCCCCTATCTGAGACAAAGGGTAATTGACTAGCTCAGTTGGTGCCGTCTCAGAAGGTGCTGCCCTAGACCAGTGGTCCTCGTCCTGATTCTGGAGGACCCCCTTCATTCCAACCCACACTGCATTCAACTTGCCACATTCATTATTAGCCTATGAAGGACCATCTAAGCCTGATTAAGGTAGGGTTCCTCTAGGAACAGGATTGAGAGTCATTGCCCTAAGAAGTCACTTATGTCGCCGAATGGGTTGACCGGCACTGTCTGCAACCCTAAAAATCTAGTGTTACCGTATTTTAATGTTTAACTCTTCATCTCTTTAGTAAATTGCAGAATTACGGAAACCTGGCTCCCCCAGAAATCCTCTTTATTTTAAGAAATGTAATGTAAATTGTAAAGTATGTGAAGCACCTATTTGGACCTTTCAATCATACTTGTTACCTTTTCTGAGTTTTGACAGGTGACGCTCTACTCATTGCCGCATTTCTTAACAGTATGAACCATTTGGATAATTCCTTAGACCAGAGCTTTCTTTGAGTGCAGCCCTGTCAGTGTCTGAACAATGCATTCTGATGTTAAAGTCTTATGAGCACAATGGAAACAGTTATATGCTGTGGATATTTTTGTCATCACTATCTGTCACCTTATTGTGGTTGCTAGATAGAAATTTCTCCAAGGCATTTCTCGTCAATTCATTCTTCACTGTTGCTATTGTGATTCCAGTCCTTTGCAATGATAAAATCCTAATGGAAACCTCCTATTCTTCCATTACATGTGATGAATATTTAGGCAAAAAACTGGACATTTTTTACTGTGTGTGTGTGTGTGTGTGTTAATACATATAGTGAGAGACCGAGATAACCCATGTCTAAAAAACTGCTATTCTTTTTGAGTAAAGTTTATAGGCATCCAAAGTTGTTATTAGTCATTCTCTGAGGGCTGGTACCCAAAATCTACTGTTTTTTTAAAGACTTTGGTTAAGAAAAAAACTTGCTCAAGATTACAATTAGTTGGAGATGCCACTGTGGATATTAATAGCCCAGGATCACCCTTGTTATAGCAACAGCTGCTTAGTGATTCTCAAAATTTCTCGAGTCGATTCTCGAGTCCATCTGCCACTTGCGCAAATGACTTTTAAAGTAGTTTTTAAAATTAAGAGAAATTTAAATGCTCTGTCATAAAATGTGAATGTGTTTTCCAAAGGGAAAGCAATTCATATTTTTCATCTGAAGTTTTTCGTTCTAAATAGTAAATAATTCCATTTTGTGTTACATCTATGGATCGAATTTCCCTCTAATCGAATATTTATTATTTTTAAAGATTTATTGGAAACGTGTAAAATTCCTTATTAATATTGCTATACGCTGATTATTTTATAGAAGTGTGTCCTTCATATGAAATTGTTCTGACTTCAGTTCACGATGTTTCTGATGTTTTGACATTGTTACTAATTTACCGACATCAGTTCTCCTGCAAAATATGTGGGATTCAACCGAAAGGGAATGTTTTCTTGATTGTTGATGCTATCTACAGGTGGCGCTGTTACTCTATCGGTCTTGGATGGACAGGCGCAATCTTTTGGGATGAAGGTGTAGGGAACGTTACAAGTGCGTCTTGTCATGCACTTTAGTTTTGAGGAAGGAGGAAGTTTCTGTAATGCAATGACGTCATTGAGACCATAAATTACTTCGCCTAATTGCTGTGTTAATACCAATGAGAAGCTATACACCTTGGGTGACTGTGGAGACAAACCTACAGACAATTTTATTTAACAGTAACATTTTTGATTAGCGAGATTAGTGAGTGTAATTAGTACCATGTAAAATTTTAACCCCGGAATCACTTCAATGAAGGCTGATGATTATAATGAGTTGGCTATTATTTATCTGCTAGCTGACTTGTGTTTTGTAGTATTTGCACTGTGGAGTAGAACCTCTTGGTCTCAAACCCTTGAAAGTAAATGTTAGCTGATGTCCTCAGGGATAATTTAAGCAGGAATGTGTAAATGAGAACAATACAGAATTATTATGGGGGTTATAATCAGTCATTTCCTTTGGGTAACGGTGAGGAATGAATTTTAAAAGCCTGCTGCACCTGTCCAGCTTGTAGGCTGTAGCAGATGAAGTCTGAAGCTTATGAATTAATAAATTCATATATATAGATCATAAACATCAGGGGAGCTGCTACATTTTACAAGGCAGTTAGCGGGGAATCTGGAGAAGCTGCAGTGACCAGCCTCCCGCCTCTTGTCTGTCTCTTATATCTCCATCCCAGATAATGATGAGCGAGTTTGGCATCCTGATCAGCTTCATGGAGCAGTTTGTGCCTGGTGATAAACTACTGCGACGTGCCAGGCCACTGGGAATCCTCTGCACAGCAGCAGGAGGCGATCTGCACCAGGGAGGGCAGCAGTAACCATGGCTTTGTCACGGTTGGCTGCTGAGAGCACCAACGGGATGCAGCTGGTGGCTGCTAATTGCCCCAACCAGGGGGTGGGACTGTGCAGGTCTTAAGCCGACGGTCCGGAGAGAAAAGGAAAGGGAAGCCTAGCTGTGAATGTTCTCTCTGGCCTGTAAATAGCTGGCTTGGGGGACTCTGCCCTGAAGGTGCTGCCCCGTCCCCAGGGGGGGGGGGGGGGGGGGGCGGGGGGGGGGGGGGGGGGGGGGGGGGGGGGGGGG
>JAODKC010000038.1:15534862-15587721 GCA_026777985.1 Mormyrops attenuatus
AATGTTCTCTCTGGCCTGTAAATCGCTGGCTTGGGGGAATCTGCCCGGAAGGTGCTGCCCCTTCCCAAATCCCGCCCCCCCCCCCCCGCCTTTGTTGTGCTTTTCCCTGACCTGGCAGACGCAGCTCCTTTCATCCCACCAGCTCTGTTGTATATCTTTTCCTCTCTTCCCTAAATAAACCTCATTCCTCAGTGTGTTTGCCTGCACCCTTGTCTCCTATGTCTCCTTACCGCAGATAAGACATAAGCAATTATGCCGTTTTACAAAATAACTTACACCTTTTATTTGATGCATTATTTTAAATATATTTCATATTGATTCACGTCTTATTATTGCTACGGGAATAAAGCTTATAAATTATTTAAAAGAACACATTCTCTACTAATGTTTTCTCCAACTGCATAAAATATTCATTAAACAGTGGACTATTCATTTTTCATGCAAGTAATAAAATTTTAACTGGAGTAGGGATTATTTAAAGGATGCATATAGCACAGGTAAAGCAAACTTTGCTTTGATCTGTTTTAAGTTCCTAAGGATCCTTTGAATATGAAAAGTGTGCATGTGTGTAAATGAGTTATCAACAAAAATATTAGAATAAAAGCATTACTGATATATTTGATATGCTCATGTGGGAAACTGGTTGCTGGTGTTAGATGTGTTGTGATCACTCTGTCATCATTCATTTCTATGGCATTATCACCATCCTCACCTTCGGCTAAAACCTTATCTCCTCCTGAGACTCTATGTATATTCTTTTTTTCTGTATTATCAGTGGTGTGAGAGGTGGGGGACACACCTTAAGTCCACAGTGAGGGCATTAAAAACACAGTTAGTTGTAGTAATTTTGACATTTGAAAAAGTACGCTGAAGAGTCACTGGAGGTTTTATTTTAAAGATTATTTTCTGTTTTGGAAACATTCAAGACCTATTTTTAAATGCAAAGCATTGAATAGAAAAAATACAGAAAGCCAAAAAGAATGGCTTTATAACATTTAACTTAAATTAACTTAACTCCAAGCAAACACTTTTGTAGTGTGCATAACTGTCTTAACAAGAACAGGCGTTTGTTTAGTGCAGTTTTATTTTTTTGAACAGGTCCCTTCAGGGGCTCCGTACCTTGGGAAGATTAGCGCAAATCAAATATTTTATGCAATCAGTGCACCTTACAAAAAAAATTGACGTCTCCATATAACTACAGGAAACTGACAGATTACTATGACTTTGCACAGTCAGTGTGTAAGGGAAAATCTATAATGGACGTTATAAGGAAGACACTGCTCCGTACGGTATGGTCTATGTGAGCCACATTTCAGTATACACCACAGCATGCACTGAAGATATAAATATCACTGGACATTAGTCAGTTCCTGCTCCCAGCTCCATGTAGCTGGATTTGGATATTCCCAGTAGTGTGTGGTTATGTGTCAGTGTGCCTTACCATGGACTGCAATCCCATCAATAGTGTCCCCTTTCCTGTGCTTCCTATTTGAATGGAATTAACCTTAAATAAGCTAAGGCATTCAAACAGTATTTAGTAATTTCTCATTGTATTGATATGGATCAGTTTATTGATATTGATACATTTATAGACTGAATCAATTTAATACCATAAAATGTGGAGAAGAATACTTAATAAGCAGAATATTACACTATTAATTACACTTCTCTGTTAAAACCTGCTGGATACAAAGTTATTATTTTAATTAAATCATATCATTAGGTCATTTAAGACCTGCAGTTTGATCAGTTATGAACTTTCTAGCCAGACTTACTAAGATCATTATCACTACCTCTTCTTTGCTACAATTAAACAGATATTATTTCATCTTCTGATTCCTGTTTTAGGCCTAGATGATTGATCACAGGTGGCCTAGTGATGCCATGACCCCTTTTCAAAGGTGTTTTGGGTTTTCACCATTAATACATCGCCTAGGGAATGACCAGACTTCAACTTTTTTCTTTCTTTTTACTTGGGTAAAATGTATAGCTCATGAAAGATTAAGCGAGATAAATCATTAGGATTAAGAATGCTGATTACACTATATTAATTTCCAGCCACTGAAGTGTGTAAAAGGTTGAAATTGCATTTTTTTCAGTTCTCACAAGGAGAGCACTGCTATATTCAATATTCTAGGTTTTAATTATTAAAGGTGTAACAGACCTTGACATGTTTTGATTAGTAAATGTACTATTAATGGGGATGTTCAGTGTGGCATAAACTGATTTATAAACTTTCCTCTTTTGATTTAATTACTTTTCTGAATGGGAGTCCATGAGAAGCTAAGTTCTCAAGGCAAGGTTTTTCTCACAAGTATATTGGAAATGTTTTGCTTTTGGACTGTCTGTAAGAGTCCTTTCAGGTGCTGAAGGCTGCTCACGCGACCTGAGCTGGGACCTGAAGCCCTTGACTTCAGCTGACGCTTCACTGTGCACATAGGGGTCTCCAGTGTTGGCCTTGGCGGAGAGCAACTGAAATTAAGTTGGAAGCTCACCCCATCTACAACCTAGTTCCCTGCAGTGAACAATGAAGCCCAGCCTTCACATGTCACTGAACTCTGGTATTACCTATCTAGGCAATGGTTTGCATTGGTCACTGATGCACTGCTCCAGTGGTTGGCTTGAGCCAAGGACTCCAATGCTTGGATCACCCGCTGGTCCAGCTCCCTGCAAGACTGTGCCAGTCAGATACAACACAAGCACGGACGTGGATACACCAATGCCACTGGCCTGTACCATCGGCCTGACTGTGGGCTGTACTTCCTGCTTTTTCATCCCCTAACTCCCTGCTTCCACCTTTTTTTGTTATTTGTTATGAACTTTAAAAAAACAATGCCTCTGGGTTGTGAGGCTTGTTTTCATGACCCTATTAACACTTTCTTTTTAAATAATTTCTTTTTTAATTTATTAGACAAAGAAACTCTAGGCCGGAAAAACTACGCCACCTGACGACCTTTGCATGTAGCTGATGTCGATCTGTAAATAATTACCTCTTTTCTCCCTCCACCGATTCCCCTTGTCCATCAGTATCCCGGTTGCCCAGTGGGACTGTCAAATAGCCCCCATACTTGTGACTTACTTATCCCTTCGCATCAGCATGGGGGCTCAGGTTGTCGTGTGTGATGTTTGTGAACTCCATCCATTTTCTGAAACCATTGTTCTATTGAGAGTTGCAGGGGGTTTGGAACCTATCCCAGAGGCTACGGGTGCAAGGCAGGGAACAACCCAGGATGGGGTGCCAACCCATCACAGGGCACACTCACACACCATTCACTCACACAAGCACACCTATGGGCAATTTGGTATCTCCAATTAACCTCAGCATGTTTCTGTGGGGGAAACTGGAGCACCTGAAGGAAACCCCACGACGACATGAGGAGAACCTGCAAATCCACACACATGGAGCCATAGCAGAGACTCAAACAGTGGTCCCAGAGGTGTGAGGTAACAGTGCTAACCACTGCACCACCAGTTTGTAAACAAATAAATAGAAAGAAAATTGCTCAAGATGTTCCTTCATGTGACAACCGCATTTTACCTGGTTAGTCTTGATTACAGCTGCTATTTCATATATTTATTGACTCATTCAGGATGTTTGTGGATACTTATATAGTAATGATTGCTCAGGCTGACTACAAATTAAATAAACACTATTCAGGGTATTTATACCATTCAGTGTATTTAATCTAAATTTAAGAATATTTACAGTATTGCAATGCTTTCTGACTAAATGAGCAACCACAGAAAACTCGTCTTTATTTTACCGTTTATATTTCTCACTGGGAAGATGTCTATCCATTTGTCACTGTGACTGATATTTGGCTCATTATGGGCCTTCCATCTAGCTGACACACATCAATTACCTGAAATAAATATATATATATATTTAAAAATTCGCAAATATAACCTAAGATGGAAAACATACTGGCGATTAGGCATAGCAGATACCAACAGACCTAGTGATCCAAATGACAAGTGCATAATGTCTTCACCCTCAACAGTACAGTATATAGAATACACAGACTCTCTGTTGTGTGCTCACGATCAGAAGGTTGCAGGTTTAGATCCTGTGGTTGGCAGAGGGATTTCACCATTGGGCCCTCGCGCAAGCCCTTTAACCCTAATTGCTCTGGGGACTGGCAGGTCCAACGTTTCAAACGTATGTCGCTCGGGGTAAAAGCCCTTGATAACTGAGTGTTGAATGTTTTGGTACATTTGGGATGACAGACCTCGTAATGAAATGTGAAAGGAGATGCTCTTCTATGAAATAAAGTGCTAACTGCCCCTTAAATTTGCTCATCAAATCCCAACAGATGCAAAGCTCCTCTGAACCTGAATCATTGCTTTGTCCAAGAAAACAATGTGAATTGTGGAGCGAGCTGAGAAGAGGCCTGACTGTCCTTGCGATGCCTCAAATGACACGTGAAGGCATATGGCTGTTGTGTACTCTCCTTTTAAGAAACGTGGTTTCCTCTGTGATGCTATGATTTTACTGAATGTGATCATAAAGGTTAAAGAAAGGTTGTCGTCTTTTTTTTGGGGGGGCTTCTAGACTCTTCTTTTATACTCTTTAGGGCTCTACAAGGTTATTTTGTGTTTGCACTCATGATTATATCTTGGTAAGTGTTGTCCTTTGAACTCTGACCTTGTAAGAAATAAGCAAAACCAAATCTAATTGTGCTTATCAGCAGTATTAAGCCAGAGCATTTGTCTTCTTTGTAGCATATTTTTTTGCACATATTTTAGAAATGTCAGTTATGTGATTACACACACTTCGCTGAATCAGCATGTCCTAGCGAATCCATCCATCACTTCTGGATGGGGTCAGGGATCCTATCCCAGGAAACATAGAAGGGCAGAGCTGGGGTTCAATCTTCCCAGCCTGAAGTTACGAGGCGCCAGTACTACCCACTAAGCCATCACATCATCCACATAAAGTGTAAAAACGAAATTTATTTCAATACTGTTTCACGTAAGCTAAGAACGAAATTCCTAATAAAATTATATTAACTATAATTCAAAATTGTGCTTCACTTCTTTTTGAGAGGGCAAGTGTTCTGTGAATGCTTCATTCAAGGTTAGCAATTAATAAAGCGCAAAAATGCTAAAATCAGCAATCAGAATAATTTAATCGTAGGACCATTAAAGAAATTTAAATATTTTAGTATTTCAATGAACTCCTGGTATGGAAATCATTTTATTATCGTTCCTAAATGAACACGTCACCCTTCACATTTAAAAATTAAGTTTGGTCTCTGGTTGGAATTCTAAAGATGAATGTGTAATTGCATGACAGTCATAAAATCCATTTTGATCTGAAATGATTGAAATATTGTGGTACCGTAATTTTGCAATTACAGATGTAACTATTAGGATAAGATAGTGACTCATTGGGTGGCGCTGCGGTTTCACACCTTCCGGATTGTGAGTTTATCCGCACCTCCAGCTTTGCATATGTGGATTTTGTATGTTCACGCCATGTTTGTGTGGGTTTCTAATGACAGTCCAAAGTTACTTTTTAAATTCAGTGAATCACTCAGAATCACTTTGTTGATGTCTGCAAAATCCCTCGTCATATGTGTGAGGCGGTGGTCAGCGGCAGATGGCCATTAATTTCACAGATAGAACTACATACACCAGATATAAAATAAATAACCATATGTCTGGAATTTGTGCATTGGTGGGTTTCACAGTTGCTACCACTATTCTGCATACATGGTTTTTGAAATGCACTGGCACAAGTATTGCCACCGTTATTACAAAACTGTACAGCCACCCTCCCCTGTGCCACTGATTTAAATGTTCTTTAGGATCTCGTTGTTTTCAAAGCCTTTCTCCATAGGAAAAAAAACAACTGCAATTAGAGGACAGAAGTTTTCTTTATAAAAAAGGAAACGGAAAAAGAATAGTAATACTTTTAAAGTATTTTCCAGCTTTGTGGAACTAATGACTTTGATCTCTAAAGGTTGAAAACCATGCCAGTGGTGATGTAATCGTGTGGGGGGGTCACTTAAAAGGCAGGGTTATTTTATTTTACAGCAGTGCTATTTCAGTAGCTGTCACAGGAGATGAACAATGGAAGTCACTTTTTCCCAATATCTGTGTTTTTGTGACAAAAATGAAAAGGCGCTACTCCCACCCTAACCTTTCATGAACCCAGTGAATCGAGAAACTGGTTTTTAATGAATGCAACAAAGTAGCTTTTAAGAGAAACACTATAATAACACATTTATCTCTGATTTATCCCTTTATTTATTTTTGTTTTGATTCATGATTTGGAGACAAATAATCAAGCTGGATGATCAATAGAGTAAATTAGACCAGTACAGGTCTGTCCAATGAATCTAGCCAGCTTCTCAGTCTTCTGTTCCAAAATTAAAGAATATTAGGAATGGAACACATTAGGAAGTTTGTATGAGCCACCTCTGATCATGTGGGTGAAGTGGAGGCATTCGGAAGGTTGCTGGTTTGAACCCCATGAATGCCAGGAGTGATCCTACTCTGTTGGGCCCTTGAGCGAGGCCCTTAACCTACAATTGCTTCATCCTGGGTATGACGTTAATCTACAGCCCTGCAAGCAGATCCTCCAACTTACAGGGAAATTTGGGGGTTGGTGGCAGGATTGGCACCCCAGCCACAGGAAAAACTCACAGTGTACTGCTCCATTTGAACCAGTGTGGTGCTGAGGTAGTGTCTGCACTTGAGTTCTCATCCCTGTGGTGATTTGTTGTGTGGTGGGTGTGGCAATGCGCTGTACCAGCATGTGCTCCTCACCTCTCTGATCCTGACTTGCTTTGGGGGCAAATCACACTCAAAAAATGCACTTTGAAAGTGAAATTAATTGTATCCCTCTTCCAGCTGCTTATTCAGTATTGGTCATAGAGAGCTTGTCCGAAGAAGCATGGGTACAACACAGGGGTGTTACCCCAGTCGGGTAGCTGGTCCATCAGAGAGGAATTTAGAGTCACGAAAGTCACCTAATCAAATCCTATTTGAATGCAAGAGAAAACTTGCACAACACAGGGAGAGCAAGGAAACTCTAAACACATAGAAACGTGGGTGGAATTGTACCTGTAGCCCAAGAGATGAATCCACATTGCTACTCAATAAGTCATTACAGCACCCCAGTAAAAGGCTTAAACAACACATCAAATCAGTTGTGATTTAAATGGACATTTAGACAGTTCTCACTAATGTATGCAGAATCCAGCAACTCAGCCATTCCCCAGAGTTAAGCATAGCCCAACTGATCCTTGTTAAAATGCAACTTCTCCTGAAATGGAATCATCATTACAGTATATAGTATCTACAGAAGTGTGTATTCTTTTTGTCTTATTTTTCAATATAGCTATTTTTGCCATAAAACCTGTTATATCCTGTCCAGGAATATAAAGAATATTGGATATCTGACAGTTGGGTGTTTAGGTGTGAGGTGTGAAGTGAGATAATTACATTTGCCAGGCTGCATTTTGACAACCATAGTCACTGTGTCGTGTTGATGGGACCATCTTGAGGTGTTTTGGTCTCTATTTAAATTTAGTTCTGGCTTAGAAAACAGCACAGGAGAAAGGTCGTGCTGGTGACCTCCTCGGTAATCAAAAGAACATTCCGTACTGGGGATCATCTAACATTATGACGGCTGAGGTTTCGGACAAGCTTTCTATTTTGTATTAAAGAAATTCATTGTCTTTCTCTGTTATTGTTCTTTCATTATATTTTTCTTTAGCTGGGTGGTGTGGTGTTTCTCAGGTTGACACATCGTGGTGGGATTTGATTGAACTGCTGTTAGGTTTTTATATGGTTTTGTACTTACAGCCTGTAATAAAGTTAAAACTTAAAAAAACAGCAATTTATGCTTGAAGTATTGATTGTTTTTTAGCGTTGTGAGTCCAAGTAGCACTCCGGAGAGTGTCAGATTTAGATGTGATCTGTTGTGGGAAAGGTTGGAGTCATTAATAAGAAATATAATTAACGATCTTAACTGTCAACATTCGAGGCAGCAGCATAAAAGAACCGACAAAGAAAATTCAGTTTTGTTGTGCACAAGAACAAACTCATTCAGCCCAAAGAAAAGCCTCCAGAGAGATGCAAACAAGCTGCACTGTCTTCTTCACTGGCAGCAGTCACTGTAATCCTTGTATTCAGTAGCAGTGCTTCCGATTGCCGTGAGTACAACCATATATGAATATAGTAAAATATGGTCATTTTGGCCGCTGACTGACTTACAGCAGCGATGTAAAGCACTCTTTTGGGAAGGGAGCTCCCAGTGCTTCCGTTTGTTCCAGACACGCGCCTCTCTTGGCGTCTGCACCCCGCTCACTGCTTTAGATCCTAGCTTGCCGCATTAGCTTTAATTTGATGCTATGTTTAGAGGTGCCACAGACTCCTTTGGGCACACTTGAGTGTGAGAAAACCCTTATAAGTATCGTACTTACTTTGAGCTTTATTTGGTGTGACGCAGAATTACAGTCTCCCCCTCTCCAGAACCCTTTCCACCTCAGTGCGATTCATTTTTAAAGCCGCCATTTGTAACTCGACAGCTGCACAAAGTGGAGGAAAAGGGAACAAAAAAATAAAAACTAAAATCATCACTCAGTTAATCCACCCTTTCTTCTGTTCTGTCTCAACCTATATTTATTTTTATTTATAAATCCTAATGTCTCAGAAATCTTAAAAAGAAGGGCAATCAAGATGACACCCATATAATATAAATATATTATTTATATTTGTGTCCTCCAATGATAGCTTATCAGGAGTGCTTTTTAAGGACCAGAAATAATTCATTTCAGATTGTAAACATGCAGCTGTCCTATGAATTGACTCAATTATATTCTGTTACCAAGCCTGGCGGACTAAGGTTGAAAATATTTTTAAGTTTGCCGTATTATCCTACATACATACACATAATAGGTAACATTTGCAATGTTACAGAGTGCAAAGCCACCTATTCATGAGAAATCAGTGCTTTCATGTTGCAGTGAAACTGAACAGATTTTCCCTATCTCTGTCCACCATACTCAGCAGAAGCCGAACATTGCAATGGCAGCATGGAGGCGCCGTGGAGCTCGTCCAGTGGTGTTTGGCCGTTCGCAGGCTGCACAGGCTCCATCCCCCCCACAGGGTACTGCTCAGCTTCCCCTACACACCAGGCTGTGTTTTCCAAAACATCATGACCCGAGGGCTTTTCTGTTTCCATGTTTCATCCTGCAGGTTGTCTGTGGTGCCTAGTCTAGACCCCAGATATGTGTTGCTGGTTGATGTAATTCTCCGGCCTCAGTGAGCCAGGACTTGCTGAATACCATTACAGCTCTGAATCAGGACCTATGAAAGGAGGTATGCACCCTGGGAACAGAGATTTTCATCAGAAGACTGCAGTATACAGCCTGAGAAATCCTCAGAAGGTATATTGTGCTATGGAAAACTAATTTTATTATCCCTGAGCTTTGTACCCTACTTATTGAGGTTGGTGGTACTGAACCAAATGTTAATATATTTTAAATATGTATAAGATATCTTCACTGTAGACTTACTGTATTTAATCTACAGCCAGTACTGTAGTTCGGATTTCATAGCCAGAAACTGCAGGAATATCTTTTATGAGAAATTTTATATTGAATTGGTTTTGGTGAAATTGAACTTCTGATGTTATGAATATTGGGATTCCAGTCAGAGATTTGAAGAGGTAACTGTAATATCCTCACAGAGATAAGGAATTCTGTCCGATTAATGACTAAGGAATTAGTCCAGAGATCCTCAACGGTAAAGGTCTCTCTTTTACAGCATACTTTCTGTTCCAGGAAGATCAGCTACCGCAGACCTGTGGTTGGGATTTATTAAGCTTCTCAGATCTCCAAAAAATGCATATTCCAGTATTGGTCCATATCAACATGTAAAGGCTGAAAAGAAATCATTTGGCTCAATATAAAGCCATTTTCACCATTGATATTTTCAGTTTTGAATATTTTGGTGAATTAACTTTTTTAAGTAATTATTTTAGGAATTACTTGATTTTTGGACTGTTGACTTTCCAATGAAGTTGATTGGTTTAATAATCAAATGAGTTCAGAGTCCAATTCTGTCAAAACAAAAATCATCTCACAGATATGTAAGGTGAACATTTTTATATGATTTGTTTGGATATGCATTGATTTGATATATCTTACACTCACTGACACACTCATTGTGAGTCAGTAATGAATCTTTTGTTGCTTTCGATGTACTTTCGAAGTTGCATGGTACAGCGTCCCTGGACTGTGTGAAATGATACCTGCTTTGTACTTGTACCAATAACAGTTCACTGGAGAAGATGTGATTACAGATCCATCCATCCATCCATCCATCATCACTTACTTAGTACACAGTCACCATTGACTATCTACTTTATGAGTCTATTCAAATTCATAGACTTGTATGCTTCTTCACTCAACTGTGACATTACTGTTTAAGAAATCTGTTGTAGACGGAAAACACACTGTCTTTTCTGTCCTGTACCCTGCATAAGGTCAAACTGAGTAACGTTCCCCAGACTGTGGTACTATATGTATACTAATCAGCCGTAACATTAAAACCACTGACAGGTAACATAGATTATCTTGGTACAATGACACCTGTCAAGGGTGTAATTATATATTAGGCAAGTGAGTGTTGATGTGTTGAAAGCAGGACAAATGGGCAATCACAAAAATTTGAGTGACTTTGACGAGGGCCAAACTGTGATAGTGATACGAGCATCTCCAAAACAGCAGGTGTGGGGCGTTCCTGGTATGCAGTGGTCAGTACCTAGTAAAAGTGATCCAAGGAAGGCCAACCGATGATCCAGTGTTGGGATCATGGGTGCCCAAGGCTCATTGATGCACACGGGGAGCGAGGGCTAGCTGATCTGGTCCGATCCTACAGGAGAAGTATTTTTCAGCACAGATTGCTGAAAAAGTTCATTCTGACTATGATAGTAGGTGGGCTGGTCTGATGAGTCAACCTAGACACTGATGAGTACCTAAACATTGCTGCAGACCAAGTAGCATGGCAGCCGTACTCCACAGTGGCCTCTTTCAGTAGGATAATGTGTCCTGCCACACTTAAAAAATAGTTCAGAAATAGTTTGAGGAACATGAAACATGTTGAGCTGGCTTCCAAATTCCCCAGATCTCAATTCAATCGAGCTTCTGTGGGATGGGCAGGACAAACAAGTCCAATCCATGGAGGCCCTATCTCACAAATTACAGGACTTAAAGGATCTGCTGCTAACGTCTTGGTGCCAGATACCACAGGATGCCTTCAGAGGCCTTATGGAGTCCATGCCTCAATGGGTCAGAGCTGGTTTGGGGGCACGAGGGAGACCTACACAATATTAGGGAGGTGGGTTTAATGTTTAATGTTTAATGGCTGATCGGTGTATATATCAGCGATAAATAAAGAGTGAGGGTGACAATAATGGTTACATTGGCAATAAAGTTAGAGGATTTATCTAAGATGTTTCTTTTGCAGCTACACCTTTGATATTGTTACAGTTGATTAACCTGCAGGTGACTATAACTTACAGTACAGCCGCTTCAGCGTATTTTTCTTGTGCGTTTTTGTGTCTATATGTGTGAAATGCTTTATCTGGGCCAAGTAATGTGCTGAGAGCATGTAATATTATAAACGATTAGTAATGCAGTTATGTATCCTTTTAAAACGTATGATTTATTTTCAGTCAGAAAAACATTCATGTATGAAGTATTAATAGAACTCTGCCATCAAACAGTGATATCTAACCGGCTTTGCACAGCAGCAGCACAAATTGAACATCTGAGGGACAGGGGCCCTAACACAATTGGAGCGTACTTGGATTGAATATGATATGCTGTCACGGGGCCCAAAATCTGCAGAAGGGCCTCTGGTCATGTGAAGAGCATACACATAAGTAGATAGCAAATTATGGTGTAATGAACATATATACAAAACTTTTATTGATGACTATAAATACCACGAAATACTGAGCAGTGTTCTCAATAGCTGTCCCTGTATAATATCCAGCTGTGTGAATTAATTATGCGTCTGTGTTTACTGAATTACTTCATGTATATAACACTGTCTGGACAGTTATTTGTAGTTATCAGACAAAGTTTGTGTTTCAGTTTATTTTTTGCTTGGTTCCTAAGAGTTCCATGTGTGAGACATTGTCTAGACATTTATACACATGGTTTGACATGGGCATTTCTGTCGGAAGTAAGTTTTTAATACTGTCAAGACGAACGACCAAGTCCCACTTAAAACACTGAGAATAGATAGAGAGCAACCTGGACTCAGTGTCCAGATTCAGCAGTCAAATTAACACCATAAGTGTGTGTTGATGGCAACCACTCCACCCCCCCCAAAGAAAAGACAACACCTAAATGAAATAAATTGCATTGCGAATGCCCCGAGAAAACAATGGCGGATAGTTAAATACTGCTGAACCTTTTGTGAGTCAGGTGAATGTAAATTACCGAATGACCTCAGGTTCTCACAATTCTGATGCAACAGTGAAGAGAGCTGTGAAACGTTAAGGAAAAACAAAGCCATTCTTCATATTTTGCTTGCATCTGCTGTGAGAATGCAAACACTGGCATCCCAGTAATTCATAGTTACATTTTATTATATTATTATTTTCTGTAACCATTTAAACTGACCTGTATTCATATTTTACAATTAATGTTCTACTGAAGAAATTAAGATTAAGTCAAAAGTTCAGCAGTAAGCAACAAACTACAGTACCATATGTACTCATCATATATAATTTTGTCCTGCCAAATACGCTTGAATTGTTATTTTCTTCGGGCATGAAAAGTTTGGTTCTGTTCAAGCCATGTTTATTGTAGATTGAAAAACAATTACATGTAACATGCCTTGATTTTGGTTTTCAGTGGGTTTATTGATATAAATCCTTGTAATCCCTCTGCCTAATATACTGAATCAGTACTAAACCCACATGAGGCATTGACTTTCTCAGGAAGACACAAATTAGTATAATTTCTTGCCATTTTTTCTACAGAAATACAGAGGCCATATAAAGTCAAAGACCACCTGCAGACTGTTGACGTACATCGATTTATTTGGACCTTTGCAAGTCAGTTGAAAAATGCTGTCAGTGTTTTTTGATTCAGTGACGAGTTTAAGAACTCATCCCCACACTCATCCAAAACAGTCATTGCTCAGCATGATACTGTGAAAATAAATGTGCTTATCTATGAGACTGACTGTGTGATGCACTGCCATGTGTGTGAATAGGGCTGTCTACATGCCCATGGCACTGAATCAGCAGAGGATGCCCCTCATGATATCAGCTACTCACTAATCAGTCACCAGTCCATCCATCCATCCATCCATCCATCCATCCATGTTCTGCCCATTTTCCGGGGTCGGGTGGTGGGGGCAGCAGTCTAAGCAGGGATGCCCAGACCTCTCTCTCACCAGCCACCCCCTTCAGCTCCTCCGGGGGAATAGCAAGGCGTTCCCAGCCAGCCGAGAGATACAATCTCCCCAGTGTGTCCTGGGTCTGCCCGGGGGTCTCCTCCTGGTTGGACGTGCCTGAAACACCTCCGCAGGGAGCCGTCCAGGAGGCATCTTAGATAGATGCCTGGACCACCACAACTGGCTGCTTTTGATGTGGAGGAGCAGTGGCTCTACTCTGAGTCCCTCCCGAATGTCCTTTCTTCACTCAAGTGTCCAAAACATATGGACGCAGATCCGATGATGCAACTACAAAATCGATCATCGAACTGCGGCCTAGGGTGCTCTGGTGCCAAGTGCACTTATGAACACCCTTATGTTTGAGCATGGTGTTTGTTATGGACAAACTGTGGTTAGCGCATAAGTCCAATAACTCGTCAGTGCTTGGATTCTGATTGGGCAGGCCATTCAGTCACCAGTCTTACAGAACAAAAAATGAAAGGATTTTTCTGAACTGGTTAAAGACTCCTCCTTACATTTACATGTATTTATTTTGCAGATGCTTTTGTCTAATGTGACATTTGAGTGAGGCAAGCAGTACATTGCAAGCATAGAGTTGTCAAGGAGTCAAATCCACACAAGCAGTGTAAGTGTAGCTAGGCTGAGCTTTCAGTGAATGCCCAATAGCACATGTAAGTAGTATCAGACCAAGAGCTATAATGCATTTCAAACATAGCAAGAACCTAATGGAATAGTTGATTAAAAAAAACAATGTAACATTAAGAGCACTGAGGCAACAGCAAGGGCATTGATAGTGGTGAAGGTTAGTAGAGGTCTTTCTGGAGCAGATGGATCTTGAGGACTTTCTTAAAGGTTGAGAGGGAGTCTGACGACCAGGCGTGGCCCTGTATTGTTCTCCCTGTACATGCTGCCATTAGATAATAAGAAACAAAAGCTACCTTTCACTCCTATGCCAAAGACTCCCACATATACACTCAACGATACCTCATCTGTTTAGGTAACTGCTGTTTAAAAGACTTGCATGTGAGAGACTTTCCTCTCACACAATGCAGAAAAACATTGAGGTTCTGTGTTTTGGTGGCAAGAGCACAGCTATGACTGTTATAATTTCAGCATTTAGCTCTGAGGGCCTTTTTCATCGGTAGCTCAGTACACAATTTTGGCGTCAATTTAGATTAAAGCTCTCGTTCAAATCTCATTTTGATGCAGCATCAAAGATGTGCTTCCTACAGTCGCAAAACATTGCCTGTTAAAGACACTGAGAAGCTCATACATGGTTTTGTATACAGTAATTTAGACTAGTTGGTTTGCTTATATATAAGGCATTCAAAGGTCAAACAACGGCCCACTTAAACATGTGTTTACAATCCACATCATACACTCAGAAATAGATTACAGAAATAGATCTCATTGTTATCCACATATAAGTAAAATAAATGATGGTGGCAAATACCTGAATTATGTAACTGTCTGTAACTGGGATGCTGAATTGGTCATGGGGTACTTTAATCCTAAATTACTTTAGTCTTGCCTACCCATGCCTTAAACTTAACACACTCTAACTATGGTTGCTGGAACTGCTGTGCATGCCCTCATGGTCCCCTGTGTTTGTTCATCAAAGTGTCTACATCTGTTCTGACCATGCATGCCTTTTCTCCTCCCGACATGTCCAGATGGTGTCTGGGGTGGGCACCATCTGAGCTAGAGCATTTAGTCCCATTGATCCAAGTTTGACTTCGCGGATTTAGCCTATCATCTACCAGCTTACAGAGATCTGCATGGAGAGCTGACTCACTGATGGGTTTGGTCCACATCTTGATATCTTACATTTATAAAACATGACCATTTTCTTTGCATTAAATAATATCAGCATGCACATGGGGGTCGGCAGCCGGTCGACCTTGGACCTACAGTGGTTTTTTTTTCCATACTATGGAGTTTTTTGTTCCTCTCCTCTGTTGTCGTCTGGATTTTCGTTTTTCTCTGTATCATGAGTGATTTAGTATCTGTATACTAATATAACATTGCCACACACTGTGTTGTGAAAGGCGCTATAGAATAAATTGAAAATAAATTAAATTTGACTGAGTAATAAACTGATGAGACGGAGGATCCAACTGTGGAAGTACCTGGTTTTTCTTAAAACTGTGACCTGAAAAACAGCCAGTACATTGGAGAAAAGGCTAAGGTTACACAGAGAAAACCAAACGCACGGTCGAGCAGTACAAGTTCATTAGTTACAGATGTACTAGCAATTCATATGAGGCAGAGTATGATCAGACGCGACGAGGCAGAATGGGGACTTGGCTGGCTACAGATGTTACATTTCTTCCTAGAGGTTGTGCACCTCCCTGAACTTGCTTTATTGCCCGGACGGACTATTTTTGTTTTGCTGTCCTTACCATACATGCCCTGTAGAGGGCACTATAATCCCGGAGACTTTGCTCTCTGTATGCACTAATGGAGGCCTGCCTGCTGTCCTGTACCTGTACAAAGGCATCATATCTTTCGTGCACCGATATCATACTCTGTTCTATCGTTTCACTCTATTTTCACTCTCGTCTCGTTGGCATGATTAGTGAGGCCCATGCACACCTAATTTGTCATCCTTAGTCTTAGCCTTCAGGGTTGTTTTCTTTATATATTTTGGTGTATTAGATGATTACTACAGCATTGCATCCAAAATAGGGTTTTAAATGGCTTTGCCCTTCCAAGAATCAAAACAGAGGCCGCTCTTCAAAAGTCAACTATGCTCATCGGGAATTTCATTGTTTTTGGTCAGCTCATGCAAATCTTCTGTCAGAGATTTCCTATCTACGATTTTCTTTTTCTTTTTGTGGCATACGATTGCTTCAAGGTTGCATATAACATTAGCTTGCGAGTAGAGTCAGAAGACTGTTGCTTGCTAGCTGATAAGCAGAACATACTACTTCAGCATCTCCTAAACACAGGACGTGTTTATTTAATATTTAGTCTAGTAACAGTTTGTGGCCGAAACCTTCGGGGCACTGCGCAAACGCGAGGTTTGAAAGGTTGTGACCACCACCACTGTAGACACTTCCTGGCAGTTGATTTACACATTTCAAAACTTCCTTTGCAGCAGTAGCAGCAGAAGTATCTGTGTTAAACCTATTTATAAACACACAGCACAAGGGACTTGTTGAAATTTGGAAAGAGAGAAGAAGCTGTGGGCAGTAATTACTCTCCTCTATCAATAAGTAAACACACGAGGCAATCAGGCAGTTTAAGCCACATGTTTATCCTGAATCGAAACTGGTCCGCAGTTTCTGCAGTGATACTGTGGAGATATCTGTTCATTGTGAGCTGAAGAATGACGTATTAACAATAGCACAGATAGGCTGGTAGAATGACCAGATCAAACGGCCAACACCAAAACTGGGATGGGGAGATGGGTAGAGTTTATCTGGAAATGGGTGTAGAAACAGGTTTAGTAAAATAGTTGGGGGGGGTTAATCCAGACACAGCTTCAGCAAAAAAGAAATACAAGGGAAAACAAGACTGGATTTGGGTCCAGGGGTGCAGGTATTGGTATGAAAATTTACCTTCTGGAGGCCGAGAGAAAAAACTGAATCCAAATTCACAGAACTGCTAATCAGGCATAGGTGAAGTAAAACAATGGGTTTGTCCTTAGGCTTTGTTCATGCTCCCCATCTACTAAAACCCAGTGTGTTCCATGTTGATCTCCAGCCCTACTACCTTAACGGAAACTTTGCAGAAGATATAGGATGATAGCAACTGGAAGTTTAGCTTGAGATCAACTGTCTTTTTTTTTCTTTTCAGTCCCCGTTACCACTAATACTTACTGATTATTTCCTTCTAAGCAACAAATGGCTTCAGCCTTCAGAGCGCGTACCGAACACAGTCAGAGAGCCAGATGCATGCTGGGAATACCAGCCAATACCAACATCGTCTATGTTTGCGGAGGACTGGTCTGGGAGGCCAGCTGTGGGGGCCTGTGGTGTGGTCTGCTAGCCTTGGGGGGGGCAGCCTCTGTAGAGCCAGATGGTGCCGGCTAGATCCAAATCAAATATAATACCCTATAAAGGCTGCTACACAAAGTCAGCTGTCCAGAGATTTATTATTTATCTCTAAGCAGTCTACATTTTCAAGCATTCTTAGTAAAATTACCCAAATTTTCCTGTGATCAGACCTCTTCTCATAATTTGTATTTCTCTTACAAAGTTATACTGAATTGCAACACAGTTTTGTACCAAGCATGTACGTCATATGCTTTACACAAGTGATTTAATTTTTTCTACTGAGAATTTGTTGGTTTATAAAAAATGTGTGTCTTATGTCCTGCCTACACAAAGCATATCTGTGCAGATATTGGCAATATTTTCCCTGTTCACTTCGAAGATATTTACAATCAGTAACAAAAAAAGTTAAACACCCAGACGGAGTGGTGCAAATGAAATGAATCTGCACGTGGTGGAAGGTCCTGTGACTGTATCACAATGGTTATAATATCAGACCAAACGGACAACAGAGTGGCAGTATGGGCACACTGCTGGTCCCATGTCAGGAGGATGTGGGGGCCCCCCGGGTCTGGATACATGGGAGTCATGCAGCCGTTGTATCCTCTCCTGCGGGAAGTCAGCCCACATGTGCTGTAGCTGGCCCTCGAGATCCTGTAGATTGGCGCTGGGTCTGAGTTGACGTCCGAGCTGATCACACGCGTGTTCGATTGGGGAAAGATTGGCGGACCTGGCCGGCCACGGGAGGACCTCAACATGACGCAGGCAGTCCATAGACACACGTGCCGTGTGTGGTCAGGCGTTGTCTTGTTGAAAGACTGTACCAGGGTGTTGTCTCAGGAGGGGTAAGGCATGCGGACGCAGGATGTCACTGACGTAGCGCTGTGCCGTCATGGTCCCCCAAATCACTACCAGAGATGACCTGAAGTCATACCCTATGGCTCCCCACACCATGATGCCAGGAGTGTGTCTCTCCACAACATTGGCAGGATAGGTCCTCTCCCCTTAGTGCTGCCATTTGTGCACACAACGGTCATCCATGGCAATGCAGAACCAAGATTCATCGCTGAACATGGTATGATGTCACTCGTCATCAGTCCGTGCCTCCCGGTTACCACACCACTCGAAACGCAGCCGTCTCTACGCTGGTGTTTACGGCAGCCTGCACATGGCACGATGAACCTGTAGTCCGGCTGATGCCAGCCATTGAGACATGGTGTGGATGACACGGGGTGTTGTAGTGAGTCCAATACCTGTGTCTGGATGGCTGGAGCAGATGTCATGGGGTTCTGTAATGCTTGGCATACAATACGACAATCCTCCCTGTCTGGTGACTAGACGTGCCAGTTCCTTGCAAATCGAATCATTTTTAACATTATTAATAATGTGAATAATACCATATTTCAGGTTCATTTTGTGCAAGTTGGTAAAAGTGAACTTTAGG
This sequence comes from Mormyrops attenuatus, assembly GCA_026777985.1. NCBI lineage: Eukaryota > Metazoa > Chordata > Actinopteri > Osteoglossiformes > Mormyridae > Mormyrops > Mormyrops attenuatus. The sequence continues at coordinate 15,553,736 of JAODKC010000038.1, forward strand.
GTTTATTCGCGTGTTTGTGACAAAATTTACATTTTAGGTTGTCCAGTATGTGAAAATTGAGATGTAATGACGTTTTTGCTATACAGTTTGCAGGGTCAAAGCAAATAATTTCACCCAGGCCTTAATCCTTATATCTGTAGTCTATCTGCTTTATATCTGCCAGAAATGGATGATGCTATGCTTTAATCTGGATTCTTCTTGTAATGGCGCTACACATTACAACCCAAAAGAAAGCTGTGACAGACCTGGTATTTTCAGAGGATGTGGTGAATGTCTGATTCAGGAAGGAAGGTCAGCTGCTTTCAAAAGACAGCAGTGGTCTATTTGCTAACAGGGATAAATAAGCTACCAGGACAAATCACAGGTAGTCTGTAATCTCATGGAGTGTTGATTCAGACCATTACTGCAGAGACTCTCCCTTACACTGAGTGCAGATTGGGGATTTAGTTTAAACTAAATTCAAATATGGACTGAACTGGTATTTATCATTCATTTTTTTTTAAAAAAAGATACATTGTGTATAAAGAGTGGCAAATGTTTATCCCATAGGCTTGCGATGAAACTGAAATAGTTTTTGCAAACTATATCTACTGTGATATGATTGTTGTGAGCATCGAAGGCACAACCTGGATGCAGTAGCCTTTTGAGCAAAAGACTTTATTGGGATGGACACCAGACAACAACAATGACTGAGCTGGGGAACAATGGGGGCAGGTACATATGGACACGGAACAGGATAGGCAACTGATAGATTGTTGTGAAGGGTCAAGAGTCAACACATGAGGGCTGGGGAAAGGGAATTATGGGATGGCCAGCGACATCTGCTGGCCAAAAGGGGACAAGGTGGAGGGAGATCAGGACAATGATATTTATATATCCTGATACACTATATGATAAAAGTATTGAGACACCTGGCCATTACACCTACAGGAACTTTTATGACATCCTATTCTAAATCCATAGAACTCAATATGGAGTTGGCCCCCCTTTACAGCTATAACAGCTGCCATTCTTAGGGAAAAGCTTTCCACATGATTTTGGAGTGGGTATGGGAATTTTTGCCCATTCATCCATAGGAGAATTTCTAAGGCTCAGCACTGATGTTGTACTTAAACACGTAGCTTGCAGTCTCCATTCCAGTTAATGGACTGCATTTATATACTGTAGCACTTTACAATTTGCTTCACATTCACTCTCTCTCTCTCTCTCTCTATCTCTCTCTCACACACACACGCACACACACACACACACACACACACGCATGGATGGGGATGGATAGGACAGGCTGTGACATATGTACATAAATAAACTGGTGTATGATGAGTGTAGCTTTGCGAAAACCAGCTCTAATAATCTATTAATAATCTAAATGGAAAAATTAAAAACATAAAATACATGTGTTTTTTTAAGGTAAGGTGAATCTCGTAGTAATAAATATGTAAATATTCATTAACATTTGATTAAATGAGGCCTGGCATTAGCTGAGGTCTAAAATTACACCGATAAGACTTTATTTTACCCTTTTTAACTGCCTTGGAACAATAGGATGACAAAGATTTTTATATCTCTACATGTTTCCCTCTCTTCTATGACGGAAGTGTATTCTGGGTCCCTTGCTGGTGCACAGAAAAACGAATTATAGCAGAAATAATGGTTGGTTAAATGTGCTTCAGTGTTGAGAACATTCATTTCCCCAATTTCTTTGTTCTTCATATACTCAGTGTCTTGGTTTTGGCACAGGGAGCATCTGGCCCTTTGTTTGAATTGAAATTAATGGTTAAGTACTGCTTATTTTTACAGTTCTACACCCTATTTACGTTTAATTAAATAGCCTGGCTTCCTCTGTTGACAAGGTATTCTTTAATAATAGGATTTCTCTGGGAAGAAATATTAAATGAACATGTATTGAAATGCATGGATTTTTTATAAATTCCAAAGATGGGAAATAATGTAAAATAAATTTGGATATATTGTCACACAGTCTGCAAGTGCAAGTGCAAGTCTTTTAAAAAAGATTTTTCAAATGAAAATATAATGTGGTGCTTAAGAATGTATGATACATGCATCTACAACATTAATTCACCATTCAGCAGTGAGCTGGTTGTAACCTTCAGCTGTACAAACACAAAATGACCTTTTCCATTTCAAATGCAGTCACCTTAACTCCTTGTACATAAGCTTCAATAATCATGATGTAATCCTCATCATATTCTGTTGTTTGATTATGACCGACTGTGGGTTCCCGAGGACTGTATTGGGAAACACTTCTTTAAATCAATTATTTACTCTTTTTTAATAGGACTGCTGCAAGTTAAAGGATTGACATTTAGTTGAAGGATGTCATATTACATCACTGAAACAATGATGTCACACAATCATAACAAGACTGAATGATCCCTGTTCTGAAAATAATCTTTAAAGAGGGATTCACACATTAATGGCACATTGATGCAAGTGGGATGAGGTAAAATATTACAAAGATGCTTTGATAATTATGGTTATTGCTGTGTTTACTTCTGTGGATGTGAACGGCTCATACAGTAATGCGGCATGATGTGTGTGTCTCCTGCTCCGTTAATGCCCGGGGCCTGGGACAAGGGTCAAGTTTATTAATTTGCAGAGGATGTTCTGGAAATTAGCTGTCATTGCAGGCTTACCAATTGACACTGCAGTATTTAATTTGCCCATTAAACCTGACTAGTCAATTAATCTCTCTCTTCTAGATGAAACTAAAACTTGTTATTTATTGACTGTATCACATTTTTTTAGAAACTGGATAAGGTCACAAAACCCAGTGTAAGTTACATGACTGAATTTAATAAATGAGCAACTCCAATGGCATAAATCATTCTACTCACTAGCCACTAGCAAAATGGCTTTTTCAAAATATATTTTGTTAAGGACAAAGGATAGACTTTTTGTGCCTAAATTCACAGAACTCGCATTGTGACAAAAAATAATCCAGACATGTATTTGTACCAGAAGAGATTCAGAAAAATAAACGGGCAAAAGGAGATTTGTCTTAATTTGACTTTATTTGTATCATCATTGTAAATTTAACAGTACATATCACCTTATGCATTTACATTAAATGCTGTGTTAGAAATATATTGGTGGAAAAGCATCATGCAGACCTATCGATCCCAAAATATGCTTGATTAAAAATGATAAATAATAAATGAGCCTATCAAGCCAATCAAGTCTACTCTGCAAAATTGTTAAATTGGAGAATACTTATAGCCTACTTTGTTTGCATTTTCAGTTTTGGGAATTTGCTGGGAATTTGATTATTAATCAAAAATATTATAAGGCCCCTTTTATACAGAAGGTTTTTAAAGAGTGAACAGGGCTACCATATCATTAGAAACATATACAGACGCTCCTCTACTTACGAATGAGATACGTTCTGAACGGCTGTTCATAACTTGAAATGTTCGTAAGTTGTTATTCAACATTATTTTAAGGGTATACACAAGTACAAAGAACTAGGATGCTGGGAGTACGCATGCTACTCCGTTGTATAGATTTGTATATTTTATATTATATAGATCAACATTATCACTGTGCCATCCCAGATATTTTAATTACTTCCCACATTAAAACATCTTAAGATTTGTATTGTTTTGGTTTAGAAAGCTGATCCATTGGGATGGAATATGCAGGGCTAAACTGGAGCACATTCATGTTATGTAGATATATATCATCTCGGGCCCCCAATCCAGACCAATAAATTCATCCATCCATTTTCTGTCACCACTTATCCTATTCAGCATCATGGAGGATCCAGAGCCTACCCCGGAGGCCATAGGCACAAGGCAAGGAACAATACAGGATGGGGAACCAACCCCTGGCAGAGTACACTCACACATCATTCACACGTATGGGAAATTTGAGAACGCCAGTTAACCTCAGCATGTTTTTGGACTGTGAGGAGGGACTGGAGTATCCAGAGGAAACCTCACAATGATACAGGGAGAACATGCAAACTCCACACACACGGTACCCTGGCGGAGACTCAAAGGCAGGTCGCAGAGGTGTGAGGCAACAGTACTAACCACTGCACCACCATGCTGCCCCTACAGATGGAACCAATTAGGTTACAAATACACAGGACCCCTGTCATTCAGAAACTGTCCTAACCCTCCTCCCTCTTTTTATGGCACATCCTGTCCATATCATTCAATTGATCTGCTAACTTTACTTTTTAATAGTAAAGCAATTTTTTAGTACAAGATAAAACTCCATGCATCATGAAATGGTAATGTACTCTGATTTAAAAAATGTATTTCTATATAATTTATAATTCACATATTTTTTTATATACAGAATACATGTGGGACTCAAGCAGAGAGCTGAAACCAATATAGCGAAAGAGGTAGGTTCAGGAGCATCCCATCAGCCGAAGGGGACAAAGGGGACTAATGAAATCCAGCAAAAGGATCAAATAGAACCAAGAGATCAAATACAGATATAAAACCAGATCAAGAATCCAGACCAAAAGTGAGAGCTATAAGCATTACATAGAGGGAGGTTAAATAGATTCATGAATTGATTACAGGCGTGGGTGACTGGAGGTAGAGGATGTGCCTACATGAAACTTTGGAAGCAACATTGGAAATTAATTCAGTGAAGTGAAATATGTTTGCCATTGCTGTAAAATTGTATTTAGAATTTTTTTGTTTCTGCAAATGTACTTTAATGACATTATGGAATCTACTGATGTTAGTAATTCATTTGCCCCCTTAATGTCATATCAAATTGTAAATGGCAGCCCTCAAATCTGACATTAATGCACCTTTCTCCAGCTCTGAGAGCTGCTGCCAATGGTAATGAGATGGCCTGGCTTTGGGAGAGCCTGATCACATAATAACAGAACCATTAGGAAGTCATTATATCCGCTGGCATAGTGATAGACACAGCAAGCCTCATTTTCACTGAAATTTAAGTGGTCAGTCACAAATGAAAGGGGCACGATCACGTGAAACTGAACAATGATCTTTCAGAAGTTTCTCCATCTGTAATATTTGAAATTGTCCTGTGTGAGACATTTGGGTCACCTTTAGAGCGTTTATATGTGTCCGTGGAGGTGACAGTTGAGCTTGGTTGACTTATAATTTCAGTTTAAGTGACATTCTTATTAATATTTTATCTGTATGGCTGCTGCTTATGTCTTGCAAAAGGAAGAGAGCTTTAGGCAGGGGAATCTACTGAATGGGGTGCCAGTCCCGCTTATGGGGATTTTACTTACACAAAAATGTTCTGAGGGCAGAAGGAAAACTGAGGGAGTGGGTCCAAGCAACTTGAGGAGGTGGGACCAACCAATCAGATGTCTTAGTCCTGCTTCCTTTAGTTGCTTGGACCCATCTGCTCTATAATCTGATTGGTTATCTCTCTGAATCAATCATATTTTGTTCTGCCCACCGGAAATTTTTGTGTGAGTAAAACTCCCGCAAGCTGCCAGTCCCACACACATTCATATGCTGTTGGAAATTTTAAAATGCCGGTTCATCTAACTTCATATTTCTGAATGGCTGGAAGAAGTTGGAGTTCTGCGTGACCACAAGGAGAATAGCAAGCAAAACCCTATGTGGCACGTCTGGCGAGCTTCGCCACCGCCACACACCCCGTGACAGGGGAGCGACAGTAAAAGTTGTTGACTAGGGGGTTTTCACCGAGGTTCCTTTAGAAGATGCCACCCTGGGCAACTATCCCATTTTGCCCTTGCGAGGATCCACCACTCCACACATGAAGAGCCACAGTGAGTAGAGTGACATGGTACTGTAAGTGTATTCATACATTGCATTGTGGTTACATTGTGTTTTTTTAGTCATCAACCAAGGCCCAGCGAAGCAGAGGTTAAATACCCCGTTCTGTTACCACATTTTCACCAGAGGGGGCACTACCCACATGATTATTTTGGATGTTATGTTCCACATGGGCTGTCAGACAATGCAAGAATTTCTATTTCCCTATTTACCTCTATTAAAAATCCAATTAACTGCTAATGTAATACTAAGGTTTTTTTTCATATGCTGCAGTAGTAATTAAAAGTCTATATGGCTGCAGGCAATATGGGCAGAGGCCAGCCCTCCCTCTTTCGATGTGGAATAAGTACCAACTGTTCTCATTTAGTCAGCCATCAGGGTCACGCTAATGTTTACTCCAACTGCTCAGATTTTATCTCGCAAGACTCCCATAAAGCAGGGATAGGGTCTTTAATGTGGCTTCGCTTATTAAATAAGACATTCAATTCGGTGCAAGGAAAAAAGAAACTAAAATGAAAGAATCTTAAATGGTGTTATGAAGCCCAAGAGGTCTCATCAACAAAGCCTGAGATAGTCTTTCTGCATCATATGCTTCTGATGCGTTAAGACCACTGGTGCACAAAAAAATCATGTGTTTGAGCTGAGCTAACAGAGTCGCATTAATTGTGAGGTTGCAGTTATAGGGTTCTGACTGATTAGAGCCTTCCTCTCCTCTGCGGTCTTCTTACTAAACTATTTAGTTAATTTCCTAAGCTGATAAACATATTTAGATTGACACGTACAGAATCCCATCTCTGCAGGCTTTCTCAGTTTTCAGCATCAATTCTTGTCACGGGGAGAATTTGAACAGTTGGAGCTTCCATCCCATGGGTGAAGTCTTTTCCGATTCAATGACACTTAATTTCTGTTGATTATCTATATGCTTAAGTCAGTATGTCACCATTTAGTTCTTAGAATGCATAGATTGCATAAATTCCAGGCTAGCAGAAACATTAATTCCTTGGCTGGTTTCCAGTCTTTCTCACAGCTGTCAATTGCTGTATTTAAGTAATTATTTGAAAATTTATTTGAAGTCACTGCACTTACACAGTATCCAAAACTACATACTTAATTTTTACTAAATGTAGAATAAAAATGAATGCATCTGAGGACTGGAGTTTACCTTACATGGCCTGTTAATTCTGAGCCAAATATTAAATGAGATTTATGACAATGTCTCCAAATAATTGGCTTGAGAGATTTCTAGAGAGCATATCCTTTCCATATGCCATGTTTTCTTTTAATCAATGGGATCATATCATGTGACACTCAGGATTCGGGTCAGAGTCTCTTGTGTTAATGATGCTGATTGCTTGTTTGTCATTTCAGTTCACTTGATTTATCATAACTGCTCATAGGTGCAAAGTTTCACATTTTACCCGCGAGTCTCCATTTTTTTTAATCTTTGTTTTTGTCTTTTGTCTCTACTATCAAGGCCATTCAATGAAAATCTCACAGATTGTAATGCACTTAAGCAAAAAAGTTCAGCATCATATATTACCTGCTGCAAATGCTTATCTGAATACACATAAAAAATAGCTGGAACCCTCTTTAGCCTCCCTGAATTCATTTCCTGGTTATAAACAAATACGCCGGGGGCTCTGCTGCCACCCCAGGTAGTAAAGTTTAGATTTTAGATTTTTAATTATATTTTTATTCTGTACTTATAGTCATTATTGATCAGGTTCTTATTTTTTCAGTGTCTGTTTAACTGCAAGCATTATTTTGTAGTAATAATGAAAGCAATAGACATGAGCATAAGCAGCTGTTTTGGGTGACTCACAGTTTTGTACCGGTTTCCCATCATGCAATTCCGTGTTTATGTTGAAGTGTATGTCTACTAATCCATTACAGGATAACAGTGATCCTGGAGCCTTGGGACATACGCTCACACACGTAATCAGCCATTATGGGCAATTCAGAGACACTAGTTTATTTAAATGTATGATTTTGGACAAGAGGCAGCCAAGGACCAGCCCAGCATGCAGGTAGCAGCAGCCATACCACCTGCCCTCCAGACTTATGTGATCCATTAGAAGATAAGCAGGTTGGGGTCTGGCCAGTACTTGGATGGGAGGCCATCTAGGAAAGTGGGTTGCTGCTGGAAGAGGTGTCGGTGTGGCTGAAAGATTAGCCTATCCTGTGGTCTGTGTGGATCCCAGTGCAATAACAGGGACACTGCAGTAAAAATAGTGCCAAGATCCTGACACTCTGAGGTCCTAAATGATCCCTGGGCATCACTGGAAAGAGTAGGGGTGGTGCCCCGATGCCCTGGCTAAAATTGCCCACTGTGATCCTTTCAAATCTGGCCTCATAATCATCCCGTATATAACTGATGAAATCTCTCCTGCCCCTTCACCACCTTAGCTACTGTGTGGCGAGTGTACTGGCACAGAATGGCTGCCGTCGCATCATCCAGGTGGAGGCTACATGGTGCTGGTGGTTGAAGTGGCTCCCCATTGGTTCTGTAAAGTGCTTAGGGTGTCTTGAAAAGTGTTATATAAATGTACCATTCAAAGAAACCCAGTGTAAACACAAGAAGAGTATATGGAAAGGAAATCAAAACCATATCCCTGGAGTTAGTTTTAATAATGTTTGTTTAAACATGTTTCTTAGAATTCAACTAACAGTCAAACAGAAATCATATGTACACAGATTTTTCTTTTTTATTAAAAGCAAATGATTCTATTCTCACACACAGAGTAAGATTAATAGAAGGTATAACACTGTTAGTGTAGCCTCATTACACAGAAATGGACTGCAGGTGCTTCGATTATTGTACAGGGACAGCAGAAGAGTATCTGTGGGACCTACCTTACAATTTCTTTGTATAAACATTATAGTGTTGAGTAATGCTGTATGCAGAGGAATAGAGAACAGCTATAGATCTTCATCTGTAGTTTCATTTCTCTTCACTTACTTGTTAAAAGTGCTTAAAAAAATGGAAGACAAGAAAATCAATGTGCACCAGCTCTTTCGACTCTCCATTGTTCCAAGTGGTTATTGAGGATAACTTGGTCTAGCCTAGTAATGCAGATGTACATATAGACAGTGGCTTTCTGTGAAGGTTGTCTCTTCAAGGTATCACTGACCTTGTGCAGAACCAAGATTTTGTTTCAAACAACCAGTTGAGTACTCTGTGACCGTGACTCTTTATACTCAACTGGTTGGTTGAAACAAAATCTTGGTCTGGATTTTTACTTTCTGAACCTGAAATGTCCACCTCTGCTGAAAGCCAAGCATAAGTTCTACCTCCAGCAGTGATGCAGCCTTTCAGCTTCAGTTTGTGTAGAGGAGCATGTGTGAATAAAATTACCTGGGATTGTTCCCGTGCCAAACGTTTCCTTTGATTTCACACTATTTCTAGTGACCTGATATCTGATATGCACTGATATGCTCATCAAGGGAGGTCTGTCAGTCGTGATGAAGCGAGTGATGAACCCTGGATACTTTAAAGGGTTTCATGGTTCATGGGTCACAACTGAGCTTGTCCTTTGCTTCAAAGCTTGAGAAAAAAAAGCACAGCGAATTTATAGCAACTAAGAGCCCTGTGGGGAATTAGATGTTTTATGGGGTACCAACTGCATGTGAGTGTGAGGTGGAGGTTGAATCTGTTTCTCATTAAGGAAGGTTCATGCCGATAAGGAGAATCTAGTTGTTGATTTGACTTCCAATAGAAAGGTGTGTGCTCCAGGGACATTTGTCAGAGCAGCTGTGATGAAAATTACTGGCTCTCTAGCAACATAAGAATGTTGACTTAGAACCTGCAGCATCCTCATTTAGAGGATCACACTGAGGGACTTGGGGGAATATGCCCTGTCACTAGTGTTACACTAGATTTAAAGTCGAGATCAGCCCAAACTTAGATTAACTTGTCACTGATAGACATGGTTGTCACATGATATTAAATCTGCACTATGAGCCTTACACTACGTAGTAACTCTACCTACCCAAAAAGTGACAGGTGCAGTTAGTGGCTTAAAAATGTGTAAAGGCGTCAAGCTTAGGGTGTTAGGAGAGGCCAGTATTTGCTTTCTTACAGGAATGAGAAATGGATATTTTCCTTTTTCCCATACGTGTATGATATATAAAACTCATTCAGTATCAACATCTAAAAATAACAAATTTCAAGCAAGACACTTTCAAAAGACTTGATTTGAGAGCCCTTTGAAACTTAACGTCAAAATTGAATGTGAAATGATTTCTGAAGCATTCGTAATGAGTCTAAATCCATGTGCTATTTTTCACACCCCCCCACCTGTTTGGTGGAACTTGTTTTCATGCTAATGTTGCCCACAAAACTGCAATGGTTTCACAGGCTGAGTGGCATCAATGGTCAATAGTGGAAATAAAAGTTTGAGTACAAGTCTGATTAGGCTGCAAAGCCTCTACATGGGGCAATAATGTCTCTGTGGTTTGCAAAGGCATGGGTGGAAGCAGAAATGCTGTGGTTCTACTGCATGTCGTTTCGGATCGTGCTGTGTTCAGACCTATAGCTGGGAACCAGCAGAACCTTGCTCTCATTTTTATATTGAACACCTTGTGCACCCTGGGCTGTGCACCCTGGGCTGTGGACCGTTGCATGTGCTAAGGACACACAGCTTCACAATAGCGGGGATATAGTACGGACATATTCTGTCACTGGTTATCAGTTCAGTTATTTAATTTGTGGAGTTGATTGTTTTTTCCAGATAATGGTTTGAGTTTTGGATACATGCTTCAAAATTCAAACTATTAATGGGGAAAAGTATTTTGAGAAAACAAGTAATGGTTGTTCTTTAAAACAATAATGAAATAGGATATATTTTTGCAAGTTCTTTGCATGCTATTGCTGGTATTTTAGTAGCATAATGCAATTTAGTGAAGTGAATCATAAGACAAATGTATTTAATTTTTTTGGTAGATGTTCTTATCCAAAGCGACACACATTTAAAAAAAACAAAACATCCAACAGACCCTGAAGCAACTGTAAGGTAAGAAACTTGCTCATCAACCCAACAGAGGAGTTACTCAGCCAGCGACTTTCCAATCACAGACACAGTGTCCCTGCCTACTGAGCCAAACACTACCTTGTACAACTTGGACTATATTTGTAGAACAGATCTAAGGTCAGAGCCATATATGTCTCTCTTTTCATTACTCTTAAAAAGGTGCCATTTCATTCTGTACTCCCTCTGTTAGCAGAAAACAAGTTAATGTACGGCCCAACTCAAGTGTGTCTATCTACCGAAGAACAGACCAAAGACCAATGATGCAAAATAATATACAGTAGCAAAAAAATCACTAAATTCATTATATCCAGAGTGGTGTCATCGCCATGGCAGTTTACAGCTTTTATATGCGAGTACATATTTTACAGGACTGAGGCTGGACTGTAGATAGAACTGAATCTTATATTCCAGTAGCTGGAAAACAAACAGAAATACAAGAAGAGATTTTCTAATTGCATATATAGAATCATTATTATGTAAAGAATCTAGCATTTACTGTCAGCAGCTCAGCTGTGGCAGCAGTATTCTTACATATGGCTGGTACCAAATGGCTCCGAGCACCCGTTCCTTTGAGTTGAACAGGTGTGTAACCTTTAGTGGCACAACACAGCGTTGATGTAAGCGTGGTCATGGTGACCCACAGAGCTAGCAGAGGCGCCACAGACCCCCGAGGGAGTGAGCCACTTGATGAGCCTTCAGCAAGAACCTCTCTTTTAACTGTGTCTCAAAGATGAGGGTCATAGCTCTCTGTCTGATGACGCTAGGCTGTTTAGCCTGGCACATTTTGATGTTGGCAACGTGATGACAGGTGCAGCACTTTTGGTAGCACATGAATTACATTATATTTCAGAGCAGAAGACTTCGTCTATCTCTTTTATCATGCCTGACTCTTTTATCTCTGACAGGCTGGGAAAGGAAAGAACCACGATCCTGCTAAATTTACTATACGCATTATATGCTTGATGTACAGCGGTAGCAGGTCAGGCGGCACATAGAACATCGAGACGTGGCCATAATATATTCACATTGTAGTTGTCTTTCCTGCTAAACTTTGTCGCTTACACCTGATACAAAATGCTAAAAATATACTCCAAAGCAAACACATTTTTATGGAATCCAAAAAATTAAAAGAGTTTTTTTCACACACTTTACTGGTGCTTTTTTCTGTCTTTTTTATAGGGCACAAACCCTAAATCTGAAGGTGAGAAATGAAATCTGTTCTGCTAGTGTAATAAATGTTTTTCTCATGTTTCAGTGAATCATTTTAAAGCTCTTTGAAAAATGCAGCATAGTCCTTTTCTGCCTCACTAGACACTGGCAGGTAGACACATTATATATAAACAATGACCCATCATGACTGGATAAAGTTTTAAACTGTAAAATGGAATAGGTAACCAAACTCCCAGGAAACATTCAAGTATAAAACTCATACTAGGACTGCATGATTGACACTTTATCTATCTATCTATCTATCTATCTATCTATCTATCTATCTATCTATCCATCTGCTGCATACTGAGTCAGTGATCTGCTTTATTGTCAAATAAAACAGAATTTCTTTCGGTTTTATGGCAAAGCTCTTTCCGGTAACGCTAACATTTTATATTTTTATGACATTTTTTTTAACATTTGCTTCTTTGTTTAATTTGTAATTCTTTCCATCCACGAATACTTTGCTATTAAGCAATGCCATGCAGTTCACAATATGAGGGTTGACCTGAATGAAAGAACCAATAAATATCCAGACACTGAACCCACAGTGACTATGGTTATGATTATTATTTAATGTTTAATGTTTGTTAATACGTCTCTTGTCCCTTAAACTTATGTCCTCTTTTCCCGTTTGGGGCTTGACAACTGTGTATTTCACTGAGCAAAATAGTGCATATGAATATTAAACTTTTAAACCTGACAGTGCAAAACTTTGATTCCCTGCTTGAGCCCTTCTTGTTATCTGTAAGTCACCAAAGGCTGATAGAATTCACCTCCTCAAATCACAAGGCCTCACTTCCTCCTCACTACGTCCTTCTTCAGATAGGAGGCCTAAGTGAGACATCCAGGACGTAGCATGGAGATATTTTCATTCCAGATCTTAAACAATTTTGGCAAAAATAAAATTACATATTTAAAAGCATATTTAAAAGTTGCATGGCCTTTAAAAGAAATTGTTCATTTATTTGCAGCGCTCCTTTATAATGGGAGATATACAATGATGTATCTTTTGAGGCGCTGTTTCCTTACCAAAAAATGCACTGGATTTATCCTGAAATTAGACTTAGTGATAAAGAGAGCAATTGTCGTTTAATAAGTGTGAGAACCTGTTCATTTGTGATTATTTCTATTCTTTAGTTTCCTTAGAATTATTACTGAAGAATTGCCTTTTATTGGCCTTTTTTACTGGAGCCCTAAAGACCATTATAATGGATGGAGAATGACCCAGTTTCTGCTTATTTATAGCAAAGTGGCCCAGGTTTGCTGCTCAATGGAATAATGCTCTCTACCTTCATTAAGTGCGGCTGCAGATGAGGCTCACTTGATTGCACAGTTTTGATTGGCTTGTGCATGGAGAAAGAAGCAGCCTATAAAAATCTATGACAATCCAATGCTGAGATGAAAAGGGGAGATTAGCTGTCTCTAGACTGACAGGCTTTAAGAACACTTTAACTAAAATGTTCACCAAAGAGGAATAAATCAGATTTAGCTGCATTAATTGCATTTTTTATATTTTGTTGCTCAGTTTTCTTGGAGTCTAGCATTTGCAGCTCTCTCAGGTTGTTTTTGGGGACAGAAAAGAGGATTTTCCCTGATTGCATAAGATAAAGAGGTTCCTGGAAATTCACTTGCTGCTAAGGATCATGAAATTAAATTGGCTGCATGGAATAATTAACCCTTTTTGGGTAAGGCTGAAATGATTTTTTATATCCTTTTCAGTATTTTTGCTGCCTTTGACTTTTGCAGTTTCCCTTAACTGAAATAAAGTTGCCTAAACTGTGCCAAGTGAGAAGTGAAGTTTCCTTTCACTCATTTTCATGAGTGTCAAAAATGAGGGAGCTGCACAACTAAGGAATAAAATATGTATTTATTGTACTTTCATACTCATATGGAATATACTGTAGGGACAAGATCACTTGCTTTGTTACATGGTGCATTAAACTGTTGGAAACAGTTCATAAGATGGGTAAGTTTTCACCATAAAGGGATGCACTTGCTCCGTAGCAACGGTCATACAGGCTGTGGCATTTAAGTGTTTGGTATTGGGGTCCAATGTGTGCCAACGAAACATTTCCCACATCATCACTGTTCACACCAAACTGTTGACACATACAGTAGATGATTAGTTCCATAAATCCTTGCTGCTTATGTTAGATTCTCACCATACCATCTGCATCTGGAGTGTAATCTGATCTTAAGCTTTTGTAGACCATCTACCTCAAGGTTTGACATGCTGTGCATTCAGAGATGCTTTTCTGCTCACTATTATTGTAAAGAGCAGTTATTTGAGTCGTTGTAGCCATCTGGTCAGCTTGACCAGTTTGACCATTCTCTGACCTCTCTCTTCACCGTAGCGTTTCTGCTCACAGAATCATCACTCGCTGGATGATTTTTGTTCTTCTTAATAAAGTGACAGATGAGCGCAAGTATGAAGGGTACATAGCACAAAATTTACCTAGAACAATTGCCCATAAATATTTTATTAAATTATTATTGTTCATATTTTAATTTTATTTTATTTACATTTAGCAGATGCCTTTAACCAAAGCAATATACAATTAAAGAAATCTTGGGGAGAGTGATCAGAGTGAGTCACCATCACTGGAGCAGTAGGGATTAAGCCCAGTGGTGATACCACTCTGTCAGCTGCAGGAGTTCCCAGTTTCACAAAAATGCACGGATAGTGTATTTATAAATGTTATTTTACCTAAGCCTGTCATCTGTGTTGGTGTAAGAATTGTCACATACTGTCATTTTATCAGAAACAACTGTTCAATACTGGAAAATAAAACTCAAATACAAATGTTACATAGTATAAATCATTGAGAAGAATATTATGTGCAACATTCCTTTGTTTTAAGCAAAATAGCACAGAATCCAAACCATTGCAAGATTTGAAGTCTGCTTCTTGCCTGGCAGTCATACGCATTTTTTTCTCCCTTTTTTTTGTCTTCAATAATTAACTTGAGGCTTCACTTGGACGGGAAGAAACAAAACCTGACTTTTGCTGGTGAAAATGAGATGCTGACTAGCAAAAGGTCAAGTCAGTAAATTCCAACCCAGTAAATTGAAATCCCCCCCAAAAGCCACAGGATGTAACATTCCGCCCAGACTGCGACCTTATGGCTGTCCACTCTCATTTATTATCTCCAAGATTATAGATGAGGATCTGTGTGAAGGAACAGGAGCTGTGTGTTTACTCTCAGAAAAATAGCTGCTAGTCATCACTTGACATATATATTTTTTAAGTTTCCGTAGTCAACTATTTGTGATCAAAGAATTTTATTGCAGTTTATTAGATTTTACTGAGTTTTATTCCGTGTTTTGAGTTTTTTAAATGGTAATTTTAATACTAATTCAAACATCATAAATGACCATGGTGCAAAAGGTATGTATATATAGTTTAGAAAATGTAAAGGATTTCAGTAATTATTTAATCAAATGTTTTTCAAAATGATTATACAGCTTTTATTTTGGAAATCATGAAAAATATCAATAAAATAAATTCCCAAACAGAGAATACACACATTTAATCAAAAAATAGAATTCAACAAAAATAGTGCCTGTTTTTGACTAACTCATGATAGTAGCAGGGAACCTTAGGCTACAAACACACCTGCTATGTTTTTGTTTAAAAGCGCAAACATCACATCACGTTTTCACCTTTTGTCCGCACTACCCCACAGTTTCCAACCCTCAAAAGCAGACTTTTGAACATGCCCTTCAGAATGTATCCTTCAGAAAACTTCGCTTTAAGAACATAAGTTGCAAACGAGAGGAGGCCGTTCGGCCCATCGAGCTCACGTGGCAGCAGTTAGCAGGTTAGCAGGATCTTGTCAAGTTCAGATTTGAAAGAACCTTGGGCCTTAGCTTGCACTACGCCTTCAGGCAGTTTAACTTGGAATCTAGAATGAAACTGATTGCTGTCAGACGAACACCGATGGAAAAACAAGAGGCTGACCAGGGAGGGCCCCAGTTTAACCAGGCTTGCTGTGCCCAAGGGAACTGGGGGTCTGTAACCAAGGAATTCTTAAAATCAGAGCATGTTTGGGGGTCTCAGATAAACAGCACCGGCTGCGAACATCAGACAGTGACATCCTCAAGGGTCTGGTGTGAGGCAGGCAAGGGTGTAGATTTGGGTATGGATGTGGGGGGGCATGTCCATACCAATGTTGTGGGAGTATCGTGTGTGTTTTATGGGGGTGGGGGGTTCAGCTTGATTTGGTTCCTACTGATGCTGAAACCAAACCTACAGTCTTGCAAGCATGTAAGAGTCAGCGAATGTTATTATGGGGAGGGGTCCAGAACTGGACATTTTAAGAACTGCAAGCAACAAGCACAGATAATACGAAAACTTGCAACAGTGCTGCTTAACCATGGGAGTTTTTATTAACTGATGCCAGTGTCCACACTGGGCCATAAGTTCCTATTAAGCTGTCAAGGTCCCTGAATAATACAATATAATATCAGATCAAACGGACTGCAACTACAGTACCAGTCAAAAGATTGGACACGCCAGTGATAGAGTGTTGCATCACATGACTCGGCCGCCTGACCTAAACATAGTAGAGATGGTTTTGGTGGTGTTTGACCATAGAGTGAAGGAAAAGCGACCAATGAGTGCTCAGCATATGTGGGACCTCCTTCAGGGCAGCTGGAAAAGCATCCCAGGAGGCCACCTCATGGAACTGGCATAGAGGAGACAGTAGGGTTAACCAGTCCATGACCATGGGATTTGAAGCGCAGCTTTCATCAGTGCCTGTCAGCCTTTGCTAGATTCTTCCTTTGGGCTTCTCCTGAATGCAGGTCACTTTATCTTGGCTAATTTCCAGTTTTGTTGCTGTATATCAGGAACCAGTGACACAAGGTATTGCTAGAACCTTTTTTCTTTCCATGCTTCTGAATACATATCAAACTGGAATTCCTTTTATATAGTCCTTTCATAATTTGTACAAAATGCCTATAAAGATAACGGTCACTGCCTATAACAACATATTTGCTTTGGTTTCAAAGTGGATCATACTCTGAATTGGATTTTGTTGCAGCTAATGTAGCCTCAGAAGACATATAGCTGTGCCTTAGGGCATCACCGTCTTCTGAGTGCTTATGATTTAGCAACATAGGAGGGACACACTGTTTAAAGGCCATGTTTTATACAAATTTTTCTCCTCAATTTTGGATATAACTTAATTACCTGATTCTCTGCTTAATAAGAGTGTCCACATACTTTTGAGCCTATAGTGCAGTTTCACTTTTGTTCAAACTGTTTTTTTTTAAATTCCATTTCACTAAGATTGTTTTACTGTTAGTTTTCATTTTCACAATAGTAACCTTGTTTGGAACGGGTTTGTCTGCCAACCAGACTGATACGTCTTTTCCTCTCAGGTGAAGATCACAACTTCGATACCACACTCTGCCTTTGTGTTGTTTATCTGTTATTGATTAAGATTCCATTTTTGCTGGATGAATTCAATTTCCGGCCTTTCTTCATGGGAAGCTGCTGTAGATAATAACTGATTATGTTAACTGAATGGACAAAATGTATTTAAATTTCACATCTGATAACACTTTGATGTTATTTCAATTCAGGAAAAACGGGGGAAAATCTTGAGAGTTCATGAAATTATACTAATTAATAAACAATACATATCAGATTACCTTTCAAAATTATACTAGGGTGTGACAACGTGAGCATTTCTCATAACGTGACAATTTCTCTTTTTTTTTTTTTAACATTCACCATGTTTAAACATTTTACATACACCTTGCTGGTGAAAGCTGTGACTGAAGAGTAACACAGATCCGTAACTCATAATGAAGCAGAACACTGTATGCATTATTTATTTATTTATTTATTTTTTCTACCCGTTCACTGCAAAGAAAGTGTCTGGGGAGCGAAACCTGAATGCACCATCAAAGTTTCAGATGGTTCCTGGAGAAAAAAAATATCCAGCTGCAGACATACATGGCGTACATCTCCAGCAGGTTCACGGTGTTCAAGGAGGAACATACCAAAAATAAGTATTTTCAAAGCTGAGATTTGTAAACATGATGAGACCGTCCTTTTAAGGACCACCAAGGTCATTATACTTTACTTTGCTCTTTGTCTTCTTTTAGCTCACCGAAATGCTTAAAGAGCACAAGTTAGGGGTTCAAATGATATAAAAGATTCAATATTACTGAACTGGCACTGCATGCCCTTTCTTCTAACAGCACAATTCACCACTTTTCTGCAAACGTAAGACCCCAATCAGTGGTGACAGTCCTTGTAGCTCAATTTGGAGAAATTAAGTCTCAAATTGCTTAGTCAATCCCCAGAAACAGAATATTCAGTAATTATTAATGGCTTCCTAATGATCTGGATGTAATTACCTGCACCTGTGACAATCAAGCTCACTCAATAGAACAACCGGGTTAGACTATAATGACTGCAAAATAGTAAAATCAACATAAGACAAATAAATCTGCAGAGTAATATCTTTTTTTCTCAGCCTATTCACAGAAGATTTAGAATTTAGACTTAGAACATCAAACAGATGACTCTGTAGTCAGTATATTTGGCTGCAATGCTCTTCCATCAGGAAAGATTACCAAGAGATCAAGTGTCCATATACTTGCGTCTTGCAAGATGTGAATTCAAACTGTAATAAGCTTATCCACCCAGATCCTAGCTGACTTCGGTGGTGGATCTTAAGACTCGGGAAAAGGGAGCTGAAAGGTTTGGCAAGGTAGCTTGTATCCTTAGGGGCATGCTACAGTTTCTTTTATACCTTGGTATGGAATGTAAATAGTTATGGCTCAGGAACTACGGGTGTGTTCATGCATAATAGTGTCTATGGTGTATGACACTACCAGTCATCGGGGTAATTTCTTTAAGCGAGACCACGGGCTCTATTTGCATAGCAATCTGCAGTAAATCATGTGCTGTCGCCTTTTAAAGGCGTGGTGACACACCATTCTGATTGGTTTACTGCTTATTACGCCTCAGAATTAAGAGAGTTAACCCTTTCCACCTTGCGTTGGCACAAAGTCTGGCTAGTTCCGCCGCCAAAAAGGCGAGAGTTTTACGCTTTGTGCTAGATCGTCATCATGGACCCCTACACTAATCGGATCTGTGCCAGGCTTTCACACCTCATAATAGTAATTTTTAGGATATCTTATTGTGGGTTATTAGCAAGGAAATAATTTCTTGAACTAAAAAAGACACAGTTGCGGAAAAGATATATAATTTGAACTTTTGTACTTGCGAGCAATCGTAACGAGTGATAATATCTAAGTATCATGAGGCCATTGGAAAGCAAGGTTTTCCATGTAAAATAAGTTTTGCAATACAAGGAAATTTTAACCAGAAATTTCACAATATAAATGTAGGGACCACTTACAATAACTGTGGGTCATTTCCACCACTCCATCGGGGTGCTTAACATTTTTTGTCACTGAGTGTATATATATGCGTGTGTGTGTGTGTCTATAGAGAGAGAGAGTATATATTATCTCATTTTTTAACAAATACATTTTACATTTTAGTAAATATAATTTATATCAAAAAGTATATTGTGACATTTCAGGTGAAATTTTCCTTCTATTGCAAAACGTATCTTACACGGAAAACCTTGAACTCCAATGTCCTCACAATACTTAGATATTATCACTCATTGTCCTGATCACTCGCAAGTACAAAAGTTTCAATTATATATTCTTTTCTGCAACTGTGTCTTTGTATGAATTCTGCGTCTGATGTTTGGCTAAGTTCATGAATTAATTCTGTGAGACTTTACCTGAGGTGAATTAACATTCGTGAGAAAAGCTTCATATCATTCTCCTTGGAGACACAGAGGGTGACTGATGTTGAGTGAGATTTGCAGCCGGCACTGTTTTCTTCTGAAGTCTGCTCTGTGATGAGTGACTTCAGGTGACACTGAACAGCCTTGTATCGCACATTTTTTCACCCTTTTCAGTGACAATACCACAGTGTAGATATATAGTACTGTTATAGTATAGTACTGGCTTTTGGTCATAGTTTGTGTGCCTTTATAAAGCTTATTTGTGTTTATCCTTTGATTATTTGGCGAGAGATAACAGTAATCACTTCTGTACACCTTTGAATCATGTTTCATATTGTAACTTTTCCTTTCACTAGAGTGATTCTTTGAGCAGCATTCTCTGCCTCAAGAATATCGCTTTCATGGTCTTCCACACAATTGGAAAGTAAACACAGTCATTCATCAGATTACCCTCATGTGTCTCTCAGGGTTTTGTATTTTTCATTCAGGTGGCTTCAGAATGATTTCTGTCTTCAGCTTCTACTTCAAATTAAATCCACCTGCAGGTCCAAAACAGCACCCCCCCTCAGTTTTAGGTCTTCGATGACTCATCGCTCCATTTTGTTTTATGTCCTGTTTTTCACCCTTCTTAAACCGAAATGACTTTTGTTTTCATTCTTCCATTCTGATGTTGTTACACCAATCTCCACTCCTGTCCACAAATATATTCCCTATTCTCCCATTCTCATATTCATACAGCCAGCCTGTGTTGATATATACTGTATTATAAAACACTCAATGCTTACTTTATTATGCATTCATGCTGACTAAATACACAGACTGTTTTAAATACAAGTATCTGCCTAATAGATTGAAGTGAAAAAAAAATTCTGAATCCCTACTCAGTTGTCAAACAGACATTACAGTGACAGCTGTTTAAAACATCAGACACATGTATCTCTCCATGACACTTTGATAGGTACTAGACCATCCTACACCGTCACATAGATGGATTTTCAAAGTCACAGAATCATCTCTTTATCTTAAGTTTCACAAAGATACCTTTCTTTCCCGAAGGGAGTACAACAACAAGGTTATTTACAGGCCAAGAATCGAATGCAGAACGTGGAATGAATATTATCCTGAATCCCTTTTAGCACCACAAATATTTCTATCTATTATATTAGTGCCTCTGTATATATATATATATATATATATATATCCCTCTATATACCCCTATGTGTGTGCGTGTGTGTGTGTGTGTGTGTGTGTGTATGTGTATATATATATATATATCCTTCCTGTGCTGTTAGGGTCGGCACCGACCTGTTTGTAAGCTTAAAATGCATAAAAGAACCAAATAAATTTGTTTACTCTATCGAGGCTTTTTGACTTTGTCAGGAACCTCTGTTTAAACAAACAAACAAAAAAAATCACTAAATTATAAATGCTCTGGTCAATATTATAACAGCTCTGGTGTTGGGGTCGGTACCGACCCCCTTTTAAGTTTAAAATGCATAAAAGCACCACATAAATTTGTGTACTGCATCAGGAACCTCTATTTAAATAAAATTAATAAATAAAGAAAATTTTTCACTAGGCAAGGCATGCCCAGACATGTAAGGCAAGATAAGAGTAATTAAGTTTATTTTTTAAATTCACTTGAGGCTTATTTTACCATTATTCATTTATTGAAAACGAGAGGTATGCTGTCAAAAGAGAGGTCCAAAAAGCCACACCAAAAATATTAAAACCAACCTTTTCATGGATAAGGAAGCCAATAAATAATTGTTTTGAGGGTATTTTATGGCTGATTTAAGACGCGGGTCGGCACCGACCCGTCTAACATAATAGATAGGTGCAGAAAGCTAACAGAATCCGAAGGATATATATATTGCATGCAGCTGCTCTGCTATGGAATCCCATTCTATGAAGCTCACAGCGCATACATTTTGCGGCGGGGTTATTGCCAGAGAAAGTTCAGAACTCTGCAGTTATTAAATCAATAGAGCGTTGGCGACTTTTACGCACTATGTAACCGGCTCTGTTACTTTACGTGGAAATTCAACCACTTCCTGGTTGAATTTCTGTTGTTCCTAAATGCTTCCACTTTGCAATAATACTATTACAGTTCACCATGGAACATCTAGCAAAGAAGAAAAATTACTTATTGCAAAACTGGCATCCTATGAGAGTATCACACTTAAACTGACTGAGCTCTTCAGAAGACCCATTCTTTCACAAACGTTTGTAAACCTCACTGCATGGCTTGATTAGTGCTGACACCTTCGGAAATGGGTATGAATGAAACACCTGCATCCAGTGATTAAGAGGTGTGTCCCAATACTTTTGCCCATATACTGTAGTGTATATGTGCTTGCCTTTGCTCTGTTCTTTGATGGTCATTGTGTATTACCGGCCGGTAGTTCGGTGATTGTAGTAGCTGATTTGCTCGTGGTCCCTCTACCTTTCCTTACATATAATTCCAACCCTGGACTTTCTTGGCCGTCCAGAAGCCTTCTTCACAACAACTGAATCTTTCTCCTTGAAGTTCTTGATGATCCGATAAATGATTGATTTAGATGTCTTACTAGCAGCAATATCCTTACCTGTGAAGCCCTTTTTTGTACAAAGCAATGATGACTACATGTGTTTCCTTGCCGGTAACCATGGTTAACAGAGGAAGAACAATCATTTCAAGCACCACCCTCCTTTTAAAGCATCCAGTCTGCCATTCTAACTCAATCATCTTGACAGAGTGATCTCCAGCTTTGTCCTCGTCAACACTCTCACCTGTGTTAATGAGAGAATCACTGAAATGATGCTAGCAGGTCCCTTTGTGGCAGGGCTGAAATGCAGCGGAAATGGGTTTTTTGGGATTAATTTCATTTTCACGACAAAGAGGGACTTTGCAATTAACTGCAATCATCTGATCACTCTTCATGACGTTCTGGATATTATGCAAATTACCATCATAAAAATGGAGGCAGCAGACTTTGTGAAAATTAATATTTGTGTCATTCTCAAAACTTTTGGCCACAGCTGTACTGTGATGGACATCAGCTGTCCAGGGTGAGCCTCAGCTCATTGCAGCCTGGGATAGGCTCCTGGACTCATACAACACTAATCAGGTAATGTGGTTGATGTATGGCTTCATGGATTTCGCATGATCCTGTGTTACGGCCTGTCCTGCTGGTTTGGAGGAAGCTCAGCAGGGGTGACACCACATCAGTAGGATGTGGAAAACACTGCACTGCACTGTGTTTATTTACAGCAGGTGATCAGTGTGTCTATTTACAAAATATACAAGAAACATGAAACTCAGGAGGAATAAACAGAGGTGGAAAAATCTCAGGTACAGGCAGGGACCACAGGTAATGACAAAGGAGTAAATCGATGAAAACCAAGCAGGAGCGAGCTACAAAAAAAAGATTACTAATAAACCAGAATAATGTATCCTACCTTAACTATCCAACTCATAAATACAGTGATTGGCATGCACTTCTTAGGTAGTGTTTTGTCCCCCTGTGGGTGGCATGAATAGGGTACCCCAAATTACACCAGCCCCAGTCCTGGTTTTAGGGAACTGAAAAAGGTTTGAAAGGAGCACAGACCTGGAGAGGGAAGGAAAAGACTGAAAGAATTACTGAGCAGCTCTACAGCCACACACAAGACTACCCAAGGGATATAACACTTGTTTATAATATCGATATGCTGTAAATGTTCCAGGATCATTTTTTAAAAGTAATTTTAAATGTCAGTAAATATTTCCTAATTTCATTGGACTGACAAAGGTTGAAAATGTCTGATTAGAGCTGTCAGTGTGTTTGGAGTTTCTCCTCAGGTCTCAGGAATGGTAGTGGTAGTTCTTTTAAACCCCAGTAACCATTTAAAGAACAGTGTTTACCTCACCTCAGTGAGTGTAACCATTAGTGGCTGCTATGAAAATGGTACCATTAATGTCAGAAAAAGTTTGCCTACCCCGTGATACAAAGGTAAGGAACCATAAGTGGACTTATGGCAGTTTTTGATCATATACAATTCTTAGCATTGTAATTAACAAACAGGGTTATCAAATAGATCTTACAAGACAAATGAGTGTATTTATCACAAAATTAGAATTACAAATTTGCAGAACATTTTTTGTGAATCCTGGAGCAATTACTATATATGAGGACATCATTCAGCAATTTTATAGTCCTTGAAATAAGTCGTGAACACTAATGGCCTTTACTTATCAAAAACATGAAGTTTCCCTGAACGAAAATGCACCATGAAGTTATAAAATATCAAAATTGCTAATACAGTGACGGTCTTGTTTATTTGCCTGTTTGTGTATTGTCACTAGTAGGATAAATTTCTAATCATTGGTTCAAAGTTATTTTTGCATCTTTGAATGAACTCTCCAAAATGTACGAAAATACAAAATGTACGAAATGGACTAAATACATATACTATCCTGACAATTTGACATTCAGCAATATACGCAATTTTACAAACTCAGCTAAACGCCACGAAGCTGACGTTCAGTGGTCTTCCTGGATCTGCTCCACCAAAAGCAAATATTTTGACAAGATTGTCTATTATAAATGTGTCTCCTTGTTCCTTGAAATTCAAATTGTAACCAAGATGTATGTGTGCATATTCCTTTTTGTATGAAATGTGGTTTTGTTTGACATTTGATTGGTACTTGGATACTTATACTTGAAACCTCATTCCGGTGATTACATGATATGCTATTATCCTCAGAGGCAGGGAATGTAAAAGTACTTATGTTCCTTGAAAGCAGGGCTGCTTTTGACACTATCCACTATTGAGCTGTTAAAAAGGCCGATGTGTGGCATCAGCTTATGCATCCTTAAATGGTTCACACTATGGTAGCAGATATGAAATGGCGGAGACAGGAACTAGGCATGGAGGGGTCAATTCTGCACCTTTTTATTCTACACCACAAAAGCAGAATGGGGCCTTATTAGCACGCACACGCGGTCAGTAGCCGTCTCTCCCGCTCCCTGCATAACACATGGAAAGTTACGAATGGCATGAAACGGATGGAATTTTCCACCAAAACTTAGTTACGATTAATCAAACATGCGTATAAAATAGCTGTACACTGTTACACATTCATGTCCATTATTAATTAAACAAGTTATTGCTAATGCACAAAATGTGGGAGAGCTCACTACAGCTTGCTTGCTGCAACAACATCTATTGTGCTTCTGAGGAGCCACAGAAACACATAGCAAGGTACATGCGACAGGGCGCTAAATTAAGCCCCACCTGCAACCTGGAGCTAAGGAACCTTCAATACGGCAATAGAACTAACATACACTTACATGTACAATTCAATACGACGTTTGGTCCCTACAATGTAATATAAACCTAATCCACACACAAACACACACGCCAGCTAATTGGCACTTGTAATGAGGCTCAATGTCACAGTGGGCCTACGTTCACAGTGGGGTACCCCAGGGTTCAATTTTAGGGCCACTAATACTCCTAATTTACATTAACGATATTGACACCGATATATACAGTAAACTGGTTACATTTGCAGATGACACCAAGGTGGGTGGTGTAGCAGATACTGAACCAGCGGCACAGAGGCTACAGTTTAATTTAGATTTAATTAATGACTGGGCTGGTACCTGGCAGATGAAATTTAATGTAGACAAATATAAGGTAATCCACACAGGGAGCAGAAATATAAAGTAAAGATATTTTATGGGTTCCACTGAAATAAAGCTGATTATAAGAAAGACCTTGGTGTGCATGTTGATGATTCCATATCCCACTCTCACCAGTGTGGGGAAGCAATTAAAAAGACCAATAGGATGTTGGGATAAATCTCTAAGTATGTGGAGTTTAAGTCAAGGGAGGTGATGCTAAGATTATACAATTACTAGGTAAGACCCCACCTAGAATATTGTGTGCAGCTTTGGTCACCTTACCTTACAAAGGACACTGCTGCCTTATAAAGGGTCTAATGTAGGGCTACAAGAATGATTCCTGGTCTTAGAGGAATGTCTTATGAGGAGAGGTTATCTGAGCTGAATCTGTTCAGCTTCGAGCAAAGGAGACTAAGGGGGACATGATCCAGGTATATAAGATTCTAACAGGTCCGGATGGTGTTCAGCCAAAAAGCTACTTTAATATTAGTTCAAATATCAAGAACTCGTGGCCATAGATGGAAATTAGCAGGAGAAGATATTACACTGGATTTGAGAAAGCACTTCTTTACACAGGGTATAGTGAGAGTATGGAGTATGGAGAGTATGGCCTGTTAGTGTAGTGCTTAAGAAATCTAACCCCTCAATAATTAATGCATGTATTTATATGGCTATTGTAAGGCTCTGCTGCCAGGGGCCACACATCACCCAGCATCTTCCCTGCTGCCAGGGGCCACACATCACCCAGCATCTTCACTGCTTCCAGGGGCCACACATCACCCAGCATCTTCCCTGCCGCCAGGGGCCACACATCACCCAGCATCTTCACTGCCACCAGGGGCCACACATTACCCAGCATCTCCCCTGCGGACAGGGGCCACACATCACCCGGCATCTTCCCTGCAGCCAGGGGCCACACATCACCCAGCATCTTCACTGCTGCCAGGGGCCACACATCACCCAGCATCTTCCCTGCTACCAGGGGCCACACATCACCCAGCATCTTCCCTGCGGCCAGGGACTGTCACACTTACTCCTCACTAATTACTCCTCAGTTAAAGTCAGGCTTTGTTCTCCATGAAGTTTCAGTCTGACCTACGCCCTATCCAGCTCTCACCACGCCCTCAGTAATATTGAATGTATGAACAGGTATCTGTTTAGGGCTGAACAATGTTGGGAAAAAAATCACATTGCAATGTCTTTGGATTTTGCAATCGGCATGCATAACAGGGCCTTTTGCTATTTGAAGCATTATAATGTAGATGGAACAGACAAGATGAATTAGCGTGTGTTTTTTATCTTTCATTACACAGGACAAAAAATAAATAAATTCTGCTACTCGGCAAAATTTCTGTGTCTTATACTAAATTAAGTGCACTGATTCCAAATTTGAAGTCAGATTTATTGTATCATGTCAGGATTTAAAGTTAAGTCAACTCGTTTAAAAATCAATCTGTACATTACGCAAAACTAAAACTTGGTACATCATCATCCCATTGATGCATTCAGAGGAACAAAACTGCTAAAGATTCAACTTGGGCTTATTGAATAGGCCTAGTGTTCAAACGTGCTTAAAGGATTTGCTTTTGCGTTTGTGGATGGTAGTAGTATCCCGTTGTAGAAACCAACAGTAGTCGCCCATCATGTTGGAATTATAGTGGCCTTGATATCTTGTTTCCATGAGTGAAATATCTTGATGGAATCTCTCTCCATGTTGATCGCTTACATCACCCAAATTTGGTGGAAAGAAATCCAGATGGGAGTGTAAAAAGTGCATTTTTAGGGACATCCAGCTGCTGAGTTTCTGATATGCTGTCAGCATGTTGTTAACGAGTTCTACATAGTTTTCAGCTCGCTCGTTTCCCAGAAAGCTTTACACTACTAGCACAAATGCATCCCAAGCAGCAAGTTCAAGTGGGTAGAGTAATGTTCTGAAAGTGGCATCACGAATGACTTTGCAAATTTCGGGTCAAAGATTATACTCCCGTATTAGACAAAATCATTTTATCAAAAGGTTCAGTTTTTTTTTAGTTATGTATTGTGGTGAAACTGCACCCTAAACAGTGTTAGTCTTATTTTAAATGATGGAAACTTTATTATTTTAAACCAATCCATCCATCCATTCATCCATCTCCTGTACCTGCTTGTCCTGTTCAGGATCACTGGGGGTCCACACACATTTATTATTGTAGTCTCTGACCCTGCTCCACCCCCCCCAATTGACCTGTCTGTTGTGCAGCAGCTAATTTCCAGACATCACAAATTTAGGAAAAAGAATCCCACCAAAAATGACCTGATTACAGTGATACACAAGTTTCCAAACATTAAGAAACATTGTCCAGATATAATGTAACATATAAAAATCTTAAAAATAAAATTTGTCAGCAATTCAGATAGGCGGCGAGTCAGACTGAGTACTTCCTGTTTGTTTACATGAATACACTCACTGCAAAAAGTATGCTGATTTTGGCATCTGTATCTCCATAAGGGTCCAAAGATCGATGCCATAGGCCTTTAGTCTAAAAACAAGGTAAAATGCTCAAAAACTGAAAAAAACGACCCCTGCAAATATGGCGTCCGTGATGTCTTCAGTTTTCACCCATGGATTTCAGCAGGTACACTGCGTATACACACAATTCACAATACGCAGCTTTTGGCCTACTGAAGAAAATAAACCCGTACATGGGCTCGTCCTATAGATTATCGCTGAACGGCAAGGGTTTCCATCCAACCCGATTTCCTTCTGTCCTCCGCAAAAATAAGCGAATGCATGCCGTGTCACCAGTTCACAGAATCACCACTTAAACCATAACACCAGTTCAACATTACATTTTTATTCACCGCCTTGTCATTCCATCGCAGCAAGAGACCAAACACTGATACGCGAACAGTTTGACTACACCAAAAAAATTAATTCAGCAAGTACTTAAGAGCCAATGATTGGATCATTATTACAGCTCAGCAACGTTATGCAGCAATAAAGTGAAGTCAGCTGAGTATCTGAATCTTCTGAATGTCCAGGTTACCCCATCGATGGATTTTTCCTTTCCTAACGGCATATGCATGTTCCAGGACGAGAATGCTAAGATTCATCAGGCTCGAATTGTCAAAGAGTGGTTCAGGGAGCATGAGGAATAATTTTCATACATTAATTTTGGCAACCACAGAGTCTTGACCTTATCCCCATTGAAAGTCTGTGAGATGTGCTGAAGAAGACTTTACGGAGTGGTTCAACTCACCTATCATGGATACGAGATCTCAACGAGAAATGAATGCAAATCTGGATAAACAAAAACTGTTGAGATGTTGCATAAGCACACAGAAACAGTGCGTTGACGATTATGCACCATAATCAAAGTGTCCAGGTCGGTGACCTCTGATCCCTCCTCCTGTGCCCTTTCTCCTTTTGGCCAGCAGGCGCTGCTGGTCAAGCTGTCTTTCCCCGTCTCTGTCCTTCACCCTTATATGTTTTCCCTGTCACCAAGGTTGCCGCATAGCTCAACAGGTTGAGTGTCTGCCTTAGCCTTTTATCACCTGTGGTCATAAGTTCAAAGCTGACCAGAGGCCAGTCTCACCTTTTGATTAATTTATATGGGTTTTATTTTCCTTAGTGCTTGGTACTGTTTTGTTTGTCTTTGCTTTGTGTTCCTGATTTTGGTCATTTGGTTCCTGGGGCCTGTACTACGAAGCGGGGTTACTGGCTTATCGGGGTAACTTGTCCGATTTAAGGTAGTTTGGGCAAAATGTAAGTGAACGAATATGAAGTCCATTTAAACTGCGGTACCTTATTTCCGACAAGTTACCCCGATAAGCCAGTAACCCCGCTTCATAGTACAGGCCACTGGTCTTCCTTGTTTGTGCCTGGGTTAACTGTACTGCTTGTACTTGTTCCAGTTTTTTTCTTAGTCTAGTCAGCCCTCGTTTGTTCCCTAGTTTCTTGCGCCATGTACTGCTAATTTATTTCACCTGCTGCTTGTTGTCCTGTGCCTTGTTGATTGGATGTTTCTGATGATTCACACCTGCCCTTTGTTAGTTCTTGTTACCTCTATTTAAGTGCCTATCTTTCTCTGCTTCCCCAATCAGTCATTGTGTGCTTTGATACTGTGTGTAGGAAGTTCTCTTGCCTGGTCTCAGTCTTTTTACGTTTTTGTTAGTGTGATTCTGTGTTTAAGAAACCCCCTTTGTCTTGGAGCTGTTAGTGGATCATCACCTTTTTCCCACCTCTGTGAACTATATATATAAAGTAAATAAAACAATTAATATAATATTACTCCTGCCTCAATAATAACATTGATCTTAATTAATGAATTAGCTAATTAATAATAACTAATGAATAATTCATGGAATATTCATAACTTACTTCATCACACCAATAATAGCAAGGGTAAGTAAAGCGTTTGGAAATTGACTCGTGTTTGTTTGTTTGTGACTGAGTTTGACCGCCGGGCCGCTCTCCCCCGAAGTCAAACTCCTTCCAGCACCGCAGCTTGCAGCAAATTGACAGTGCATACTGTGTCTTTCCACTGACTTCCGGTTAAGTACAGAATAGACATTAAAATTATTCTGCTTTCATACATGGCAGTAACAGATCAGCTACCCGCTAATGTAACTGAAATGATTATTCCAAATGTGGGATTTGTGGGCCTTCTTGCAATTCCACACATAAATAAAAAGTGTTGGTGGTAGATCCTTCAGTCTGGGTCACAGGACACAGGGTCTATAGAAGTGTCTGCTAACACATATGATGGGTGCCTCCTTGGTCTCACTATTTAAATCGAATCTGAAGACCTATCTATCATAAACAAGGCTGCTGGTGCAGAAGATGAGGTAATGTAATGAAGACAAGGTAAGTGATGGAGCCCCATCAGTCACCTTTATCTGCAGCTTAAAGAGGAGGAAACTGTTTGAAAGGTGTGCATTTCATAGTGTGAAAGAGCTGTTTACCAGAAAAATCTAAATAGTACATTAGGAACATCACGAACATGCCATTGATTTATATTTGTCCAAGCTTTTGTTAAACGCCCTTGAGCATCCGTAATGCCCTCGAATCTCCTTCTCCTCTCCACATGGCCGGCTGCCCTGAACTTGGAGCAGTTCATGGATATAGCAGATACTAGGAGAGCTACTAGTTAATAGAGTGCTGAAGACTAGTTTGCAGAAGGCTGGTGATAGAGCTGGCATGCAGACCGTGCGATAACCCGCAAGACTGAAGACAGCACAGCGCACCATACATCTGCAAACACACACAACACTTCCCAGGTTCTATCATTTAACCAATCTGAGAAAGTGTATTTTAAAATAAAGCAGCTGCTTCAGCAAGATGGGGTCCTCATACAAAAAGGTGAAGACAAGGTAATATAATGAAGAGAAGGCCACTGGTGGAAATTTATCTGTAGAACAAAGAGGAGGAAACTGTTTGAAAGAAGTGCATTTCTTAGTGCGACAGCTATTTACAACACTAAACAGAACATTAGGAACAGGATTAGATTTCATTAAGCATTCGGCAAGCAAATATCCATTGTTTAGGCTGAAGAATATACTTTTATAACCGATAGTGTCACAGATTCCCAAATACTGTAGGTGAGGGACCAGAGCGTAGCAGATACATTAAAAAGTAACAAAAATGTCTATGATACTAGTTTAATGCAATGGATATTGTTCTTATCATTCAAATTGATCTCCTGTTACATATTTTTCACAAGTAATCTAAATATGATTCATTGTTTATTTATTACAGTATGTTTATTTTAACCCTCTTTCCCTTGACAGAATTTATCTAGTTGGCCCTACTCATCCATACTGGGGTTGGTTTAGTTAATTGAAGCATATGAAAATTATGTATTGCATTATTATAGTTAATAGTTACTGTAAAATATCTGTAAGTCAGTTACCTATGCGGTGTGTAAGTATATATGTATCTCTGCTAAATCTAACTGAGGGCTGACTCCACCAAAATATCGAACATATGACAATATATCTGTTATATCAGGGAAGTAACATGATACAGAAGACTGGAGCTGGAAGAAGATACAGGCAATATGAAAAATATTATTTTTACTTTCATTAATACATTTATTATTCAGTAGTAGATATTTATTACAACTGTTACTTCTCCATAGTCTACGGATACTAATTTGAACTCCAGTCTAAAAAAATTCTAAAGTGTTTTGTGATGTCAAAAGTGTTTTGTGATGTTATACAGCTGAACTTCCATAGATCTTGCGCATTGTTTCCAAAGCAATCTGTCATGCACGTACTTCAGGTTACCAATATATATGGGCCTGAATTTAATTACTATGAAAAATATTAGATGTAGTTCTAATAATGGAGCCACTGGGCATGCTGGACCCGGCCAGTATTGTAAGTCAGGGTGACACATAAACCCGTTTTTTTTAGTGCACCTGATATTTCATAATATTATTGGATGGATTATATTAATTACATTCTATTAATGATATTTCCATGTAAAACATCCAGAAATCTAGAATCATGACAAGAAGTGTTGATTTTCTTGGCTCATCACTTTGATTTTTTTTCTTTGCTGTAAGGAAAACAAAATTCTGTTCATTTTCCAAATCTGTAACTCTTTAGGTCAGTGATCCCAACCTGATCCTCAGGAACTCACAGACAGTCCACATTTTTGTTCCCTCCCAAAATCTTGGTGTATGGAAGGAATTTCTTTATCAGGGCTTATATGTCAGATGAATAAATAATCAGGGTTCATTATGTGGAGAAGGAGAAAGACACGGCTACCTCATAAACACGGCCAGACGAGATCCCATCTAAATCACTTCTCAAATTATAACTGCTCCGTTTTTTTAGGCTCGGTAACATCTCACTTCTATAGACATGTTTCACTCTACAGTCACAATGTCAATTAATTTTAAAAAACTACTTAATGAAATTTTATTTATAATTAACGTGATTCAATTTTAACAGTCCTTACAAATATATCCTGGATGCTACTATTCCACATACAGTACTTCACCTTAAACACACTAAAAGCTTAGGCAGGAAAATATTATTTGGAACTGGAGGTAGGCGGAATAACAGCTTGGGACCACATGGGCGCCGGTGATTTAACATTGTTATGGCCTCTGATAACTATCTCCCTGCCAACTGATATATTTTGAGTAATCAAGACCAGCTGGTCCTGATTTGAATAATTGGTCTTCTAAGGAAAAATGTGGCCAACTAGGTGGAAGCTGGAAAAAAAGCAGGGGAGCTTCTGTTGTGCACCTGCTGTTGAGCCTTTTGAACTTGCAGGTTGGGTTATTGTCTAATTTAATTTTAATATATTTCCATGCACCTTGTTCTCCTAATTTAAGGAGGCCTTGGGGCCATTTTTAATTCTTTGATAATAAGTTGTTCCCTTCATTACAAAAAAAATAATTTGAATATTCCACCCAACGGGAGCCTCAGAATTCTCTGATTAAAAGAGTTCTACTGTTCATGTGTTTAATTTCGTATTTTTCCCCAACAATCAATGTAACACAAAAGTAATTTGTGTTTCACTCAGTTGGAAAACAGAGCAGCTGTTGGTCTGTATTGAACCTCATATTGCAAAAGGGGGAAAATACATTTACACTGATTTTTCAACATGGCTACTTTATATAATGCCACTATCACTTTTCTGCTAAGTTTTCTATTGTCTTCATAGTGGCATGGATTACTGTACTGGCTGAGAGGAGACACTTTCAAATAGTTCTTAATTTTGTTGAATTGTTGTACACATGGCTAGAGCAGAATTAGGTGAAATTTAAAATACATAATATATTAAAACGTAGGGAAAAATAACTTGGATTCAATAACTGAATTCATCAACATTTTCATAATGCAGCAAATGTAAATTATGTCAAAACATTTATTTTGTAATTATAACCAAACTGACATCACAGTATCTATGTATAAAATAGTGTTTGTTCCTTGTAAATACATTTGACTAATACAGAAAGAACAACTTTTAACAAAGTTTTTTTTTGTTATTAACGTTATAAAGTACATTTTCAATATAAAAATAACATATGCAAATTGCATGGAAAATGATGGTGGACAGTACACAGTCTCAATACATAAATATTTCTTGTTTGCAACGCAGAACCGTAAGTGATGTAATTATACTTAGAGAACAACACAATATCTTTCAGATAAATTCTTCATTCCTTCAGATTCTTATGCTTATAATGTCAAAACATGCAAATGCATGTCAAAGGCAGAATCTTCCAAATATCCACGACACACAATTGATGAGTTCATAGTTTGTTGTATGCTTAACAATGTTTGTTTAAGGCAGGGGTGGTCTGGGAAATATCTACTGAATTGTAATTGCATCAAAGTTGTAAGAAATGCATGTAATGTAATAAAAGTAATTTATTTCCTTTTGAAGGGTGAGGCATCTGGGAGTACATATGGGGTAGTAAAAAAATAGTAATGTTCAATGAGTGTGTGGTGTCCCCCATATTAATGTGCTTTTATAGTTTGACTTGTAACATTGCTGTCTAAATTCAATATCGGTTTTCAGGGTAAAATACACTGAGTTTAACA
>JAODKC010000038.1:15601279-15624440 GCA_026777985.1 Mormyrops attenuatus
ATGGATGGATGGATGGATGGATGGATGGATGCATGAATGCTGAATTTAGTTTATACTGTGTGTGTATAAGCCTTGCAGTGGAGTGACATCCTGTTCAGGGTGTGTCCCAGCCCTCTATGCTATGCTGTCTGTTATCCTATCAAAGATAAGCAGTTGGAAGATGGATAGATCTCAGATGGTGCAGAGGGGATTTGAAGAGACGGTTTGTTCTGTTGTTATGAGTATCCACTGCTCCATTTTATCTTTAATTAATGGGAACATCAACATAATTAACTTTTAAAGATAAGCTGAAACAATCCTATTGACCAGAAAAGTCTCCGCCTTCAATGAATGCCGCAAGATCCGTCTGCTTCAGGAATTCCTCCACTAGCCTGACGCCTCTCTATGCTCTCGGAATGTCCTTACGTTGCATTTCTCGTTATTGAATTGTCTCATTAGGTTTGTACTTTGTTGAAATATGTTATGTAGCTCTTGTTCCTGTACAAATTACACTGGTACCTGGGCATTCATTGAAAACGCAGCCTAGCTGCACTTATGTCTAGTCAACTCCTTGACAACCATATGTTTATTATATGCTAATTTGCCTCACTTGTATGTCGCTTTGGAAAAAAATTGCTAACTAACATGCATGTCGATGCAAAAGTAAATGGTTTTGATTGGCTTTTCTTAACCTCCAGGTTTAAAATTTTCAGCACATCATATAAAGATTCTGCACAAAATTAATTTTACTAAAAATAACTAATTTGTTTATTAAACCACGTGTTCATATTACTTTGTTTTCTAAAACTAAAGCCAAATAATTAAATTAAGACCCACTGTTATATGATGAACATAGCTCATGCAATTTATAAATAGCTTCACAAAACAAACATGGGTGTCCAAACGACATTTAGGAGGTAAATATATAACTAGGTCTATGTGTTGGCCTATATGATTAACTCAACAGAAACACCCAGAGAAATGTCCACATTCATAATTAGCCCTTAAGAGCTGCCCAGTTGCTGGCTAGGCTCTATATCCTATGACATTTTGTGACATTTTATCACACCGTTCATTCTGCCTTCACATACCCCTTTCATACTTGACAGCAAATTTAGATTGCGGCATAAGGAATCGAAATGCAGAAGAGATGACAATGGCTCTGTCATTTTTAGAAAGCTTTCACTTTTAGCGGGGCAACCCCTTGCTGTAAATAGAATTAAGCTAAATACTGGCCCTTCTGTCTGTCAATAAATAATTTACTAAATGGGCCGAAAGGGCATTTCAGCTGAAAAACCGTTTGTCCGATACCAGTGGTGTCCTCTTTGCTCTGTCTGAAACACTGACTTTCTTAGTTGCTGCTTAATGCATTCCTGAGAAGCCCGAAGCTTGGTAACCCAAAAAGAAGCAAATTATATGTATGCAGAAAAAAACAACCTTGAAAAAGATGCGACTGGCAGATGATTTATCACAGTAATAACACCGGTGAATACTGTACTGTCTAACCAAACCATTATGAAGTATGAAAAGCATTGCAGTTTAAGTCTCAAGAGTGTTTCTTTATATATTATTTGGTGATGATGCAGATCCACGGATTATGAGAGCTTACCGTTTCATAAGAAATAATTCCCCGTTATCTCTGTTATTTACACTTCTGCATTTTCTCCACATATTTCTCCTAAATAACAATATGTGACGGGACTAATAATACTGAACATCACCTCTTTTTGGGGGCATGATTGCTGTGACCAGTCTACTGACACCAGCTTCTACTACAAGACAGCAAACACTCAGTGTTAATTACCTTATTATATGTGTATGTTTACAGGTCTTTATCTTGAAGCCTTTTTCATATATCTTGGTGTGCATTGGGTTGTGGGTGGATATAATGGCAATTTAAAGTTCAAAGATGTCCTCCTACATTTTCTTAATCTAGTTTCCTTACCGATTATCCAGTGTAGGGCCTAAGTTTGCCTGGAGCTTAGCCATGAACCACAGAGCACAAGGGAACACCCTGGATGGGACACCAGTTCACCACAAGGCACACACACACACACACACACACACACACACAGAAAGTTACTTACAGACACTAATCCTCACAAACGGGACATTTTTCGAATTATGAGAGGAAGAAAAAATGCCCAGAAGAAACCTGCATGACCAAAGGGAGGATATATACACAGCTGCCGTCCATAGCCCAGGGGACCTCGTTACTGCAGCTGAATTTTGAATCATTCATACATACTCATCACACAGTTTTACAGTAGTTTAGTAATACACTGTAAAAAAGTGACGAAGAAAAGCAAATATCTACTAGCATATCACAATTGTTCCCCAAATGTCTGATTCAGGCTCAGGAGAGATATAACGGAAATCAAAGTATCAGTGACAGATCTATTAAGATGCCCTCTAAGCTCTCCATAAGATATACATCCAGATGGCATTTCTTAACTGTTTCACTGTTTAATATACTGTATTTGTCTTTGTCAAGTCTGTTGTATTGAACTGCTACCCAGCATGCCACAGTAATGAATCACTGATAATTTTTTCATTTCTTCTAAAACGCATGATCCATTCATGGCTTATCGCCATGTCTTCCCTGGACACTGTATAAAGTATAAGGTTCACTGTGTGAAAGGCTATTGTAAAATGAAAGTTATACGCTAATAAATTTGACCCTTGACATTTTCGGTATTTGAGTAACAGGATTTGAGACTTGATAATAAATGATCGTCTCGCACATATTGATACAATGTTTCAATCAGCATTGAAATCGCGAGCGAGGCTGCCGGTTTATATGTATGGAGATCGTAATTGAAGAATGGCAGCTAAATTGAATTCTCTGCTTACAGGTGTCATTTTGTGACTCTGCTCTAAGGATGCAATAATAAATGTAAATACCAGGCCACAATGCAAAATCTGATTGTGAGATTTTGATTATGTAAACAGGTCAGGATTAGGTACTTTACCAGTGACATTTGCAAATGTGTGCATAAATTAATGCAAACACTAATGCTTTAGACACAGAAGTAATTCCTTTGTAGTGGAAATGACTCTCATACTGTCTAGCGTCATTCCTGCTTTTTGACAGCCCTTCACTGTCACGTCTTACTAATTTGCTGTGTTATGTGGAAATATCTCAATGTTGGGTGATGGTTCCTTTTATATTACATTCAGGTAATAAATATAATTCAGAATAAATATAAATATGTATCTTGTAGTGCAAAGTAAATAAGGAGACGATCGTGCTCCTTTAGTGGTTAAAAAGCAGCCCCGTGACATGCAGCGATCACTAGCCAATCGCTTTTCTGGTACTCCATTAGCTACTGAAGGGTATCAGTCTTTAACACAGTATGACAGTAGGACAATGTTTCGAATGCAGATTCTGAACCACCTCACTTAAAAAGCAGAAGTGGCCGTGATGTAGCACTGCAACGTTCCAGAAAAGTACGAAGGACGCATCGGCGCATAATGAATGTGCTTCTCTCTATGCCCCACTGCCTTCATTAATTTTCCAGGAGACCAAAAGGTGTGGCAATCAGGCAGTGGTGGGTGGATGTTGTAGAAAAACAATTTTCTGTCAGCATGTTTCCTCTATACTAACTACTGTATAACATGAACTGTAACCTCGGTCAATGGTCATTCAGATCCAGACGATAATTATAGTCACACACACAGTGGACATCGTTTAGAGTAAAACACAGGAGTGATGTGTGCGTAACAACTGAAGTTTCTGACTACAGAACACCCTCCAAAGCTGTAGTAAGGACTTGATTCTTTCCTTGAATACCATCTTCTCTGGAATCGAATGTCTTGCAAATGCCACTGAAAAAAAGCAGGGCTTTTTGCAGCTGGATAACATCGACTGATCATGAAGATGTTGACTGATGTTCGTCTGACTCTAAATAACTACTGTTTCGTTTTAGTTGCTAGCTGTCAGACTCTACCTCAGCCTTGTGCCTATTTCTGCAAGCCTCACTGTGTTCCTGACCCCCTTAAGTGGTGTGGAAGATGGATGAATGGAATTCTCAGCTTGATTTATGCTCCTGCTTTCAGTAAAATTGCTGAAAATCAGATTAATCGGAAGGGCGGCTCGAAGTCCACTCCTGGCTGTTTTATGATAAACTTGAAAAGTTTTTTTTTGTTAGTAAATCTCCTCTTCTTTAAGAGTGAGTTATTTGTGCATACTCCTCAATTAACATAATTAGGATTATACAGGTTAACATTTTTAAAAAAATCATATCATTCTGAGAGAGCTGAATAGTGTCCCTTTCAACCTCTCTTGTCCATAATTCACTATCAGGGAAATTATATTTTCTCATCTTCCCCCAGAATCATAAACCATAGTAGCAAGACGCCTTTTGTTTAATGGATGAGACCTGCTGAGGTCGAAACAAACCTGCTAATGTCCCTTGCGCTCCTGATAACTAAGGGCTACATGTGACAAACTCCTTTGCCATTTCCCCTCTAAGGTGTAAATTAAAACATTTTTTTATTACTGCAATAAATCTCAAAGTAAATGTATTACTAATGAACTTGGGAGAGCTGCAAATCCTTTTTTTGTCTGAAAGCAACCCTGTTCAGGTCCAAAAGTCTTTATCTTATCAGATACTAAGAAGGATAGAAACGAATTCAATTTCTTTCCAATTACACATTTAATAAAAAAGGGCTTTTATGGTGCTACTGTTTTCCCAAGTAGCCAACCGCCTTGAGAGATCACAGAAAGTCTTTTCGGAAAGCAATTCAGACCTGAGCATAAAGAGGAGATCCAAGACCAACACAAACATGAAGTTCCCTGTATCAGGTTTCCATCTGCCATCTGTGATACATCTCTGAACTGGAGAGTTTGCCCTTTAATAGTGATAAAAGTCCAAGTATAAAAAACCTGTTTGCTCAAAGCTTCATAGTCTTTGTTACCAGCTGTTCAGTGAACTGGACAGACGCTCTATGACTCGTCAGATGACAGCCAGTTGAGCTTTTGCTTGGCAGCTGTTACCTACTGCCGAGGGAGTGTGGCTATGCGAGTCAGGACCCGCCATCAGAAGGTTATGAGTTCAAATCCCGTGGTTGGGAGTGTGATTTCACAATTCGGCCCTCCGGCAAGACTCTTAACTGTTCTAGATAATGGCATTCCCTGCCTTTTCAATGTAAATGTCACCACGAGTCTTGAAAGAAAGTGATTAAGAACGTCTTCTGTCTGAAAATAGCTAAAGGAGCAGAGCATGACAAGGGTTTTTTCCCAAGAATTTTTGGATTTCTAATTGGACTAATCCTCAGTTCGAACATCTCTATTACAAGTATGAAGTATTACAGCATTGGCTCATTCCCACTGTAATTATCCAATCAAAGGCACCCAGTGGTATGTTATGAAATCATCTGTTTTAGCCGTAGTGGTACAGATATATTGACATGCATGGATTCTTTCCTCAGAGAAATAGTGCCTGGATATAAATTATGAGCTTGTCTTACAGATATTTTATTTGCAAACAGACTAATGCACCATGTCAATGTAAGGAATATCAAAATAGTTGAGAGTATGTTTTAAACAAAACATGAAGAAATCACACTGTGGGAGGTGGTCATTTCTGGGAAAGGTGACTCATTCATTCACCTGTAGCTCATTACCAATTATATATAATATTTCCTGTATTCTGTATTTCAAAAAATCTGCATACACAGTTACAAGAGAAAGAAACAGACAGGGGCCATATCTGACCCGAAAGCTTCCCTTTAAGAGTAGTACCACCCTCAAATGCAAACAGGTGGTGCAACTTGAGAAACATTTTACAATACCAGATTTAAATATGTGGTCTGCTACAGTAGCATGCCAATTTTACATGCCAAAGTTGTAGAGTTATTGTACAGTTGGAGGACAGGAATCACACATTGGAGGGGCACATTAGCATTTTGTTCAAGATTAAACAGATTGAGGGATTTATAGACACGGCTCAGTCGGAGAACTCAGCCAATTCAGAATTGGCGGTAGTCCCTCCTTCTCCAACTGTCCCCAGTTCAGCGCCGAGACCAGCAACAAGCACATGTGACTCCTGGGTCACGGTCAGACAGGGACCTAAGAGCTCAAAGACTAGACCTCCTCTACACCATCCCTAATTCAGCTCAGAAATAGGTTATCTAGGTTGTCTGTCGAAGCAGATAAGACACTCACATTTGCAGAGTCGATAGGAGCATAAGAATTCCTAACAACCGTAAAGCAGTGGTTACTGCAAATTGCCACCCTGTGGCCATGCTGGTACTAATAATATAAAGTCCCAAAAACCAGAGGAATCAAAGAGGGACTTAATTGCTATGTGCACAAAAGTAAAATGAAAATATCGTAATATAATTATTTCTGGTCCCTTACTAATCCTTTACAGAGGGGATGAAAACTATATTAGACAACTCTCTCTAAACCGCTGATTACTTGGAGACTTGTTATGCATCTGAAAGCATAGCCTTTATTAATAATTGGGACCTTTTTTGGGAATGGCCGGAGTGTTCTCCATCCTAGCTGCACGGGATCATTTATGCTATCTGAAATCATCCACATTTGCCTGCCCGATTATTTCGGGAACCACTCATGCCTTGGCCTTGTGATCATAAATCGAAGGCTGCTTATCTTCCAACTATAGCACATTTCTGGCACCGAGACTCTCTACATCATAACGTCCCCTAAATCACACAAGTATTCCAAAGTAGAGTTGAACGAATATAGGCAGAGTATAACAACTATTACTGTCCTACAGGAAATTCATGTGCTGATATAATTTAATTTCAATTCCACTGATACAATTAAATCGGTTACAAAGTGAAGCTAACATTAAATGCTGACTATTGAATGTTAACTACATGGTGCTCAACACTGGTTCAGTTCTGTGAATATTAACATAAACATGGCTTAGACCCACATACATCTATTCTTTAGCTGAAGCTTCAATTTCTTATAAAACCCTCGATCTTTTGTTTGTGGAGGTACCCTGGCAGGCATCTTTACGCATCCATAAAAAGTGAATCAAAAATTGTAACGGACTTCATTGCATTTGAAACAATGCTACTTAAAATCTGACCAACCTATACATATATTCTTACAATATATGCATTGTGCTCACTGACTTTATTAGATTAGAGAAAACTATAATGCCTGGTGATTTTAATATACGTATCAACATAGAGACAGATGCCTTCACCAAATTTCTGATTGCTCTTTGATTCGGTAGGTTATAACCAGCGTGTAACACAACTGACAAACTGTACATTCTCCTGCTAGGTAATTCAATAAGAAAACAGTATCTCACTATTTAAGACACTGAGAAGCCAATACATGACTAGGTTAGACTACTGTAATGCTCTGTTACCAGGGATAACACTGTGCATTGAAAACCATACAGCATGCTGAAAATGCAGGGGGTAGAACTGACTATTGGTGCAGAAACTATGAGTGTATGACCCATGCAAGCTTATTTACAGGCAACCCGCTAGGTGTAAGATTGACTTCAAAGTTCTTTTATTTACATATAAGACACTCAAAGGTCTAACACCTGTGTACTTAAACAAACTGAGTAATGTGTCCCATCCACATCATACACTAAGATCACAGAATGCAAGTGACCTTGCAACCCCACAGATAAATTAAATAACTGTTGGTGTTAAAGCCTTTAGCTCAATTTTTAAATCTCGACTTAAGACAAATGACTTTAGTCTTGTGTGAAAGGATAAAGGGTGTCAGAGCTGACAAGCTGAAGACTGCACACCCAAAAAACTGTTGTTGATCTGTCTAGACAACAATTGTGGGAAGAATATTCCTCAGAGAAACGTTCTCAGTTCCGCTGAGCTGGAGAAACCTCACAAACCAGTGGAGATCTGCTGAAAACCACTGGGTTCTACAGCCATGGTGAATGTAATCTGGCAGAGTTCCTTCTGGGCATGTGATGAGAATGGGAACCAACAGTACTCCAGTAAAACGATACAGGCAAGATGAAGCCTGTAACTGACAGTTTGTTTCCCTGCCCCTCGCCAGGACTCACAGCTGGAGAAGCTGAGAGGGCAGGAGTGCTCGTCCATGGGGAAGTTGTGGAGCTGCAGCTGACACTCAGCATTGATGGTCAGCCTGGAAAACAGAGTGAACCAGTAACATTAAACGTTAAAGCCTTTCGTTAAGGTGATATCCAAATCACTACAAACGAAGAAAAGGGAACTACAAATGGATTTTTCTGAAAATAAAAATGAAAATTTCCAGAAATATTGATCAAGCAAAGTAAAATATAAATTAGGCTGCATAAGTTATGTGTATATAACAGAATCACTGTCTGCGCAGTTAATGGGGTAATATTTTATATGTTAAAAGTAATTAATTAAACGTTTAATTTTAAAGTATGACTGCAGCATGAAATTTTCGAGGAGATAAAGCCTCCCATGTAGGTTAAAGGGTCTACTAAGCCCCAGTGAACAATGATCAGCATCATGCTCTCAGATAGCAATCGCACAATCCCCAGTGCCAACAGGACATGGCTGGCAGTCAGAGCGAGTTAGTACTTCATGAGCAGGAAAAGAGAGAGAGAGCAAATAGTGAGCGAATAGTGAGCAAGCTGCTTGTGTTCCGCTCTCTTTGATAACTGACAGCATGCAGGACGACCACCTAGAGGGGACACAATCTTCACCGGCAGTGACCTAGGAACTGAGCCCGGCTCCCAGCCTCTGCTACCATAACCCTGTACAGTACATCCAGTGCCCTTTCTAGCTTCCCCACAATGTTTTCTATAAATAAACACTTCCCCTCCAGTGGTTTGCAGTAGTCACACAAAACAATGCTGAAATTTACTACAGTCCTCCTTCCATATCCGTGGGGGGGTTGTTTCCAGAACCTCTTGTTGTCAGGATCCTGCCCTGTTGTTTTCCTGCCTGGTCAGCAGGTGTCGTTGGTCACCCCTTTCCTAGTGTTTGAGGCTGATGTGATTTGTGAATTGACCTTCATTTGCTTCTAGTTGCCCCTAGTCTATACTGTTTGTTTAGTTGTAATTGGCTCATACATGTTCCTCATTTTACTGTCATCATCTGTGTTTGTAGCTGTTGTTGTCCCTTGTTTGCTACTTTGTTTCTGCATTGCTCCCTACCTTACTTGTTGTTGTCTACCTGCTTTGTTTTTGACCCCTCGTGGTTCTTATTTCCTGTTTATTTATTAATTTGTTTGAGTTAAAATAAAGTCCCTTGTTTCTTTGAGCCAATACGTAGATCACCCCTGCACCCTTCACCATGCCCCACCGTAACACTCGTGGATACCAAAATCCACAGATGCTCAAGTCTCTTATGTAAAATGGTGTCATATTTACCTATAACCTGTGCACATCCTCCAGTATAAATTAAATCATTTCTATATTGCTTTTAATATTTAAAGGGTCCAAAACTTTAGAAAAAATGTTTTAGAGGGGCTTCAGTGCTGTCTATCCATCTAGGCTGTTCTGCTGGGAGCCTAATTTTAGAGACATCAGCCGTAGAATTGTTGGGCTTCTCTTGAATATAATGGGAGTGAATGACATTCTTTCTGTGCCAGAGAAATACATTTGAAAAATTCAGCAGCAATGACTCTTAACAGAAATCATGACCCGGTTATTGAAGATAATCCATAGAATTTGTACTGAGCAGTTTAATGTAGGAACAATTTTCTTCTACTGAACTCGACACACCGCTTGATTGCTTGTATCTTCTATGCAGTGATAAATGACTTTTTACATAATTTGTTGTATATCCTTACTTAAAACATGAAACCGTGTGACACTGATATCTGAACAAAAGATCAAATTAGCCGATCCAATTAAATGTAAACAACCATAAATATCTGTTATCACAGTCCAGATAACTATGCTTTGCCAAATATATATATATTTATATATATATTGATGTGTTAGTACAATGGAGATAACCGTGTTTTTCTCTCCTAGAACAACAATCTTTTTCATAAGGGAATGTGGGAAAAGAATTGACTGGCACTGTCGATGTGGATCTGGGCCATAAGATAGTGGCGGTTTCATGGCCAACAGGCACTCAGGAGGCAACACAAAATGCCACCCAAGTTTACTTTGGCTTTACTGGGAGAGAGGGGGAAGAATTAAAATGGAAAGTGACATTTAGGTGTCCCTATCCGTGAATTGTCTGATATTGCCAATACAAATTTTCCAGTTGTGGCTCCATCCAGGTTTTGGTCTCGTTAACCCAACTCAGTCATAGAATCGCTATCAAAATACTCCTTAATGCACGGGAAACAGACGAATATGCTGTGCCAAGATAAGGTCAATGTCTTCCCTTACATATATAAAAGTCATTAAAGTTTTAGGAGCATTATGTTTAAGACCATTAAGGAAAAAAAAATGTTTAAAGCTAATTCTAACAATCTGATGGACTTCTTTTCACAAAATTAGATGGATATGTATTCACACATATTTATATTCCAGGAATACATTCTTT
Source organism: Mormyrops attenuatus (assembly GCA_026777985.1). Classification (NCBI taxonomy): domain Eukaryota; kingdom Metazoa; phylum Chordata; class Actinopteri; order Osteoglossiformes; family Mormyridae; genus Mormyrops; species Mormyrops attenuatus. Next base: position 15,611,717 of record JAODKC010000038.1, read on the forward strand.
TCAATAGTAGTCGCTGATATATGACATAGAGTGTTTTCACCAATTTAATTTAATCTATCTCAATCAATTCTTAATATACTTAATCATGTTCATTGTTTGGAAAGTGATTAATGACCACACTTTGGGATGTGTTTGTGTTTGCAAATTAATATGGCCTCATCTTAGGGTTCATTGATTTAGTTAACATTTGTATCTAACAATAAAAATATGATTGTTTTTCATATTGGAGGGGGAGGCAACCAAAATATATAAAACCCTTTTACATAATTTCTTGCATATCCTTACTTAAAAAATCCACAATTAGTAGGTTTATTAGTAAATATGTTTTTGCTCTACTCTAAATAATGAGTCGGATATCAAACTTGGCATTCTTGAAAAGCTACGAACCACTTTGTATTTAAAAAAGGTAATTATCCAGCTAATTTTCCCATTAACATTTAAATGCAATTATTTCAATGAAAACTGAACGCAATGTGAAAAGGCTCAACACTAGAACAAAACAAACATAGATATTCACCGCTGTCAGCTTTGTCTGTAAACCATCTGTTACATTCAGTCTGTCGCATTCATCTTGCAAACTATAATCGGCCTTTTCTGGCTAAAGATAATTACATGAAATTACAATTTAGGGAACTTAATAGGAACCATTTTGCACCTCATAAGTAATCGAAACTGACCAGGAGAAAAAAATAATAGCCCTGAAATGGCAGCAGTGTCAGAGTCATTATGTTTGTATAAGGGAGGACTGAAAACTCACCTTTAGCTTTAGGGATCTAGCTGACCCAAGATGCATCATATATATATGTATATATATATATATGTGATGTGTGGCTCTTTATAAAAGAACGACTGCTGTATTTACCTTAGTGTGTACAGTATCTTCCCATCGTTCCATATCCTGAGCAGCTGATTGGGTGTTGTAATCCAATGAGCATCTGCGTTTTTGGAATTCCTGAATATGGTGTCAGGGAGCCAGATTAGCCCAACCATATTGCTGTTCAAAGTCAATATTTTCATTGTACTGTTGTATCTAAGGCGGCTATCTGTCCATGTCTGGGCAAAAATGATGTCGATCTGGTATTCCTGTAAATGATAAAATACACAAATGAGTCATAATAAATAAAACGACTGCCTGAGGAGCTATGAATAATACACAAAAATAGGGCAAGTGGAGAATGTTTCTGGCACCTGCAACCTGTGGGCCAATTTCTCTGAAGCTTTTTGTTCAGTCATTAAACCTCTAATCCATGCACTTACCTGTGTGCAGTAGCCCATGATCCATGCCTTTTTGTTTACTGTTATTCCTCAAAACCCTTTTCCCGTTTTTTGTTTGTTTTTGCACTTGATATATACAAGCACACACACACACACATATCACATATATCATTTTTTCAATGAGCAGTGCAAACCATCCTATTCTTGTAATGCCAGATGTCAAATTCCAAACCTAAAGACTCGAAGTCATTTACATACATCATACTAGAAGCTACCATTGAGGCTATGTCATGTATTTTAAAAATAAAAATTTATACTCTTTCTAATGACATGTTATAGCTTTAAAAGCATGATAAAATTGAGGGTTGTGGCAAAGTAAGAGAAAGAATCATTTTATGATTTCAGATTTTTCAAAGTGAAAATCAGAATTAGCTGCCAGATGCCGAAGGTTTGTAAAGTGCTGAATTTTGTGTGAAATGTTGTGTAAAATGTTTCTAAAACAACAAATCATGTACAGCTGCATATCTGTCATTAAGCAGTATCACAATCTCAGATTTGCATGTTATATTATACCTGGAAGGGACCAGAAATAAACCAAAGCTTGACAGCGTAACTTACAGTGTAAAACAGTGTATGATGCACAATTTCTTAAAATATGTCATGAATACCACTAATCATAAGGGATTCTGTTCTTCCATGGCTTCCATTCCATAAAATAAGAGGGAAAAGAACAAATACTATCTTAAATTGTCCCTACGAAAAAAAATCACGAGCATGAATGTAGAATGTAGCGTATCTACATACTACACAATGTGTCTTTTTGATAACTCTCCATTCACTAAGTACTGAGCAAATTTGTCTTTATAGTTGCAAAACCTGCCTCCCCGTTCAATCAAATTAGCCATGTAAATCTTACCACTTAATAGTGTCTTGATTTAGATTGATTGATCATTCTTTGAACAAACCATACATATATTCGACATCAGAACTTGCGGTCTTGGACGTCAGACGGTTACTTTCATTAATTAATTGCTACATTGTGGTTTGATGCGGCTACATGCTGTCTGTCGCTCCAGCTGAACAGTTAGCTTATTAGCTTTGCATAGCTGTGTTGATGGCAGGAGTTACATGCTTTTGCTTATAATGCTGTAATTTGTGCATCACATTACACCAGATTTGCATTAATGGATATTCACTGGAGAATCCAAAAGTGTACACAATTTACTGCATGGAAAATGGTATTTTTGTCACAAGCTGAAGACTCGATCTTCCCTTTCAGTATTGCCTTAAACCAAAGAATCAGAGATCATTTTGCTGTCATGCAAACACTGCATAATGAAAATTAAAGATTTAATTTATCTCCTCACTCCTTTGTGCTAATTAATCCCATTGTGCTGTGCCTAAATACAAATATCTGTAAGCAGAAGAAACCCAGATGAATAAAAAATTATCCATATCTCCATTAGTGCCTTTATGCTAAGAACGGCAGAGTTTTCCATCAACAAAACATGGGTTATGAGTGGCAGGAGAATTTTACTTTATAATTAGAGGATGAGCTAATAAACGGTATGGATATGAAAATGGGAAATCAGATTTCACATCCTACGCATGTCACAATGCCTAAAATGTTTCTGTTGAGCCAAGGGCGAAAAACAGAACAATATCACCAAGAAATCTTACTTGTTTTTCTTACAAGATCAATGCATGCAGTAGTTTCCCCCACATTTTAAGTGGATCTGTTTTCATTCAGGTTATAAGGAACCCTGCTTTATGGTTATGTACAAATATTCCCTTCTACATCTTGTGGTGCATTTTAAATTACTCAACAAATATTGTACAATCTTTATATATTAAAATCACAAGAAATACAGAAATGTTCGCCATTCCAGTGAGATGGAGAGGAGGCCTTGGAGTGCTCAAATATTAATGGTACATCCTTGAAGCAGGTGTGCACTTAATAAAGATTAATTGCTTTATACAGCAATAACTATTCATATTTCATTGCTTTACGTACAGCAGTGTTTCTCAGTCCGGTCTTCAGGGACCCACAGACAGTTCATGTTTTTGCTCCCTCCCACCTCCCCAGGAACTGGAAGGGAGCAAAAATGTGGACTGTCTGGCAGGGAGCTCAGAGGGAGCAAAAACGTGGACCGGCTATGAGGAACACTGCAGTACAGGGTCATGAGGGAGCCTACAGTATCCTATGCGGCACAGGGTGCAAAGTAAGGGTACACCCTGAATGGGATGCTAGTCAATAGCAAGACACACACACACAATGGGCAATTTCAACATTCTAAATCACCTGAGCGCATGTCTTTGGGTTGCCGAAGGATACAAGAGTGACCAGAAGAAACCCAAGCAATCTGGGAGAAATATGCAAACTCCCTACTTATGGGAGTAGGGTGGGATTTAAATCCCCAGTCCCAGAGTTGTGAAGCACCATTGTGGATCACTGAGCCACCAAGCTGGTCATTGCATCAACATGCTTTGGAAAAAAGTACTAGACAAAAAGCCAATCTAAATATTTGTACAAGTCCTCAGACATTATGCAATGTCCTACAGCTACACAGTTAATATAGAGACCAAATGACATTTTTAGAATAAATTAGTGTCACATAATGCACACGCAGTGTGTGAATGTCCCAACTGCTAACCCTAACTGCAGCAGGGGCACTGGATGCTCACTGATCATGTTCCAAGATGCCAAACTTCCTCACTTATATGCTCCTTTAGATAACGGGCTCTGCTGTAATGTAAACATGTTGTCAGAATGCGCTTGCATGGTTAAACGGAAACAAACCGGATGCTCTTATCTTATTGTGTACACAACTGCTACTTTTCCTTCGCATCTTATTTTTACCCTCCAATGACTAAAGTCAGTCATCCAAGTAAATTGCTCATTTTGTCCTTTAAACACATAAACAGATACATGCTTATTCTTTCTTTCCTTATTCATCAGTATTATCCACTAATTCTAACTGTCAAAAGCTGGTCAATAAAAGAGCTAAAGTATGCTGCAGAAACAAAGATGGCAGCATTAATCCTATCTATCTATCTATCTATCTATCTATCCATCCATCCATCCATCCATGTGTCTTTTGCTGTTACTCGACAACATCCCCTGTATGGTGCAGTACATGCCTGTTATCTTATGGCTAGAAGACTCTTCTTTGGAGATATATTAATGGCAAATTTCTCTGTGTATGGAGAGCCAGCACTGAAATGGCTGAACCGTACAGAATGCCTAATTCATACTTAATTTTTGAATTAGCATAAAGTAACAAACAACAATAATACATTAACTTCCCTTTTGCAAGACGATTGGTTTTAGGCAGGGGCATTGGTGGTGGTTGTCACAGAGATCTTAATCTGAAACTTAATGACAGTAATTTTAAGAGCACTGCTGAAATGTGCCTGTAAGAATTCATAGCATTTAAATAAAGCTGAATGCAGCATTTGATATAAACTAATTGTTGATTCAAATTTTCCATTATTTAACACGGGCAAGGTCTCCAAGCAGCCTTGGAAAGTCATGGGGACCAGAAAGAACTACCACAAAACCAGGAAACCCTGCCAAGAATGAACCTTCTTTGTGCATCTAATAAAATTTTCCAGACGTCCTTTAGTGCAACTTTTTAACCATCTATATGATACTTCTCTTATATCACCAGTAAACTTTCTTCCCTTTCCTTGTCACCTACTGTAATGTGTGGGTGTTGCATATTGCCTGATCTGATACCTCTGCTAGTTAACCATGTCAGGGGACATTGCTACCTCTCCAAGCTATTCCACATGACTTGTACATTGTTACCATTTCCAAACTCGGCTTCTCCCTGTTGTGACAGATGCCAGGTTGAGTTCCATTATCAGAACTGTTTAAAAGGCACAAAGCCGTCGCTCTTGCAGCACGAGGACTCTTACCTGGTTCTCCTGTGTCTAGCAGACACTGTGTTGTGGCTTCTTTTGTTTAGATGTATGTGTGTATGGTCTAACTCTGAATCCCTGAATAGAAGGATCCTTTGTCTCAAGACAGATTCAAGTGAAATTCTCATCAAAGCCCATGACACAACCACACAATGCATCTCCTGCTCTCTGCCTTGACACTTTAGACAAATAATAGAGCACAGTGCTACAACACCACATAAAATGTGGCCAAAACTCAGAATCTATCGACAATAACGCCAATGATGAAAAGCTGTGACAGGAAATCTGACGATAATGGGTCTCTGTTTGGTTTATTACTGAAATCCCTCATGGGTAACAAAATTAAACACAATATCATTTACTTGACATATAGCGGAGAAAAAAATACACAAAATTAGATTACATCACTGGTTGTTTTATTGGAGGGACAACGTTAGGCCAAAGCAGAACAAGGATAATATCTCATGTTATTTAATCGCATTCATAACAGTTTGTTTATATTAATCATTGTTTTTTAGACAGATTTAAAAGCACACGTTAAATAGCAGCTTGTTTTTTTTCTAGAGAGCATTGCTCAGATTACCCACTAGGGGGATCTGCAAACACAGTCTGATATGGACAGGATTTAAATGCTCAATGACAGGCGTAATAGTGGAGAGTGGAAAGCCAAATCCAACTTACAATCACACATATAGATGCTGCGGATATCACATCAGTGTAGCAGTATGAAATACTGAAACGACACATTACCAAGATTGTTATTTTCCTTTGGAATAATTTCCTCTTTTAACATATGGGTTGACTGAGTGAGAGTCTATTTCAGTGTGAAAACAAATCCTGTGGAGCACCCTGCCATGTGGCTAGTGCAGGCAGAATGTCTCCAGGCACAAATTACATGGTGCTGCTGTGAGGATCTTGGCAGAGTCCCCTTTTTCTGAAGTGTGGTGTGAGGCTGTGAAGAGGCAACTGTGAGGCGGAGAAATGTAAGGTGGGAGATTAGGACCACTGCTGGGATCTTTTGATTAGATCCAATGGATGACTCTCCCTCATATTATTTAGGGGTCCTCAGCCAGTCATCTCCAAGCTATGCACCCAAGCATGTGGTAAGGGGAATCGCATCCAAGCATGTAATGCTGTTCATTAGCATTTCAAGACCCAGTTCCACTGCCCTAATTTTGATCCTTGAAAATGTGCAGTATCTTTATCTGCAGTAGAGAAAAGAAAGGACAAGTCTGGATAATCTTTATCATTCTTATACTACGATCACATCCCAAAGCAAAATTATTGTAATATAAAGAAATGCCCTAATTTGCAAGCAGTTCCATCTGTTTGAACTGAAGAATAATAATAATCCAATAATCTGCCTGCAATAATATTTGGTTTTTGTGTTATACTTCCTATTATTTTCTAAAATTTGTGAAATACGTAACATTTTATGTGAGAATGCCTTTTTTAGAAGTACAAGGTTGAAAATCAGGTCACAGTATATGCAACTGCTCAAGTAAAAGTTTGGTCTTGGGGGGACTTTTGAAAGTTCAAGGAGACCGATTATCTGCAAGTATCAAAGGTGCCTAGAAACATTATTTGGCGTCTTGTAAGAGCTTGGGGGAATGTATAGCCAAAGCTGCAATGGAGTAACAGTAGCAAAATGTTCATTTTTACCAAATACATAGTCAAGTGGTAGAAGCAAAACTGTGAAGAAGCCCTTGAAGTGCTAGACATTACCTCATTGGGGGTTGTGATGTTATAATCCAAAGTGTAAATCGAGCCCATCCCTGCTGATCAACATAATAATAAAATGAGTGTCCATCAAGTAAAAGTGAGCTATTGGAAACAACATAGATTGCTAGGGTTCTGTGGTTACAGAGCTTCTTTGCGGTTGCATGAAAGGCAGGCAGAGTGCCGAGTTAGCAAACCAGTGTGACCCCAATGTTAAAGAATCATTAGAGAGTATGAGATACCTGGTATAACTGAGATCAGGGTTACCAGATAAGAGGTTTGGAGAAATGGCTGAACATTTGATTCAAATGGATCAGCGTGGTTTCTGTCCTATCAGCAAATAAACAAAGGACCTAATTTTCATAGTATCTCAGGTAAACAAGTCGTCTTATAATGGTGCTGGATAAGGGAAACAAGATGGCACGCAGGTTTTTAAGTGTGGAAGTGTGAAACTCTGCAGGCACTGGCCTCCTCTGCTCAGCCATGTTTTGACCGATGTTCAGGTGCCGGTCAATCTAAGACTTGAATTCCAAAGATGCACCAGGACACATACCTGACCGCCAAGGTACCCTGTTCCCTTCACAGATGAGAGGTGAAAGTGTCTGAAGACACTGTGCTGAAGGTTATGCTGCCTTCAGCATCATCCAGCATGGGTAAGTGATGGTCTGGGGAGGCATATCTTTTGGGAGTTGCACAGAACTCCATGTTCTATCCAGTTAGGAACCGGGATGAAATCCTCAGACCCATTGTCAGACCATACGCTGGTGCAGTGGGCCCTGGGTTCCTCCTGGTGCAAGACAGTGCCCAGCCTCATGTAGCCACAGTGGGTAGCCAGTTCCTGTATGACGAAGGCATTGATGCCATTGACACATTGACACACTACTGAGCCACTTTATGAGTTTTCGTGATGAAATTCATGCCAGTTGGATCAGTCTGTGATTTAAGTTATTATACTTCGATTTTTGGTGTGATTTTGAATCCAGCCCTCAATGGGTTAATGATTTTGCTTTCTATCGACTGTTCTTACATCAGTTTGTTTGCAATGAATTACACATATTTATCAATAAAGATTTATAATTTGAATATTTTGTTCATCAAATCTGATGTGTGATTTAAGTGTTCTCTTAAGTGTTTTGAGCAGTGTAGGAAAATGTGCACCTCTTCATAGCTGGGGACTTTAATAAAGCAAATTTCAGAAAGGTCTACCCAAATATTAAGAGCACATCCCCTGCACCCTGTAGTGACAATTTGAACACGCTGGAGCACTGTTACACTGCAAGCAAAGATGCCTTCTGCTTTCTACCATGTTGGAACCTCAGTTAGTCAGACCACCTCTCTGTACTATTTTCAGGTATCACCTGAAGCATGTAGAGCCAGTCATGTGGAAAGTGACCAGACCTTTTTGGTTCTTTAGACTGGGGCATGTTCAGAGGATATTCATCTTATCTGGAAGAATACACACCAGTTGCCATGGAATTCATCACACACAGAGCAGTGTGTTTCAACAAAGACATTATGTTCATTTCCAAACCAAAATCCGTGGATCACCACATACACGAGAAAATGATGGCTTGTACCATGCCATTCCAGAAACTCAACCATCTACAAGAAATGTAATTATGCTTTCCAAAGGCAATGAAATGTGCTGGAATTCAATACCACGGCAAACTGTAAACTCACACAGCAGTGCTCATGCTCAATAGTTTTGGCAAGGGACTCAGACTCTCTCAAATCATAAAATGAAAATTAAATCCCATCTCGAAGTGAATGCTTTCTCTCCCTGCTTTGAGTTTGATAACAAGGATCCTCTGGTGCAATCTCCGAGAGCGCCACACGACTCCAATTTCTCTGCCAATGACACAAGGATGAATTTTAAATGAGTCAACATCCGCAAAGCAGCTGATCTTGATGGATATCCAGGTTGTGTTTTTAAAACCTGCAGAGACAATTTAGCTATTTTTATAGATAGTTTTAATCACTATCTATAAAAAACACCAATATTATCCCAGTTTCAAAGAAGAACAATGAAGATTCACTCAATCACTATCACCCCATGAGCTGAACTCCCATCTGCACTCACTGTTACCTATGACTGTGTGACCAGACTGTAGCTCCTACTGCGTAATGAAGTTTGTCGATGACATCACTGTCAAAGGGTTGATCACAAACAACAATGAGATGGCCCACATGGAGGACGCTAGGCACCTACAGAGTGGTGCCAAGAAAACAATCTTTCCCTAAACATCAACAAGACTAATGACCTGGGCATTACCTTAAGGAAGCAGTGGGTTGCCCAAAATGACCGTCTGCATCAATGAAGAGCTTCAAATTCCTGGGAGTCATCATGACAGACAACCTCACCTGGTCACACAAAATCTCAACAGTAATCAGGAAGATCCATTAACATTATTATTATTATACCCCTGGTGCCTCATTCATATTATATGAATCTTGTATTTTGTATGGTTGAGTTCATTTGAGTGGATTTAATCTTTATATTCTCCAAAGTGAGTCTTTCGATAAGGTTTGCCCACTGGGCACTGCCTCTAAATATCTGGAACTGAGATTGAAGGAATGGAGCAGATGATTGACAATGAAAGGGCAGATCCCCAGACACACCGCGGGACACAAAGGAAATCAATGGGAAATTCTCTCGCTCGAATACTTGTTCAAAGATGTGTCTACTGCAGTGTGCTTCCAAAAATCATGCATTTATGCAACAAGGATTATTTCAAAGGACTATTTGAAATTATACTCATAATTATTCCAAAATATTCACTGAACTAAAATAATAAAATGAACATGTTAAGGATAATACAGGTTTTATGCCAGACATATTATAAAGTTGTATTACATGTCCTCATGGAATTTATGTAACAAACTAAGTTTAAAGACTAACAAATTTTTCACTAAATATTTGAATTTTAACTATATATCCAGCCATAATTAGACTGATTTCCATTTTATATGTAACTGTAGGCACTACTACTCAGTGCAAATAATGTGAGATTTCTCAAAATGCCGTTTTAAAATGTATCCTTAATTTATTACAATGGGAATTTATTTTTAATTTGTCACTAAATCTTACCACATGTGACATTTATACCTGTTGTCATTAATTCATGTCAATAATGTTTGCAGGGAAAACCAAATTTATACATTTTATCTAAATTTCTAAAAAATGATGGATACATACTGTATTTAGTATTTTACTAGTGTTAAATTTAAAATTAGTTCTTCAAAAATATGAAACCTCAAAAAATGAACCTTGCAGAAGGACATTCTTCATGAATTCATGGATGTCACTGTATTATGATCCAGTCTTTACATTTTGCTGGTCTACCTTCAATGTTCCGGCTCCGGAACTCCTCAGGCTCACGTGTAGCCAGGGTTTCCTCACTCAAGTAATTTGCACGCCGTTGCCTTGGAAATAGACTTACCCAGACATTTAAAAATAGCTTTTTTATGAGCCCACATTAGCAGTATTTCAGACATATATTTATTAATGAGGCAAGCCAATTGTTGAGAAGCAATCAAATTGTAGCCCTTGTTGGGAACTCCTTCATAACCTCAGCCAGAACCATTGTGCCATACAATATTGCAACAATGAAGATTCCATCCGCAACATGTTTTTCCTGAAGCTCAGGTTAACTGCCAGCAACAAAGCAAAATGTGTAACTAAAATATTGCTACACACAAACCTGTTTAAAAGGGAAAAGAACCAAGTATTAGAGCTGAAAAATGCCAATTTACCCTCCCCCAAAGCGTAATTAAACCAGATTCACACTGTAGTTGTTAAACTGCAGGAAACACATTCAAACTCTTTCCATGTTCCTACATCTACCTAGTAACCCCATTCATTTTCATTACCTCTGGCATTTGTTATCTTGGGGAACATGATCAACCACTATGAAATCTCAACTGTTGAGTTCAGTCCAAGCCAAGTGTTAGTGTGGCTCTTTCTGTCTCTCACCAAGCAATACAAGACAAAGACCTTATTAACAAACCTAGGTCACAATATTACCACTAACACAGAATATCAATGACATGCACTGTCTCAAAAAATTATTATTCATTTTTTAAAATTGAAATGATTAAATAGCAATAGTATTGTGTTTACTCTTAGTACTGTGCGGCATATAGTTTCAAATTATTTTGTGGCCTTGACATAGCTTGTCAAAACTGCTAATATAAAATGTAATTACAATTAAGTTGTAACTAAATATAACAATACAAATTATAATCACTAAGTCAAGCTCTGACCAGGAAAAGTGGCCTGGAGATTAATGAAAGAACGGAGTAAAAACTAGGGTCTGTATGTTAATAGAAAATGTTTTGCCGTGGCGTAAACAGCATGGTAATAAAAAAAAGACATTGGAGAGGTTAATTAATTTATTGTGCTTCCATCAGTATATTAGTGCTGTCTCAAACCAGTCACATAATCACTAACATCAGGTAGTTAGTCAGTTATTAGCAATAAGCAAACAGAAGAGAGCAAAATAATAATAAAAATTTGCACTCATGTTAACATGTTTATGATCTGACAGGTTATGATCTGACTGTGAGTGTGTGTGTGTGTGTGTGTGTGTGTGGGTGTGTGTGTGTGTGTGTGTAAACAGGCTGCCTCTTAACCTCTTAAAAAGGCATTACCAGGGAGCTTGTGATGCAGCTGTGCAGACGCCATCTAGGTCTATTATCTTAAAGTGCTGTTACTGTCGTTCATTCAGTAGGTGATAATTAATGTTATTGTAGGGCTTTTAATTATAGTGATATCTATGTTAATTATATTTTCCTATAGACGAATTATCAGGTTCTGGGGTCTGGGCCTTGATGGACTGCTCAGACTTTTTTCCATAGATGTTGTGGTATTTCTGGATAAGCAGATGGGGGCGTCACCTTCCTGTGTATCGTCTTGCCTTGATAGGCACAAATTTGTTGCCAAAAATTAGGTTTTCCTGATAAAAGTATGTCACACTGTATAACGGCTTAGTGCATTCCCAACTGTGCAACCCAACACCTATTTTGTTGGTGGTTCCTGTCAAATGCATCTTTCTTGTTTTTTTTAAGAAAAGACTTTTGTTTGCCTCATTTTTGTTTTGTAGTTCATATCCATCTCCCCAGATCTCAGTTTGTTCTGAAAAGCAGGAATGCCAAAAATAAAGTCCAGGATTTGTCTTTTTTCTCAGATACCCCATGTATGTATGCAGTGTGCGAAATACGGGGGTGTCCAGGGGGGTCCAACACCCCCGATTAACCCATGAGACCCCCCCGAGAGCCTCAAAAGCAAAATCTTAAGGGGGTCTCAAGATCAGTATTGCGCAACAATAGGGAGATGGGGATCCCCCCGAATATTGATGCAGACTGTTTGTATGCATGCTGATGTAAATTCAAGTCATCACTCAGTTCTCTCTTTATCCATCACTGACTACAAAAATTGTTTCAACTGATGTCAACCCTTTTTTAGCAATGTGTTGTGAAACAAAGTTAATGCAATGTGGAAATAATTCTGTTTTGTTTGGCTTTCTAATGAAACTACCTTATCTAAATAAATTACAAATAACACACATTGAGTACATTAAAATCTAATCTTATCACTACTAAACACAGGTGATTTTACCTGGGATGCTAATTAAACACATTCTCAATAGTTCAATAAATTAAACTGCATTGCAAATTGCATTCAGATTGTCACATTTGAAAATGTGGCTTGTGTTAGCCATGTCTATGTGTAACAATAAGTCAATGTGAGTGTACTCACTATATATTTTTTTACAAATTTATTTATGTTCTAGAGCCCCCCTATTCAAATCTGGCCCTCGATTCCAAATCCAGGCTGTGTTTTCAGTTCTCCCAGTAGTTAGTTTAA
>JAODKC010000038.1:15624540-15634929 GCA_026777985.1 Mormyrops attenuatus
GGCTTCACACCTGGCTCACAGGTAAAGGAAGGCTGGAAAATCAGCAGGACTCGGACCTTGAGGACCGTGAGTTGAATAGCCCTGGTATAGAGGAAGCAGATGTGTGTGTTTGTGGGGTGGGGGAGGGGGGGTGCTGAGACCTACGTGAATGATTAGAAATTAAAAGTGACCCCCACCACCCATTAGCCTTGCACCCCCTGGGACAGTAGCCTAGAATCACCTAAGCTAATTAAATTAAATCATAATTAAATTTGAAACTGTTTTACAGTCATATGATAATCAAATGCAAAAATTAAAATAAGCAAAAAGTATATGTTAAATCCAGTGGTCAGGGACCACACAACCACACACTGCAAAATATATCTGTACACTCTGTTAATGAATAACCCAAGGAACCACTTTCATATTCCCAAATATTGACAATTTTTTTTTACTCTAGAAATGAATCTGAATATGTAAAACATTCCGGATGCCTCAAAATATTTCTTTACAACCTCTTCTCCCCTCTGGACACCCTCAGTTGTTGGGACATACAATCAACAAGCTTCTTACAGCCGGTTCCATCTCATTCCACAGATGCTAAATAGGATTGATATTTGCAGACTGGGCAGGTCACTGCATTAAGCAGAATTCTTCCTCATTCCTGAACAACATTACACCTGTGATGTGGCGCATTATCCTGCTGATAAATATCCATAAAGCCAAATACATTGCTGGCATGAAAAACACATGTAGCAGACTGGCAGTGATATTCACTGTGGGATTCAAACAGCTCCATTTTCATCAAAGGACCCAATGTGTGACAAGAAAACACTCTTCATACATCACATCTCCTCTGCCTGCAATGCTGATACATGGCACGATAGACATAAGGATGCCCTTTTTCTCTCCGTATCCTAGTCTCCCATCAGCATGGAGCCAAAGGAACTTGGATTCTTCAGACCAAGAAACACTTTGATTCCAATCCTCAACTGTTGTCATTGTGTCATTAGCCCACTCAAACAACAGTGTTATTTTTTTACTGTAATAAGTAGGGTACCCTACATACTGTAGGGTACCCTTTGGAATTTGTATCTTTAAAAACCGATGCTGCGCTGGACTGTCAGATGGCTAACTGTAGACTGTAGGTGTGAGCAATTTGATGTAGCCTTCTTTAATCTCTTTTATTAATGAACTGTTATTGACAACTGGTCTGCTGTTGGTTGGATGTTTTACAGGAGATGGAAAAACAGACAAACAAGGGAGACTGCTGAGCCCGAAAATCCATGGGCATGCATTCCTATTTGCGTCGGACTGCAGTGCACCAAGTTGCCACTAAGTCTTTTCGTATAACTGCACACCTCATCATGGTTTATTTTTATTATGGATGCATATTATGTTCTATGAATGTATTATAAAGACATTATGAAGGTGCAGTTAATGTCAAGCGTCATGGAACCATCTATTAGAAGATTCTTTGATGTTTAAGAAAACAAGGATCTCTCTCACAGTCAAATCTCCTCAGCATACACATGCACTCTGTACACGTGCTTTTGCTGCAGTTGTACAGTCTGACCTGTCTGGCCACATGAATTGGAAATGTTTCAGATATAACGAGTCTTGCAGCGTTCGGAAATACACAAATGCTATATCAATAAGCTATATAGGCTAAATCAATAAAGGTCCATAGATAAGAGGCATGAAGCATTTTTATAGTACTCTAGCCATACAACTGTGGCTCATTTAGAGAACTATTTAATTGAGATGGAGGGTCATATGAACATCACTGATCTGCAAAAGAATGAGGGCTCATTTTAAGTGCAACAAACTGAATGTAAACACCTAGATAATCAACCCAGTGTTATCTTTTACTCATTATGAAATGTCCCATTTGTAGCTCTGGCAAATGAAATATTTTCCAAAATGATCATAACTATAATTACTATGGTACCAGAAGAAGTATGTTAGTAAGAAAAGGCTTGTGTGGAACTGATAGATTAAAATAAATGGATAAAAATTGATTTAAAACAATTTACAAATGTGTTTTGTTCTGGACCAAACTGCACAACATAAAACATTGATATTTGCACTGAATACATTGATGGTACAATAATAATTGTAAGGAGCACAAAATCACTATCTGACCAATTTATTTTTTTTACCTTTGAAGTCCAGTCTTTTGATACTGCACATGTCCATTACACACATGTGCCTTAAAAGAATCTGACATATTTTGGACAAATAATGGGCAAAATATGTTATGATACTGAAAATGGCATTATAACAGTGAAACTTCATTTTTCCAGAGAAGGTCTACACAAAGATATATTTTGGCACAACTTTTTTGTTCTAATTTGATGAAGAACTGCAACGAAATATCACTACTCTCCATGATTCTGTGTGATTCCCAAAGCTGAGCCATTCTGTGCCTTTGGTTTTACACAATAGATCTGTCACAATGTCTGTCATTCCTACACAGTAAATTGTAAAGGAAATGGAATGTAACCTGACTGCAAACTGTAACATCTGAATCCCTCTATCAGCTATTCCATAACAAAAAAGAAATGAATTCAGTTGGATGTAGTGATAAAATGTGTGTATGTGTGAATATGAATTACATTCACTTACCATTTTAATTGATGACACAGGTCCGATGCTGTTCACGTATATGTCAACGTCTATGACAGTCGGCTTAACTGCAAGTAAAATAAACAAAGCGTTTGATATTTGACACATTCTGATCTTAAAAGTCTTCTGTCCAATGAGAACAAACCACAAATATCTGGCACTGAAGAAAACCTATGCTAAATTAATTTGCAAAAAAACAGATGTTATGAATGGTATGTCCCCTGGGAGATGTCTTCATTAACAGATGCTGGCTACTGACCCGCACTCTGCTGCCTGAGTTCTGTTTGGCTCCATCAGCTGTGCAATGCTGAGAGGCATGCCACACTCAGGTGCTTATCCACAAGGTAACCACAGACTGCATATCAGTTATAATCCATGTAGTCAATGGCAGCAATGCAATTTTAAAACATCAATACATTCCAATACAGAACACACCCAGAGAAAAAGATTAAATTAATTTGTTGGGGGGTGGGGAGCTCTTTGAGTTGGGACTCACAAGGTTGTCAGTCACCAAATTGCCCACAGGTGTGCATGTGTGAGTGAATGGTGTGTGAGCATGCCCTGCAATGGGTTGGCACCCCACCTCAGGCGCCCACAGGCTACAGACCCCCCATGACCCTGAACAGGACAAATGGTTGCAGAAAATGGATGGATGGATGGATGAATGGATGGATGGAGGACTGCATCATTTCATTCATAATGAACACAAATCCTGTGGTCCCTAGAACTGCGTATCGTTGCATTTGTGTAGCGATAAAGACCCGATAACCTTAGTCTTTTTAATGTTTTGTTTTGTTTTTAAGCCTATTCTGAATTGCCTATCAAAAGAACCATAATGCCACTGGGACACCAACTTGCAGAGGTGGTTTCTGCCTTACTCCAGTCGCACACACACTTGGATGATGTCATCTCAAATGAGTTAACATGTCTGATGTGCTTCCAGCAGCATAACTGAGTTCAGTATAACAGAACTGACAGTCTTCGTCTTATCAACTACTCTCTCTCTTAGATGTAATTTAGTCCTATTAGGAAAAAAGAGTTCCCAAACTACAGATTTAAGTGACACAGGTGGGTCTTTGAGCTGTCTAGTATTAGCCATAACCAACTCACCACCAGAATTAGCTTCATGTTTTCCGTGTTGAACATCTACTTGTGAATGTAGGTTTTGCTCATGTCAAGAATTTAAAAAGGCATAACGCATTATAAGCAAGTTGACTATGCATCATGAATGCTTTATGAAGCTCTCATCTATAATGCAGTATAGATATCTTCATAATGGAGTACAAAGTGTCCTAATTCTTATACAAACCATTATAATGGAGCTTATGAAGTATTATAATCAACACTATAATGCCAACAGAAAATGTTATAATGCTGTATTAATTCTTATACTGACCATTACAATGCATCTTGAAGGTATCCCTAATGGATTATATGTAACAGCTTTAAGTAAAGTGTTACTGCAATTGCTAATTGTTATAATATTTCTGCCAAATGAAACTTGACTGAAATATCCGCCTGTGAGATTTAAGTTGTTCCCTAGCTCCTACTGGCCTTCCCTCAGAGAGAAATTAATGCATCTCCACCCAATCAAAGGAGCCTCACTGCTGACTCATCTCTACCGGGAATGAAAAGTAAAAGACTAAAAAGTAAATGACTTAAAATGTTCCTCTCTATTTTCAGAAACTGTGGTTCAGTTATGAGCTGTATCAGTCACAATAAGTGGTATGGGTCCTCACTCTCTCAAACACACACAAAAGCCACTGGTGGAATATCATCTGACTCTTAACACAGCTAGTCAGTCAATGTGTCAAATGCTGTCAGTCCCCACTCTCGTGAAACTGTGAGCAGGGCTAGCCATTGTGAAACCCTCAAAAGGTGGCGTGAAACTACGACTAGAATTATCTGAGGTGAAACCTTAACTACAGCTCTTGTTAAAAAAAAGTGATTTGAAAAGTTATCAAAATTTATTAAGTTTGTCAGCTTCCTGTTCCAAGTGCCACTCACACATTGCTGATTCACACTTTCTTTTTACACCTCCCAACATGGAGAAAGAGCACAGATGTCAGTATTAATCTATAACTGGAAAAAAAACTGACTCCTCCGGCACTATGTCGGGTTCCTTACTTAAGTCTCATTAAACTTTAAGTTTTTTTCTTTTTTTTCTTTTGAATGAACATCCCCTAATGCAGCATGTTGCCAAGTTTCCGAAAACATGTGGATGTGCTGTATTTGCTTCCTTCTGTAAATTATAACGAACAGACCAACACAGCTCCGGAGTGCAGACCTGCTGCACTGTGAAATGTCAGGCTGAGCAATATTGCCTATTCAGCTGGAGCAAACCATTGATGGGATGGGACTGCCAGTGCATAAAGGCCTCCGGCAAGAAGCCAGTAGCGGGAACACCTTCCATTATGGGCTATTTGAGTGTTTTTATGAAAGTGCATCATCGGCGCCTACCTGGCACTTGGAGCAACACCGGAAACAACAGCAGTCAACAACAAACCTCAGAAGACTGAGCTGGGAGCAGAAATTCTCCAACCTGTTCCTTTCCAAAGACTATTTACAGAGATGCACACCTACTGACCGCTGCCAGGTCTGGCCAGCCACCTGCTCTCTCTCTGCCCCGAGTGCCTCCTCATGTTCTCCATAAGAACCGAAGACAATGATCATGATTCATTTCTACTGTATGAAACGGCATAGAACAGTTTATCTTACACAGGTCAAAAGTAATTTACACAGAAAAATATAATTAAACAGTAGCGGCAGGAACAGCATGCTGTGATGCGGATGAAAGATAACCAGGTCGTGTGATACAGCAGCTGAACTGTTGCCTGTTAGTGGGAGACCTCTCATCTCTAAGCCCTTATTGAAGCTGGATTTAATTGGATGCTATAAAAGACTGACCTACTCACTGGTTGCATTTTAATAGATTTTAAGACACATTCATTGTTTTCTTTTCTGCATCTAGTATATTTTCATTCTCTTAAGATATGTAAATGAAATATGCAAATACACGCAGAGCTCATTGTCGTCTGCTTCCATTTCATTTGCTTACAGAATTCCCAATGTATCAATTAGATGTTAAGCACTTATTTCCTTGCTTTGAAAAACAAAAACAATTGAGTCTTCATTTTATTGTGGCATAATTCAGGGGAATTTTGATATTTTATTGTTATTGCTGTTTATTTCTTTAATAGACAAAAACTCTTAATCAAGTGTCATAAAGATGAGAATTCTCTCAGCACTAAGAGTTACTAACACTATAAATTATAAGTGAACCTCCTGGATTTGTGTCAAGATGGCAATTTAAAACTGCAAATGCTTCTTTTCTCAAAGGACCTAAATATTCTTCAGTGTATAGGTCCCTGCATTTTTGATTACAGCAGTTTCAAACCTTTGGCAGTGAGTTGCCATGCACCTTGTAAACACACACCATAGGACAACAGATTTATTAGACAGTGCACCAAACTTATTCATCAATACAATTTCATAGAACATTAAGTTAAGGTATTTATTTAACTCAGTGTTTCTCAACCCGGTCCTTATGGACCCCCAGTCAGTCCATGTTTTTGCTCCCTCTCAGCTCCCGGTAGGTTTGAGAAACATTGATTTAAGTAACAGAACACTTGTTTGGAGGAGCAGCAATTTGATTAACCCACATGGAAAAGTTGGTTACATATTTCAACAAGTCCCAGACATACATAATCAATTACAGGCCTACTTTCACTTAGAAGTAGCTACGCCAATAACGTATGCATGTACATATCCCAAACACAGATCATTACACGGGAATCAGCCTACATGTTAATCAGTGACAATTTGCTACTATTTATTATTAAATTATTATTATTTATTATTATTGCTAAATTAATCTAAGAGGTGATTCTTAAATTAATTTTTAATTGGAAGTTAGGGTCATTTGCTGCTCATCAAAGCAATCATTCCAATTATTGAAACAGGTGATCTTGACACAGCAGTAATTTAGGAAACACTGTAATCACAGCTGAATGATATTCAGATTCTTCTCCCTGTCAAAGAAAGGCTGAGGATAAGAAGTTTATTAAAGACATTAATTGTGACAGGAACACTACACTGGGTTTCATATTTCTGCCTCCTATCTGATGATAGTTATATATCAAAGTGGCAACAAAAATACATAATTGCTTCTTCCTTTGTAATATTTATGTACTGAATGAAGTACGTATTGCTGAATTACTCATAAATCAATGTACAATATTTTGGCAGGGGACAAAACAAAAGATATAATAATAATACATAAAATATAATCAAGAGCATGCTGACCCTATATCTACTTTTATGTAAATGTATAAAATGAACTAGGCACCACATCAGCTTTATGCAAATGACTAAATTAGCTTTGGCATGCCCTTGGCAAAATGTCTCAGGTCACCACTTCTGTAGAAAAAGATGCAGAGATCATCGTGGAATAATGGAGAAGGACTGAAATCCCTGCAATTTGGTTGTAATAGTACTTGAAGTGATAAAATTTCAAAAGCAGGTCAGACACCATTTTCCCATAGGTGTATTATTTTCATCCCCTTTGAAGAGGCTGTTTCAGCACAATATTTCTTGATCAATCTGAAGATGATTTAGAGACACTAATATCATTCCATGTGTGCATCTCTTCTAATGAGGTTGGGCAAAGTTATGGAAAAGCAGGCTTTTGCTGTGATTCTATTTATAGCTGAGTAAAAACACAGGCCACTCAAATAACAGTAAATGTAAGTAAGTAAGCAAGTAAGTAGAGCTTTATTGTCATCCCAAACAATACACAATAAAGTATACAGTGAGACGAAATATCGTTCTCCAAGACCACGAGTGCAACATAAAACACAACGATACACAAGACAGATCACAATGAGGGTGAGAGGGGTAATAATTTTTACACTAATCATTTCAAAAATATTAAATACAATATAAAGACATTTTATTCTTATCTCTCCATTCATTCCATTCATTCATCCCACCCACTTAATCAGTACAAGGTTGCAAGGGGGGCTGGAATCAGCCTAGACAGGATGCCAGTCCATTGCAGGGCAAGCAAACATGAATGGGCACATCGTAAATACGCCCCCCCCGGCTGCACATCTTTGCACTGCATGAGAAAATTAAAGCACTCAGGGACACTCATGCAACACAGGGAGAACATGACAACATAGTAAGGGGGGGTGGATTTCAACCCCCAAACTAAGAGGGTTGCAAGAACAGTGGTTCCCAATGCACCACAGTACTGGTACACTGAGAGACTTCATATAACAAACTGGGTGAGATAGACCACTCTCCATGTCACTGAAGAACAGTCAGGTTCTGCTTACTTTCCAGCCAAAAGATCTATAATTACTCCTGACCTCCTCATACAGATGGAGAAAACCTCACATATTGAACTACATGCCGTAGCACAACTGCACACACATTCACACACTTCCGCACCAGTTTGGTTCCACCACATGCATGTGCTGGGCGTGCTGGTAAAAGGCATGTGTGCACCTCCCAAATTATAGGATGTCAGATAAACTAGGCCTGGAACTAAAAATGGGGCCTGCATCTGAAAGATTATTGAAGAGTTGAGATTTTCGTCAGCAAGGGTTAAAGTGAAATGCTAAGTTACCTGGGTGATCAATAACTCAATTAGCTAAGACAGGAGAGCAGATTTTAAGCAGCATCTGTCATGGACCACTGGAACACTCTAGTGCTGTGGGAGACCTTTCTCCTCAGCCAGCATAAGGAACTGGAAGAACTGCATCCAGTGAAGTACAACTCAGTTGATGCCACATAACCAGCCTCATCGTAAAGCTTCTGCACTGCTCGTGAAACTTTTAAATATGGAAAAAAATAGGCTGTGGGCATGTCCCTCTTAGCAGGCACCTCAGCCTCAACCCGGTGTATCGCGCAAATTAAGACTAATACTAGGAGTGTGAGCAGGAAAGGTAATTGTGTGGGATGAGCACCAAAAGGTCATGGCTTAATCTCATGAGAGAGTCTTCTATGTAACCCTGAGTGAGTAAGCACTCTCCTAATATCCATCCAGAGAAAAGTGCAAAGTGAAACTAAGGCCAGCAAAGAAAAATGAATGCCAGTATAACAGCAAAATATATATGCTGCAAAGACTTTAAAATGCTTCCTTCTGGTTTTATGCAAAATTTCCAGCTGATGACAGGAGGATAGAATAAAAAATGTGCAATTTTCCCCATTATATACTGTGTTTGTGTTACGTAGCAATGTACAATTTCTAAAAATGTTTGATAATCTCCCTCTCTTCTACTGCAGTCGTGTCTGATTTTATTATTCTCAATTCCATTTAGAAAATTAAAAAATGCATCACGGGTTTGGCTTTTGCGGCTCTTTGTGACTGATAAGCATTCTTCGGTGGTATTTATGAGAACCCCAGATGCATCAGACAAAACTACGATGTTGCGATTTCATTTTCAGCTTAATAGGATTCCGTAAAAAAGTGTCTCGATATTTATGCAGCGAATGAGACATTCTGTCATATCCTGATTTTTGACATTTTTACAAAGGATGTGGCTTCATCAGCCTGAAAAATGAATAATATCAAAGTGCAACAGGACAACATGGTGTGTCAATGGGTAGCACTGCTGAATCACACCTCCAAAGTGGGGGGGGGGGGTGTAGTTTGCTTGAGTGTACTTGGGTTTAGTGTACAATGTGGGGACCATTTTTCAGGTCCCCACAAAGATCTGTGACCGCAATCAAAAAACAAAAAATGCCAAAAGTCTCATATTTTGTTTGGTTAATTATGGTTAAGGTTAGGGCTGGGTAGGGGTTAAGGTCGGCATGTTGGGATTAGAGCTTTCTCCTTAGAGATGAATGTGTCCCCACAAAGATATAATTAAGGGAAAAAAGGCTAAGTGGATGTTGTGCTTTTACTAAATTCAACACACTTTTAAAATTAAGGTTAACTTTATTGATCCCAGGGAGAAATTCTTCTGCATACAGAAGCCAGTGTACAGAACACAGACAAACATACATAAAGTGCAAAACAGAGAAAATGCAGTAAACAGCACATAGTGCAAACAAGTATTGGTAAACAAATGAATGAAACAAAGTACACAGAAACGAAAAAGTACACAGTACACAAATGAACTATTCTGGAAAACAGAATTTAGGAACTTTTAACACAAACCTTTAGGGTCACACTTTGAGAAAGAGAACTAACTGTAAACCAACAGAACCCCCCCCCACTGCAATAAGTTTTAATGTGGCTGTTTAAGAAACAGGCTATGGGCGAATGCAGAGCCCCTGCATTCTGAATCCCACCGTAAATGCAAACAGATGTCTGCGTTTGGGTGACAAACGTCACCAGCATGCCAGACTGTCACGTTTAGCCTCTGGGGTAGACATGCCAATCAGAACAGCAGCTGGTTGAGCATGACTGCAAACAGTATGTGTTACGTGGGATCGGAATTAAAATAGCGATTGTCACATATTAACAAGCATGTCGTCTGCAGCAAGCTGGACACGTTATTGGAAAAACATCGGCTTTAAGTCTGCTGTTCCGAAGGCTTACTGAAGGATTTCCCTGATACCCTGAAGCTAGGATCCCAGTCACCATGCATAGTACAGTATTTATGAACTGTTCAGAGCGACATCTAAGGCTAAGTACCCTCCGGTACATTACAACTGACAGCCCGGCGGGGGGGGGGGGGGGGGGGAATGGGAAAAATTAATTCCAATGCCCCCAAAAAAGACCCATAGGTGCTATTTTTAATAACCACAAAAGACAACAGGGGAGACCCC
>JAODKC010000038.1:15641017-15671183 GCA_026777985.1 Mormyrops attenuatus
GGTAAACACGGGGAATCCACACGAGGGTAACGAGTAGGTGGGGTCGACGAGGGGGCGGGACGAGCAGGGCAGGACAACTACCAGAAGAGGTTCAACAAATTCTTATTTACGTATGTTATTTCTTTTTCTTGAAGATTATTGCTTGCTGGCAACATGTCTATCACAGTGTGCGCCATAGTAATATAGCTAGTTATTTATTTTTTGTTTGATTTTTAAAAACCAATTATTGTCCTTGTCGTGTAGCACAAAAGCGATGTATATATTTTGTTTGATTTAAAGGCATTACAGATGAATGGGTCTGCAATGTCACTGGACAAGAGGCAATTTTTATTCAACAAATATAGATATCAATGGTGTATATCCTAAATAAAGCTTTAAAAATAAAACTTTAAAAATCAACATGGAAATCAAATCAGACAAAATATGAGGAATTAAAATACATATATGACATATCAAAGTGCAGATTCACAGACATGCAGGTATAGCTATACTTTTAGGCCATTTGGAGTCATAAATTACCTTTATTGTATATTTCTTGCTGTCATAAAGGATGCTAAAAAATGTATATCTGAGAACAGGTCAACTATATTACCATACTTACAATAATGCAGCTAATCTTGAAAGTATTATCCTGAAAATGGGCCCCTCTGTGATTTCATGCTAAAGTGATAAACATTTTACATTTATTCAAGGTTTCAGAGTGCTGACGTCCTGTTAATTTTCCCAGAATCATCTGCTGAATATACACAGTAAGACGAGCTGTATGAGACCACTAATGGATTTCAGTCATTCATATCATATCAACTGCTGTTATTGTGTGACTGAATGAAGAGACGACCAACCCACCTGTACTGGCAGGATCTTCGTGGGTTAATGCTTTTCTGCTCCTGGTGAAGTACGTGAAATCAATGCAGAGAAGACCAACACCCAGCCAGGGCTGAAAAAGTAACCAACCACAAATACTCTTGTTACTCTAACTGAGTAGGGTTTCTTTCTTTCAGAATTTGTACTTGATTATCTGCTGTGATGTGACTGTCGACCGGGAATCTGCCACATACCAGCAGGGGCAACCAGGACCACAAAAGCTGATGGTAACTGTGGTGTCCACACAGTGCCAACAGGACGCAGATGGCGGCTGCTAATTGCTCCAGCCAGGGGGCCGGGACTGATTTAAAGCCTGTGTTGGGGAGAAGGTCAGGGAAGAAGAGTATAAAAGTAGAAATTAGTTGTACACACTTTCTCTGAGCCTGCAATACTGCCCTATACGGAGTGCTATCTCCCAGCTGACCCATATGAAGGACCCATCCTGGCCCATCTGATGGAAGAGGTTCTTGCCCCTGATTGGCTGACCACAGCTCCTTGGTCGTCCCTTGTTCCCTAAATAGACCATCAGGGACCAATCCCATTCCCCCTTGCCTGCCACAACTGCATTCTAATAGTTTTCCAGTGGAAAAATAAATCGGGCATTGTATGACGCATGTTTCTGACAGAGGCACAAAGCCAACCAAATACTGCTAGTTCTGTCAATCAAAAGTCACCAATTTTATTGACAGTGCAGTATTTGGAGTCATAAAAGAATTTGGACAGATAAGATGTTGACAAGTAATCAAGACTGTGTACTCGAAGAGAGTTGTAGCTACCAGTAAATATGCTGGTTGTGGTGATAGTTTCGTGCTTTCAGAGTGCTCTACTCACTTAGGGCACAGCCCAGCTGCTGGCATCTTGAAATCTGTTCTTCACTCAGTGAGGAGGGTTTGAATTTTAGTTTAGCGTTGAAAATTAAGACCGGGAAATCCTTGGAAACCAGCGATCCACAGGCGGAGTCCACAGGGATCGGAGACACGAGACGGAAACTGTAGTCAGAAGTACAAGCCAGGGCCAGTAAACCTAAAGGTTGGACCTGGGCGCCCAGGGTAAGGCAGGCACACATTCAGACAGGGGGCAGCTGGGACAACCACAGTCGGAAATATCACACACGCCAAAACATGCACACAGACTCCCAGGGTTCAAGAATAACACAATTGTGCATGACACAATTCCTCACAATAAGACACTGGTCAAAGCAGCTATATAGGCTGGATAATCACGTGGAGTTGGATTGCCACTGTAAGTACTCAAAGGAGAGTGAGCAGCAAAGGAGGTGTCACTGCACTGGGGGGTTGGGATCCGCAGAGACCACAGGACGGGCTAACCTGTTAGCCACATCAACACCTCTTCCAGCAGCAACCCAGCTTTCCTAGTTGGTTTCCCACCCAAGTATTGGTCAGGCCCAAACCTGCTTAGCTTCAGAAAGATTACCGAGTCTGAACTGCAGGCAGGTGGGTGTCTGTCTGTGTGTCTGTGTTTCACACTCAAGCTGTCAAAACCAGTTTATTAACCAAGGATTGACATAACTGGTACACAAGTACGCATTCACCTTTAAAAGCGATACGTGCAGCAATCGATTGTTGTAACAGCATGAATGCGCACGTATTTTATGTGCATTTGCACCTATATGACAAGAAATTATCGTGCATTTTAACCATAAAATGCTAATTGGTACTTCATTTGCGGTATAGAGGTTAAAATGCAATATTCAAATGATCATCTTAAAACAATTACTCAAAAGTTGAAACATTGTAATAAGGGATGATAATGGAGATTCTGTGATTTAAAGCAAGTTTTGACGGATTGTGTATAAATTCATTATGAAACCCATAAGAAGCAGTAGGTTTTTCTCCATTTTGATGCCTTGCAGTCCAACACTTTGCACTTATTGTAACATTTGCATTGTGGCAGCTACGATTGGAATGGAAGTTCAGAGGCTGAAGACCAACCTTTCCAGCCAGTCCACCATTTCTCTAAAGTATAGATCACTTGGTTCTCCACTTGGCCTTTCAGAACAGGCCAAGTATCTCCCAGAAAGAACTAATCTGATACACCAAGAGTCCTAATTTACTTCTCACAAAAATATTCTGGTGCTGCCCTGACTGTTAATTATGTTTGGTTTCTGAAATCTAATTGACAGCTTAAAATTAGAATACATAATAGACCCACTGCAGTTGAATACAAATTTCAAATGAAGATGGTGACAGCATCAGTACAAAAAAAGGCCTGTTGCTTTGCATGGAAGACTTGATGTGTAATTATTTCCAGACTTAGAAGAATGGCAGTTTTTTTTTCTTTTTTTACTACGATACCAGCCAAAATACACCAGACCAGTCCAGCTGAGACCGTTTCCAGAAGGAAGAGCACACAAGGATTAAGTCTGAATTAGATTCTGTTCTTTGCTCTTATGGACCAGGGGAAAAAGAGCTTAGGCTTCTTTATCACAGCTAAAAAGAGACTGTATCTAATAGCATGCCATTCAGATCTTTACAGAATAATTGTTAAAAATCATCTGATTTCACATACAGCATTATTATACACAGCATCCCTAAATGTATTAGCAACTCAATCCTGCATAGCAGCCCTAACACTAGCCTTAGCCCTAGCTCTAAAGCTAATAGCAACCTTAACTCTAACCCTAAAGCAACCCTCACCCTGCAATGGCAACAGAACATGGATTGGTATAAGCAGACAGGAATTCCCGTGCATGTTGTCTTGCACAGGAACACAGTTTCCACAATGCATTCAGAAAGAACAATTCATGTGAACAATTGCATGTTATGTTACAAATAGTTTTTTTGCCACTCTAGTCTGTTAAATGTCAAATGAAACTGGAGTAATCTACTTGCGCATTGATTAGTTGAGCATTTTGTACCACGGCATCTCTCTCTTCTATTGTGGCCTCAGTGTCATCTTTTTCTTTCAAATAAATTCATAATCAGCTTATGCAGTCATTAATATTTCCAATTTTAATGGTAAAAAGCACAAAGCTTTACACTTCTTGCACCCTTTTTTACAGTAAACTAGTTTTTCCAATAGTCTGTTAATGACAGCTCTTTTTGTTACGATTAAGTGTACATGTGTGAGTGAACGGTGTGTCAGAGTGTCCTGTGATGCTTTGGTGCCCCATCCTGTTCCCTGCCTTGCACCCATAGCCTCCATTATAGGCTCCGGATGCCCTGCGACCCTGAACAAGATAAGTGGTTTCAGAAAATGGATGGATGGACATATGTAATGTCAGGTTTACCCCCAGAACATCTAGAGAAGATCAACCTCAAACGTATAAGGCAACAGTTCTACCCATAGAGTCACCCAGTTGTCAAGTATAAAAAACTATAAATAAATGTCATTAGCAACAAGCAAAACACATACTAACTGAGTGGAACCCACAGACACCTTCTCTAACTCACACAGTGCCCAAATCACACTGGAAACCAAGCAGTAGGCATTTCCTACTCAGCAGGCGATAACAATGTTTACACAAATAATCAAGGCGAAGGTACCAAAGGGAATAGGAGAAACTGTAACCAAAAGGACAAATTACCAATACTGAGCAATCAATAAACTGAAGCAGAAGTACCAAAGGGAGCAAACAAAGAGCAAAATCTAGAAGCACAATCCAAAATCAATAGAGGTACTTTAATAATCTCCATGGGGAAATCTGGTAGTTTTCACATATCCCATCTCTCTCCAAGAGAGACCGAGACACATGTATTCACTAATGAAAGTAATTTTTGAGTCAGAGCACAAGGCAAGCGAGCATTCAGCACCCCCAGAGCACCTGGACCTAAGGGTTTTGCTCAAGGGCCCAAAAAAGTGATATGATTACTCTGCAAGCTACAGGTTTCAAACCAATGACCATCTGAACACCAGCGCAGATCCCTAACCTGCTACAGTTCTCCACGCTGGTTATTCACACCACCACAGTACTTGTCCTAAACAGTGCAATGATATTATTCTTGAGAACATTATTGTATGAGTATACCTCTCATTAATTAGTGGTCTACATTATAGAAATTCTAAACATAGATACTAAAACCATAAGCAATTAGCTACAATGATAACCAGCACAATCACCGAATACAATGACAAACAGCTGTGAATTCCTGATGACTGCTTTCCTTTCACTGTCATACAGTAGACCATTGATTTACTTATTATGGTCAATATAATATGTTAGAACAGCATCAGTGAGCTGAATTGCTGCCACCCAGCTTTCGGCTATCAGCGCCCCTGCCGTGAGCGTATGTTGGAGAAAGGCAGCGGAGCGCTGAGCATTTCATACGAATATTTCAGAAATTCCCCAGATTGCCATGAGGGACCTGGTGATACAGCTTCTCACAATTACCATCGATGGACATGTGGGATTTAAAGGGACGCCCTGAACCAGTAGGAAGTTACTAGTAAGGCAAAAACTAAAATGTGGTCTTTTGGCTTAAATGTGCCACAAATATAAAGGATTTTCTCATCCCAATGGAAGAATGCAGCAGTACAACAGGTTACAAAAGGTTATTAGCTACATCCAGAGAGCTACCTGTTCAAAATGCTGTAATAATAACCCTGAAAAGAACTGGGAGCCAGACAGGAGATGCTATATGGTGCCAAGTGCAGGTGCTACAGATGGAAACAGGCTGCTGTGAATCTGTAAGAGAGTATTGATCACAGACTATTCATTAGGTACTATTTCACAAGTTGTTGAGTGTAGAGGGTACTTTATATTGAGTTCCACAATGGAAGTCTTGGGGGGCTACATTTAAGCTGGAACACACTAAACTATTTTCGACAGCCTCCAGAATTAAACCTTCATCATCCATCCCTCTTAGAATGAAAGCTCTATTTATGCGACAGTTGTTTATGTTATGTTGTTTGATATCTCACCCCTTAATATTATAGGTAACTGACAATAATGCAAGTAGACTTGGTTCTTTTTCTTTAACAAAACTATGATAAGAAAAATCTCAATGTCTCCTGTCCCTGTGGTTCTACAGTATGAAGGTCAGTCATTTGCTTGATGATGATTGTACATGAAAGATGTATGGGAAATGTGCTGGTAAGAAAAGCCTTCCTGATAAGATAAAATAATAACTTCCTGTACGGTGTGCAGACCTGCCAAGGGTGTTGTGCCAGTTTGCTGGCTAAGTTTAGCTGGAGAACTGGATGCTGGGGCTTCTGAAATTTCCAAATACAAATTTGTTGATTTCAGACCATTTTTTCAGCCAAAAACATGATTGAAGACAAAAAAAATACTCTACCTTCTCCTTGTACCCGTTATAGAGAAATGTGCAAAAACGGCAAAACTTTCGTCTTTTTAGGGCGAAACTTAAACATGGATGTGGGAGAAAACAAAGCGCTTGCAGGTGTGCGGGAGAATCTTTCCAAATGCGTGAGACTCCAGCAAAATGCGAGAGACTTGGCAAGTCTGAGTGTGCCCTATTTCTGCCACAGATCAAAGGGTAATACATTCTGACAGAACACAGAATCCAGTGATGATGTTCTTTCAAACGGTTTGAAACAAAAAAACACCTATCAGTGACCCTCAAAGCTCCAGACCTAGATCTCATGCCATCCATTTGGAGTATTGAGTTACAGTATAGTGTCCAGGATGGAGGCTTTTTGTACAGTTGCCAGATTGGTTGCTGCTTAAAGACCTCCCACAGCCCTACAAGAGGGGCTGATTGCCCACTTCTACAGTTTGACATGTAGCTTTCTTGCAAACTGTGCTGTTTCTTTCTAAGTAGTTTATTTAAGCAACACACAGCATAACCACACATGTTTGGGGATCGTTGCAGAGCTTACAGAATAGAGAAAGAAACTAAAACAGGGTTAAAATATTGTCACAGAAAATCCCAATAGGTCTAAAATTAGACCTCAAAATTCAACGCCTCATAATCAAAAAGCTGACATGCTATGATTTACATGTTTAAAGTCTGAGATCCTTGGATTTGTTACAAATATTTATATTAGACATGGTTTACATCCATGGGGATCAAGTAAATCAAATATTAGTAATTGTATTACTGTACTTATTAGGCAATGAGCTTAAAGGGGTATTCCAATCCAAATCAGGAAATGGAACTGGAGTTGGAATTGAAAGAAAAAACTAGGGGGAACAGAATTGGAATTGAATTCGAATTTCAGGGATATTTAAATTCCAACTCTAGTTCCATGTCCTGATTTGGATTGGAATTAATGAATTCATTCCGGAATGGACCCAATCCTGGTAATTGCACTTAGTTTAAGAACAGCTACTGATAAATCAATTTAGCATTTGAATGACTTTAAATACTTTAGTATATCGGAAAGCCTGAGGAAATAATAGCTAAATAATTATCATTGTACGGTAGCCTGTCTGCTGTAGGAATTACTTTTTGATAGATTTTGCCAAGTCCCCCACGATACATTTTACCGACTGGCTATTGATACATTTTGATGGACTGTGACAAAAACAAAATGATAAACTTTTTTTTAGCATATTCAAAAAATCATCTTGCAACTCCTCCCAATTCTGTGGCCCCACATAGTTTGAGAACCACTGACCTGTACAATGTTCTTTTGAAGCTTGCAGAATGATTTCTGGGATACTTTTAGATGTACTCTGTTCAGAGATTAAGTGTCTTCTGAAGCCACTCTTTCCATTCCTTTATCCTGCAGGCAATCCCTGGAATAACTGGGTGTTAAGGGCCTTGCCCAAGTTCCCGGTAATCTGAATCAGTGACCTTCAAATCACAGGCGCACTTACCTAACCTGCTGAGCCACACACTGCTCACACGTTAGTCTATCTGCAGATCTTTGCATGTTTTGTGAAAATCAGGCAAGGCTAAGATAATGAAGGGAACGCATCCCCAGGGCTGTCCTACGTGCCTTTTGAGAAGAGGAAACCCTGCAGCGTGCCGAACTACAAAAAACGAAGACAGCAACAGTACATAAATGCAACAGATGCGGATGCCCCTGAGCAACAGGCATTTTTACGTTAATGATGCAGAACTCACAAAAAGTACTTCTATAAATTCTTTCCAAGAAACCAGGAGTAGTATAATAGCAGGTAGCTATAAAATACTAACAAATCATAGTGGCCATCACATGAACAGCCTCTGTAAATATGCCTTATACAATATTCTATGCTATATTAGCCATAGAATAACATTTCATATTACAGGACAGATAGACAGGATTATCATGCACTATTAAGTACCAACTGGTTTAATGTACTTTCCATTGGTTACTTAGTTGACTCCCATAGGATTAGAGGCTTACAGACCATTATGATCCCACCCTCTGTGAGTTTCGAAGTCTCATTTTCCGCATTACTACATTATAATACAAAGCTATTAAGCATATTTTTATTAACTTTGTGGAGTAACTGATGACGTCTGAGACCCGGATTGCAAAGACCACGTTCTCTTTGTTTAAAAACCATTAAATGGTTTCATATCTGCCCACACATCATTCAGAAAATATTCGATGGAATGGGGGAGGATGTTTTAAAATAAGACTTGCTAGTGGATTGTTCACAGCAAACTTATCGCTTTATTTAGCGTTTTCTTTTTTTTTTTAACAGAAAAAAGTGACACGGAGAACATGGCAGGATTTCTCAGACCTGAATCTCTAGCATTCGATGGAAATATCGACAATAACCGGCGAAT
The DNA here is from genome assembly GCA_026777985.1 of Mormyrops attenuatus. Lineage (NCBI taxonomy): Eukaryota > Metazoa > Chordata > Actinopteri > Osteoglossiformes > Mormyridae > Mormyrops > Mormyrops attenuatus. The sequence goes on from JAODKC010000038.1 coordinate 15,649,528, forward strand.
GTCTGAACAAGAACATGATTTATTCATGGCAGTTGCACAGTCAAAGATGCTCACACTCGGTCATTCATTCTCCTTGACTTCTCTGGCTCCAAAGCCATAGAACAAGGGCAATCTTTCATGTATGCACTTTCTGTAATGTACAGGAGAACGAGAACACATATGCTTTGTTACTGAGAGATCTGGAACGCCTTTAACATAAATTCCCCATATTGTGCAACACTACAACAAATATAACTATAGAACCGCATAAATTCAATACATGAGGACAAAAGTACACCTTGTCTTTTTAAGAACGTACTCGTATAACATACGCCTGGCACAATATAGTCGAGACTGAAACTGAGAAAGAACTCCTGAGAGTTGTGCTTGCTTAAACCTAACAACTACAGGAAATCAATTAAGACTGACCACCAAAAAGCCCACACACGCACAGCTTCAGGCTTCAGATAGGGTACAATGTATGATTTAAGACTGGCTGAGTTAAGAGAAGACACATCTTAGTCCCTGACTCTATAACAACTCTGCAGAACTATCACTCATGGTTTGCCAGATTGGCAAACAAAGCCACCACCAGACATCTGTCAGTATTTTCCATATATAGATAAACTCACAGTGGTCGTGATAGAAGGCCCAAAAATGGTAAGCTCTGTTTTGCTGCTGAAAGAGGACACTGGAATTCTCCTCAGAGGGCACCCCAGCTCGTAACCTAAAAAATGTAATGCAAGAAATGTTTATGACCTTTAGTGACCAAAAACATTGGAAGAGAGACTACCTGGTTCCTGCTTTAAACAGAATGAAGACATAGTACCACTCTGGTGCCATGTGACTCCAGACCTGCCTTAGTAAACTGTAGCAACAGACACCTTTCATTAGAATGGTCAACACTGCCTCCTATTGGTTGACTTCTATTCAGGTTGGTGTCCGACTTTAAATCAAGCATGGCAAACTCAAAACTTTAAAATACATTTTTCAGTACAAGAAAGTCTGTATAAATTTGTCTCAGATTATGGAACTCAATTTACACGTCAGCATTTGAAATTCTCGATCACCCCGCGACTGTAATAAACACATCTAATAAAACTGCGGGCACATACATCCAGTCACTCTAAGGTCATGATACAATGCAATCATAAATTCTATTCTCAAAAGTTAAGTTACAACATCCGATCATAGGCTTATGGTCTACTCCTGCTGGTGTAGAGGAAAAAGTAGGGTCCATCCATCCCTGGAGCAATTGAGGTTAAGGGCCTTGCTCAATGCACCCAATGGTGGGATCTCTCTGCCAGACCAGGGATTTGAACCAGCAACCTTCTGAGTCCCAACCCATAGAGCTGCCCACCCCAACAGATCACAATTTCTTTTGTTCAATACTCAGTGCATAATTCCATAATTACAAGCTATTTATAGTTTTGCAACCTTTATAATTAATCTAAAATATAGAGAATAGTACAAATAAACCATTCAATGGGTGGGTGTGTCCAAACTTTTGACTCGTACTGTAGATCATTCTGATTGATTCTAAAATCTAAAATCAATGCAACATTACAGATTGCTTTTGGCTACTTTGAAACTTTCTAATGAGATGAGTGGGACAGCAGCAGTAAAGTCAGCATTACAGACTGGTGTAGGTAAGATACAGACATCAAACACAGAGCTACCTAGCTAGCTATAATTAACATCATTCAGAGTATGTGATGGGAAAATGCAGAGAAATGAGAGTTCTGGCAGAAAGGGCCAATATTTCACTAGGAAAACAGCTTTTCTCAAACTTAATAGAAAGTTAACAGATTACTGAAGTTAGTTAAACATACGTACACACACATATACACACACACACACACACTGAGAGAGAAAGAGAGATTAGAAAAATATATCTTTGTGGGGGCTCTCCATTAATTTCTATGGGCATAACCCTAATCCCAGCTATGACAACCCTAGCTCCTACCCAGCCCTAACCCTAACCATAAGTAACCAAACAAGATTCAAGACTTTTGCCATTATTAGTTTTTTGACTGCATTCACGGATTTTTATAAAACTGAGTTTTCCCTTGTGGGGACCGAAAAAAATGTCCATTGGCCAACACCATCTACTGTGTATGATATATCGTGCAGCTGGAAGATTTGATGTGACATAATAGGTGAAAGCAGCTAGTCGCATCCTATAAAATGACTGTTATTAGATTAGTTACTCACTGTTTCTAAACTTCATAGGGCTGACCTTTGTGTCCAGAAGAAATCTCCAGATCCATGGGCTAGTAAGCTTAAATGGTTAACCTGAAAAAGCATCTATCACCACCACCGCTTCCGCCTTATATGACCTAGGAAAGGCTCTGCACGCCAAACAACCCTCTGCTTGGTAAGCAGCTGGATCAATACATGAATAGATTTGTTCATTTTTGAACAACAGCAGTGCTGTGTTACTGGCTGCTGAAATAGGGGCAAATCTCAAGTAAGCCTACAAAGGCAGGTCTTTCACAGTGCAGTATCGTCAATTTATTTTTGAGGAATATGGGCTTTGTACATAGTCAACATTTTAATTGTCACAAAATACAGCTCTGGAAAAAACCACAGCAAAATTTCCAGTTTCATTCATTTCTCAATTTATGGGTTTGCTTCTGTGTAAAATATCAGTTTTTTTGCAAACTCCAGCTTGGCTCTTCCCTGCTTCTCATTAATGAAGGGCTTCTTCCTTGCTTTATGGGACTTCAGTCCTGCTTCTAGGAGCCTGTTATGAATTCTCTTAGCAGTGCACTTTACATCACTTAGTTTCCCATTCTTTTTTGAAGGTCACTTGAAGTCATCCTCCAATTTATGAGACACTGCCGGATACGTTGATGGTTATCTCTGGCATTAGAAAGTTGCTTATGCCTTCTACCTGGTTGGTTTTTGGTCATTGCCTGTTTCTCCTGCTTCACTTTGTTCTTGTGTACTGCTGTCTTAGAAACTTTGAGCCTGGAAGCAGCCTGCCTCACAGTGTAGCCTACTGCCAGCAGAACCTGGGTTAAATCAGGATTTATAAATGCAGGCATTTTAAAAAAATATAGAGTGGTCTCTTTTCTAGAGCCGTATACATGCATAAAAAGGAACAAAAAGGGGGTCGGTATACTAATGTGATTTTACTGCCATCTTGTGGACAAAATCTATTATTGACTTACACTACGAGTGGAAAGTATTTCAATAGAAATCAGATAACATACACGCACGGTACATAAAATCGGCCCTGGGCCACGGGGCAACGGTCCCACGGGAGGCGAGGGGTGGGGGGGATACAGATATTTTCATTGGCCCATCAAGAAAATGTCTGGTATGCCAGATGGCCAGTAGTTTAATTAATTTGATTAATTTAATGTGATACACATGCAGTGTGATACACAAATCACCCTTGCAGACATAATCCTGAATTTTTCTAGAAATATTTTAGCACATGACCCTCTCCTCAAAAAGCAGGTGGAAGACGGAGAATTTTAACAATGCATATTATAATTTAATGAGTATTTCATTTATGTAATTATCCCCTCCTCACATTCCACCTGCTCATGCAGTACAGAATTGCAGAGACAGGATTGCAGAGGGCCTGGAACCTACTGCTGGCAGCCTAAGGGGGTCTTCACATTAGCCAATCTGGATCGCGCTCGAGCACGTTTGATGTCTGGATGCGTACCGTGCCTGAGTCCGACTAACCGTACTCTGGCCCTCATCATCAATTGGAAAAATGTCTCAAATAACTTTAAACTGAAACCATGATAATTCAGTTGATTTGAAAATTAAACAGCATAAAATAAGTGATAAGGTGTTTTGTCTTTAGCCATCCAGTCATTCTTCCAGTCACTTCTCCAACCATTTATGCATTACACTATTGTGGCCTGCACTGGGCACAAGGAAGGGAAATGTTTAATATGCAACTGAACGCCATACATACATAGATATGCATGCATGCATACACACAAATATACATGCATGCAGTGCCGCCCCTCCCTACACGCAGAACACGCGCTGTGCGTAGGGCCCCACGAGCCATGGGGGGCCCCATTTTCCGCAAGGGGACTGCCACGCCCAGCCCCGGTCATCCTCCTGTGGACCACACCTCCTCGTTAACCCCGTGTGGAATCCTCCCGTTTACCAGCTGTTGTTCGTTTCCTGCTCGTCACCTCCTGTATTTAGTCTACGTTCTGTTCAGTCCCGTCAGATCCGTCATTAACGTTTACGTACTGTGTGCTGTATTGTTAATGTTCGTTGTCTCCCGTATGCTCCCCTGGTTGCCTGTTTTCCCGCATCCTGGACTCCTGCCCTTGCTTCCCCGCTTGTTGCGCAGCCAGAACGTGACAGGGACGTATTCTCCGCAAATGCGGAAAGGATGCGCATCGCTGCCGTGAGGCGCGCGTAGATACCAAGTCAGCCCAAGGCAGGAGAGAAATTAAGAGACGAGTAATCTGACACCGCAAGGTTGTAAACCTAAATCTCATTTTGTGATAGTCATTTTACATTTACATTTACCGCATTTAGCAGACGCTCTTTTCCAGAGCGACTTACGAGTGCTCAGTAGTCTATGACTGTTCTTCAATTTATAAGCTAGACGTAAAATCAACAGCTGTCAAGCTCAATTTACCGCTAAGAACGTTGTATAAAAGTTGTTAGGAAAGAGTGCACAGGAAAAGGAAAAAATTTAGTGGATTTTTTTACTAATTTTTTTTCTTTTTTCTGTAATGGGGGGGGGCTCAAAATACAATTCTGCGTAGGGCCCCAATTTGGCCAGGGGCGGCACTGCATACATACATACATACATACATACATCTCTAACCGCGACATGGTCGGTGACTGATACAGTTGTCCAGTTTTTTCAGATCTGTTAACTAGAAATGTAGATAGTACTAAATTTAGCGTGTTTTTTTTTTTTTATTAATACGCAGACATTGTGGGCCGATATCTCAAAACAGGAGTTCTTAACCAGATAACTAGTCAAATTAAAGGTTCGCGATACAGGCCCCGTGTTTTACTTTGAAAATCAACAAAACGTGAAATTTGGCCAAGGGTGACGAAGCTTTCACATACGACTCTATCCGAACTGAAGCTACTTTTATTTCTCGCAGTAGAGGGTGCTGCAGAGTAATTTACGCAAGATCAGCAAGCAGTTCCCAAGCCCGTAGCTCATATTCATGAAAGTAAATTCTCTGTATAATTCATACGACATAATACTATGTGTGTAATATGTTATAGTCCACAGTGGTATCCAGTAAAAGTTTTTAAAACTGATTGTATCCTCACACTCTGTATGCTGAAAGGCCTCAATTGCATTTTAAGCCTTCATTTAGCTGAGATTTGACTGAAAAAGAGCCTTGATGTTATTATGTATTTATGTAACTATGCTGTTGATATATGTGGTGAAATAAATAAAAAGACTAATACAGTAATGAAAATTGCCCCCTGCAGAGTAAATCCATAGTGCAGTGAAGAGGCCCACCATGCATTAGCCGCTAAAGCTATTCATACAGGATGGAGAGACAGAGGACGACAGTTCCATGGAAAGAAACTGAAAGAATAACAAACACATGCAATTAGCGGGAGGAAAATGCATAGTACAAAATGTCAATGCATCAAGTATGCAACAGACTGAAGAGAAGACTCAGAGGCTGTGTCATTAATAGATAAGGGGCTTGAGTGAAATACTGAAATAATAATGAAATAAAACCACGTCATCGTCAGCATCTGTCCCTGCCAGTCCTGTCATATTCCTGTTTGGCCAGCAGATGTCACTGGCAATCAGTATTAGAACAGTACGAGTTAAAAAAAAAAAGAGTAATGTTTTTCAGACTTACCTTTGTGTGAAACTTTACAACAGCAGCCAACAAAGACGCTTGCTTTAATAATTTGCATGAGCCCATTCAAAGAAGGCATTCAAATTGTAGCCTACATCCGGGAAATACTGTCTATGGTATTCATCAATGATAAATGCAAATGTAAAAAAAACAACTACTGTACAACAATTACAAGTTATCACTGTCACATAATGTTTCGGAACATCCCTGAATAGAAAGTTGTAACTGTGAATGAGAAGACGTTTCCATACATATTCAACAATACCCGCATGTAAAATGTGTCTAAAGTGGAATTCCCGATCTAATACGTCTCCAGTCACCAGTTTACGTACTCTTACGTCACGTGGCCCCTTATATTGAACGTCTTGCTCGCCACGTCTACTTAGACAAACTGGTTTTAATGTCCAGTTTACCAGTAACGCTACCTAAAATTTCAGTTACAGATCATTTAGCACTTATATAAAAATGACATAAGCTGTGGACATGTCCGTTTCTTTTCTTTTTCTTTTTCTTTTTACTTTGCGTGGGAATCGGTGAGCTTTTTAAAACACGATTTGACCAAGGAGGGGAAACAAAATATGCTGAATAACAGAGGAGCAGAAATATAATGGGACATGGACCTGAAATCCAGTTATGCAGACACATATTGCAATTTCTGCGACAGACAGCAACATAAGTTCTTCATGTGAAAACCAACCAGGCTTATTTTCCAGAAGTGGTTGGTAATGGAATAGATGAACAATAACTCGTGCAGCTTCTTAATTTCAATTCAGTAGATGAAGGTTTTGTTTCTCCACTTGCCTTTTCACCGACCAAACGAAATGTGGGTATTTCAGAAAGGAAGACTCTTAGGCTTTATTTCCATACCGCTTATTATAGCGGTGGTATCCTGCGCTCAAAGGTAAGTGTCCGGTATCGATGAATAAAAAGACATAGTTTTCTGGCTTTTAATGTGCAAATATTCGTATAATAATCTTTTTTTTTTCAGCGCCGACGAATCAGGAAATATGTATTTTGTTAAAGAAACGGTGGACAAACTATTAAAAGGATACGACATTCGCCTTAGACCGGACTTTGGAGGTAGTAGACTACTTTACATAGGCATGCGTTTGCAAAGTAATGCTATTTATTCGCTTCGATCAGTTATGACTTTGGGATAGATAAGATCTTTGTTGCATTCACCAGTTAACGTCATTTCATATACCGTGTTGTAATCTTTTCTGCATATGTATTTCACGTATATTTAAGGGGCCCCTGTTGCTGTTGGTATGAGTATAGACGTGGCAAGTATAGACATGGTGTCTGAAGTAAATATGGTAAGTGTAACGGATAATGCTGTTATCTAATCTTCTTGTGCGCTAAGTTTACGAAGAGTACATTGTGCTTGTAAAAACGTCGATGCATTAATATGGTGCAGCTTTGGATTTAAGTTGCCTACTAAATATTACGAAGAGATAACTTAAAAATTAACCGATGTGAACTTAAGTCTACTTGAAATCCCCATTGCCATGGGTCGGCCGCATGCTTCAAACAGATTAGGTGTTTTTAATGTCACCATTTACTTTTCCCATTGTAATATATTATAAGTACGAACATACTGTTTGTTTCATTGGGGTTTTAATGTGGTTCTAACCTAACTCCTGAGTGCGTACCATCACGGTTGCTGTCCGCGGTCCTGAACTACTAATACTCCCCCCCCCAAAAAAAAAAAAAAAAAAAAAAGTATTTTACTGCTTATTTACTAAGTATAACGAATATGATGCGCGATTTTGCATCGAAAAAGAATTGAAGCTCTCAGAAGACAGTAAATTATTCTGTTACAAATTCAAGCCATCAATTCACGTTTAAAGAGAGATAGATAAGGAGCATGCGCTGATTACAGCGCGTCGCACACCCACCACATGACAAACCACCTCGGGGATGAGAACCTGAGTGCGGCCATGTGGCGGGTGATACCTCAGCACCACAATAGTCCGAATGGACCAGTGTGAGGTTTTTCCGGTGGCTGGGGTGTCAACCCTGCCACCAACCCGCAGGTTATTCCCTGTAAGTTGGAGGACCTCCGTATAGGACTGGATGTAGATTAATGTTAAGGGCCTTGCTTAAGGGCCCAATGGAGTAGGATCACTCCACTGCAAAAAACATTAATGGTTTCTAGAGAAAAGCTATAAAGCTGAGAAAGTGTGTATTTGCTATATACTATAGTTAAATACTGGTGATGATATACTAGATGTAGAGGCTCGTTTTGAGTGGACTATTTATATTTATGGAAGTGAAACTTGTATTAGATATTTGTCATCTCATGTAGGATTTAGATCACCCTGCATAAAACAAATCTGGCATATGAGTAATATGCAAAGGATTCAATCCAAAAGCAAAGATAGGGAGTTTGAGGCTGAAATATGGTGCTCGGTAGTTGGTTTTAAGATACAGGGCAGCCCAGTGGTGCAGTGGGTAGTAGGCTTGGGCAGAATCTATTATTCAAGCTGTCGTACCGTCTAGCAGTGGCATTGTGCAAATCAATTTAGGTAGGCGCATGCCTATCCAATATTTTGTAAAAATGTAGCATAAATTAATTATTCAGTCAACCAATAATGTGTCTACACTGAGAACAACACATAGACTAACAGTAAACTTGCAGTCATGGTAATCTGGCTAATCAGCAATGCTTCCTCTGTAACGTCGCATCACTTAATCCTCCTCCCCCCTCCCTCATTCTCATCTTCTACAGAAATCTCTACACATCATAAATGAGTTGTCACATCATGACATTCACAGCTCACATCTCAGCATAAATTAGTTGGGCCTGTTTGAACGTCAGCCTGTAATAGTTACATGTCAGGGTCGGTGCCTGTCCGGCCCTGTCCCATATGTCTTTTCCCCATTTGGCCAGCAGGTCGCGCTGGCCATCCCGTTTGCTGTTCCCTTAGTGTGTTTCCTTGTTCCCTAGGTTGCTGCCTTGTTCAATGGGTTGAGTATGCAACTCAGAGGTTAATACCCCTCCAGTCGTGAGTTTGAGCAGGCCAGCCTCACCTTTTCTTTAATATATTGGTTTTATTTTATCCTTTATCATCCGGTACTATTTATCTATGTTTTTGCTTTGTATCCCTGTCTATGGTCTACCCTGCCCGTGCCTTGTCTATTTACATTCTGCTTCTACTTATGTTTCTAGTCTCTCCTAGTTAGCCTTCAGTGTTTGTTAATGTTTCCTAGTTTACAGTGCTTGTTAATTGTAATTTATTCCACCTCTTTCTTGTTGTCCCGTGCCTTTACTGAGTGGTTGATTTTGGTTATGTTCACATCTGCCTCTTGTTATCCCTTTGTTATCTGTGTATATTTAAGTGCCTGCTCTCATTCTGTTCTTTATTCAGTCATAGTAGTTGTTCTGCATGTTTGTAGCTGTCCCTTTGTTTTCTGGTTTCTCTTTTGTATTCTATTCCGTTAAGAAATCCCTTTACGTTGAAGTCGCTCCAGGGATTGTCCTTCCCTTTGCCATGTCCTGCTGTAACAGTTACATAAAGTTTCATGAGTATTAATATCTACTCAGGTGGATGTCTTGTTTGCAGCTTTGAAATGGCTCCTATCCACAAATTTGGTTTGCACAACACCGCTGCCTTCTAGACATTTCACCCCAGTATACGGCGGTATTAAAAAAAAAACGGTATCTCCGTATCAGTTTTATAGTAAGAGGAGTATTGGTGTTTTTCCGCTATTAAAATAATACCTTTGCGATTTCTAAGTACTAGGGTATACCGTATTACCGACGTACATCCCAGGTCTAGCATGCAGCACCATTTCCTTACACCTGCAGGCTTGTCGGGTTCATTCCTGCCTCTATTCTGTGCATGTTGATCTTGTGTGTTCTTTTGGCACTGCTTTGTTTTTCAAAGTCATGATTTTGCTGAAATGGTCTGCCTTATGTTGGATGAATGGTTAGGCAAATGGATGGATGATTAAAGTCATGTTGACAACAGAAAGCAAAGGTAGAGTGTGGTCTATCCACGCAGTTACACCATATTGTGTTTGTAGTATAAAATTTAATCCTATTATCGTCACCCAACAACTGCATCCATGAACAAATACCAATGATCAAATGCCATACTGTTTATTTTATTTTGTGTATTGTATAAATTTTGTAATTAAACATTTGCGGACAGTGAAAACTATTGGTGAGTTATATATACTGATTCAGTTTGATTGTTTTGGCCTGTGTGGAATCCAGGAGCCTGCAGCACTTGTGTTTTTTGTGCTCAGAACACCCACAATGCCCTGCTTTTTCATGCGGTTTCTGACTGGTGTCTGACTCGTCAGTGTCAGTGATAAATGTGTCCAGTTTAAGAATCCTGCCGTCATGGTTACAGCTCACATGCTGGAAGGGTTTCATGCTGGGAAGCAACAGCGTAGCTTTTACACAAGGCATGGAAACTCATTAGACAGGCACTTTGTGCCAATAAACGAAATTCATTCTAACAGAGAAGACAAAATTGTCCTCTTCAGAATATTTATTCATCTCCGAGAAACAAAAAGAGAGAGCAAAATGCGGCCCCACGCCATACAAATTGGACTTTCCATAATGCTTCCGCATGACCTGTAGCAGAATGTCACAAAAACAAAAAGGGGAAACACCAAGTATTATACAGAAGCAGTTTAATACAATTACTTGGGTTATGTTACATATTATGTATGAACACGAAACTTTTGCACTGCACAAGTACATACGTAGTATGAATGATTTTAACAGTTAGATATGGCTACATGGATCAAATCCTACCGTACCCCTGAATGTTTAATTCTTGTTATATTTGTGCATGTAGGTATGTGTGTGTAGATATGTGATTTTTGTGGATTCACGACACCCCTTTCTCAGTCTGTAGAAAAATACCCCATTCAGTGCTAATGTTCCCATCCCCAGAAACACTAATTTCAAATATGTATACAAAATCCTTTGTAATATTTTATTTATTGGGGATTCATTTTTTTCTTGTTGTTGATTCTGTGGTTGTTAGAACCATTCATCTTTTAACACACACACACACACACACACACACACACACACAAAAGTTTGTAATTATATCTTTGTGGGGACTCTCCATTCATTTCTACAGGGAAAACTCTAATCCCAACATGATGAGCTTAACCCCTACTCAGCCCTAACCTTAACCATAAGTAACCAAAAAATACTTTTTGGCATTTTTACTTTTTTGATTGCTTTCACAAATCCTTGTGGGGACCTGAAAAAAATTTTTCTAGGAGGACTGGATCATTTGCCACCCTACAACCTAGAGACTCCTGTGAAGGCTGTAATAACTCAGAGAGTACTCATTTTGCTACTGTAGCCACAATACACATGTGATTTCTCAATTGTTATGAGTTCATAACCACTAAGTGCATAAACGTAATACTAGTGCCAGAGTAAAGTCAGTCACAGAGGGATATTGATAAACATTCCCAGACTTCTATTTGGGGCGGATATTAATGTGGTATCATAGCAATGGAGCACAAATAGGAGGTACAAGGAAGGGAGGTCCTGGGAGTATGTAATGCTTTTTGAGAAAGCCACTGAGGTTGTATTAAATAGCAGCACTCAGTGGTGCTATAGAAGAAAGATCTGTTTTTTAAAGATTCCAACAATAGGGCTACTGAATTCAGAAGGAGGATGTGCTTCAGTGACACAATGCATTCCGGTCATTCATTTACTCATTTTGAATAGAACTCTTTTACTGCCGTACATTGCCTGCAATGCATAATTTACTGTAATTGTCTTTAAGTGCAAAATCTTCTCATCTTCCACTCTAAATTGCATTTATGTGCATTTGTGACTGAGAATGTTGTCAGCTGCCACTTCCCTGGTTTCTGTCGTTGATGTGTGTTGATCTGTACTCTTAATTGAATGGCCCATCATGAATGATTCTTCCTAGAGTAACAGTCAGCTTCTATAAACAGCAAATTCTAGATCAAGTCAACAAGTATCAACAAGAACACAGTTTGCTCAGCAGGATTGTTGTACCATATAAGTATCTACGCCTTCACTCTACACACAAAGATACAAACAGCAAGTTGGACAATATGGGGAGTTCACACTTAGATGATAAATCTTTGGTTCGTCAGTTGTTTTGGAAGACCTGGTGACCCAAATGCAGGAGAAAGTACTGTATTATATATTTCCCTTTGTAGAAAGTTGCATTGAACTCATTACATTTTCAGACTGAATTCATAATAAAATGTGATGCTTAATCACTCATAAGTTTGTTTAAGTGCTATGGACCACATCTGGCAACTAATATGTGGGTGTCTGACAAAAAAAACAGCAATGGAGGCTTAATATGTTTGTCAGAAAAGATGAACTATATACTCATTTTCAAATTGCCTAAAACACAATTCTCAAGTTAGACTGCTTGCTTTAACGACATTTTGCTATGTATATTCTTAGTCGCATCACCAGACAATTCCATCCCATTGTAAAGTGAATGAAGTGAATGTCATTAGTATATCAGCCAGGGTCATAGAGATCTAGAGCTTACACATAGACAGGCCTCCATCAATATCCTGCATTAAGGTTACAAGATAGTACGTACATTATAACATTCCGGTTGCAATTTCATGCACTCTGACAGCGGTTTGATATTACCATAAATGTTACAGCAGCTTATTGTCTCTGGGTGAAATGTATTTTCATTGCATTTTATTATATTTATTTAGCATTATTGTTAGGAAATGCATTTTAAAAAATTACTTGCATTTATGAAGCAGACTAAATATAAAACCAATATATTTGCCTGGGTGGTATGAGCTGCTTCTCGGGTGGAAAACTTGCCCTCAAAATTAAAATACTATTCTAGTCTCAAAAAACCTGATTCTGATTTATTATACTTATTATTTTACTGCTACAAAAAATGTGAATATTGGCACTTTAAAACTGGAATGATAAATTAATTACACTTCCTCAGAATCTGAGGATATTCCTGCATAGATCTCATGCATTTATTAAGAGCCTGAGCTGTACAGACAAATTTGCCCTAGTGGAAGTTTAGGGTATATAAACCATCTGCACATCCTAACCAACAAAAACCGGCAACATTTTCAGGGTAGCGTGAGAAAAGCTGAATGCTGAATCTGAACTTGGAGTCTCAGGGTTGTAAGCACATAAGGATAATAGGAAGTTTGTGAGAAGCACAGTAACCAGCAGGAACGAAGCACTTTAAATGGAGCTATAATAAGCACATATCTGTAACCATCGAACCATGTCAGTGCTTTGTCTGAGGGGGTTGTGAGGAACCACCCACTGGCCCAAAAATGGGATCCAGCTCGGCAGCCAAAGACATCGAATGTGCATCCGAAAAACTTACACAGGCCGCAGATTAAAGAGGATTACGTCTGACTGCATCAGATTTTAAAGATTATGTTAGAATGCTGTTACCTATGATGTGTTTAATTTTGTTCAGATTACTGTTAGACTTCTCTCTCTCTTTTTTTCTTTTAAGTAAGCTATCCCACTCTGTGATGCTGCACAGCATTTGTTTCCAGCCAGTTAAGCAATATCCACAGACACAATGTGAAACCAGACTGACCTCATTCAGAGACTGCAGGGCAGCTACATTCTGGCACGATATCAGCTTGTTTGATCAGCAATGCAGTTTCAGTATGTATGACATTCAGCTCAGGGGGCAGTAAGCCACAATCGTCAGCTTATTTAATAAAAGGGTTGCCTTTGGTCAGCTAGCTTGCATGAGATTTTCATTGCGAGGCAAGTGTGCACACAGATGTACATGCATTTACATGCATGTAACAGTTACCTTTTAAATTACTAGTTACCTTGTAAATAGTCTGTAGGGTTTGCAAACTATCCCAAGGCTTTTGATGTAGCTGATTTTAGGTTTATAATGGAATAATATAGATTTGCTGTAAGATTTCTTGCATGAGCGCGCGAGTCTGAAAGCGTGTCATGCCAGATGTATGAGAGCTGGCAACCCTGTTAATAAATAAAGCATATTAAGGTTGTCTGATTGACTCACTTCGAAAGACTGCATTGGACTGTTTCACAGTTTGTTAGTCAGAAAGCTGTAGTCTTTAGATCTGCTTGCTCTTATACTAATATTCAAGTGTCCTAATCCTGGTGAGGAACTGCAGTAGCAGCATGACCTAGGAATCTAAAAGAGCTAGCCAAACATAACTAAAAAATCAATCAAAGCCTAATCCCTGGGCAGGAATAATACACATCGATTGTAATTCAGTCAATAGTACAGAGATGAACCTAAGGGGTCACATGATGTACAACAAAGGTATATCTCATATTCATAAAACAATACAAATAGTTAAAGTAATACAGTATATACCCATCAGAAAATATATATAGTAAGTATGAGAGAAACCAATTGCAGAAGCTTGTCATACAGTACCACCTATAAACTTTGGCTATAGAGTGACTCCTCAGCAAAAGTACAAGTAGTAACTGCTACAACCGCACAATGCCGACAGAATGTCTCCTCGGTAAAAATGACACGTAGTAACTGTGATATGCACACAATGGCATGTGGGACTTTGTTTTCTTGTTAACTAACGGGGTGGAGCTTTCCGACAAGGCGAGATTCACCTAACTAATCTTCATAATGATATCATATACTGTTTTAAGACAGAGACCAGTGTATCGGTCACACTGAAACTACTCAAATGAGTTCATGCATACAGTACTGTGCAAATGTTTTAGGCAATCAAAGAAATGATGGTTATATGATCTTCATGTCTGTGCACTATGATATTATGTCAAAGTGTGTCAGCTTAGTCATTTAATAATCTTTCCTAAAGTCACCCCAGCAACCGTCCAGTACGCCCATAAAAATCAACCAAAGCAGTGTTTTTCTAGCTACGGTATCTAACCAGATATCAGTGACTTTTCTGAGAACAGAAGTAATTCTTGTCACTTTTTATTGTGTTGCTGTTGATTTGCATATGGTCTAATGTTAGATTGTGTATTTTTCTGAGCCAATATACATTTACTACCCAGATAAACAGCCATAAACATTTGACTGCCAGACTGCCTAAGACTTTTGCAGTACTGTAGGTATGCTGACCGCATTTACACTGCACAGGGTTCATAAGCACTCTGTCTGGATTTTGTGTGACCTGGGTTACGGGACAATTGGGTGAAGAGAGACGGGGAGAAAAAAGGCGGGAAGTATGAGGGAGTCTGCCTGTGAGCCACTGCTTGCTTAGTGCTGTCAGAGAAGGAACAGCGGCTATGCCAGGGAGAGTTTGTGACCCCAGTCTCAGCAGAGTGGGGACAGTTTCCTCCTCAGGTGAAGAGTAGTACAGCCCCGAAGGAGTCTGGGATCACAGATTCCCGTGCGGCCAGGAGCCTTACAAGGTTACATTATTAAAGTGTAAAGTGAGAATGAGAGATGTACTATATTCCTGTTAACAGTCTCAGTTTTAGAGGGTTAGAAACTAAATCGCTAAAAGCCCCCACAGGGACAGAGGGGCCTACCCAGATGGAGGAAAAGTCTCCTCACTCACAGGCTCTGTGGGTATGCTCGCTTCTCAGCCAGGCCGTATCCACATGGCCATCTAACCCCAATCCATGCGGCAGTGTCTTCCAAGTGTAGCACTTGTGCTACATGGACTGAAACACACCACACACTTATAATGCGCAAAAAAAAGCTCCATCCATTTTCTGTAACCACTTAGGCACTGAGGCAACAGTGCTAACCACTGCGCCACCTGTTTAGAAAAAGTGCTGTTTTATAACTAAACATATCTTTGGCTGTTTAATATGTTTCTCCATAATGAAATGAATAAAGATATATTGTTTTCCAATGTCATTCTTTCAACTATCTCTTTTGCTTCCAGGATTACACGCTGACTATGTACTTTCAGCAGTACTGGAGGGATAAAAGACTGGCCTATGCAGGGATCCCATTAAATCTAACACTTGACAACCGGGTGGCAGACCAGCTGTGGGTCCCTGACACATACTTTTTGAATGACAAGAAGTCTTTTGTCCATGGCGTGACAGTAAAGAACAGGATGATTCGGCTGCACCCAGATGGCACGGTCCTCTATGGGCTAAGGTTGGTTGTATGTAAGGCAGAGGAAATTAGCCTGGAGCAAGATGCATTATGGGAATTCAGAGCTAAGTCTTCTTTCAGGAAATAGGCAGTAGTATTTTATGAACATGTCATGTATTTTCAGTGTTGTTGCTGAATTATTTATGTCCATTTCACGTACACTAAGAGCACAAAGTCAATGTACAGTTCAAATGCGGATGAAGACTACAAATAACTCGGCTAACAGAAAATATTTTCAGAATGTTTCATGAACTTTCCCAAGATGCTGTTGGAAATCTGTTGATGTAAATTTATAAGCTTTTTCTTCGATGAAGTTTTTATTCTAGAAGGTTCTGCTACAGGTACAGTAAAATGCTGCCCTGTGGTTGCTATCTAGTTCCAGACTAGCTTACCTGTATATTTGAATAATGTGCAGTATTGCCATTATTATTAATTTATTTAATGTTATCACTTTTGCCAACAAAAAAAAACATGTGATTCATGTGTTTTTTCACTTTTTAAATCAGATGCCAAATGAGGGCAAACTGTATAGCATGATCAGTCTTGATAAAACAAGGCCAAGTGCAGATACTGGTGTTAAGTGTTGTCATTTTGCCCAGATTGACCAACGAAAGAGTACTATGTAATCCACCAACAATAACCAAACTGCCTATGCAGAGATGCAAAAACGTAATAATTTTTCATGTCATTATGCATATAAAATAAATGGCGTCTTTCCATCCTATCAAGAATAACCACCACGGCTGCCTGCATGATGGATCTGCGAAGATACCCTCTAGATGAGCAGAACTGTACACTTGAAATTGAGAGCTGTGAGTAGCTAACAAAGTATCTTTAGTCTTACAGTAATATAGCATCTATTCCCTCTGTTTCCTCAATAATGAAGTAGCTATAGTAGGAGAAAAATTAATAACAGCTTTTCCTGTAGTGTGGGTGCATGGTGTCACCTGAGTATAGTTATTAGCTGAAACACCGCCATCGCAGTCTCTGCTGCAGACACTTTGGTATGCGAGCCAATCACTCAAAAACCTGTCGATGGATTTTTTTCACAATCACTGTATGGGTGAGGAACTACACAGATTAAATTTTCAGACAGATCACCCCCAAACTGAAGTAGCGCCGCATAGTGATAGGCAAAAAAAACAGTCGTTTTGACCTTTGCGCCCGTTAAGATGATAACTCAATACCTGTTTGATGGACCCTATTCAAACTCCGCAACGGCCTCGGGGGGGGGGGGCAGAATGGAACTAATTAAATTTGGAGACAGATGGCCTCAGAATGGAAGCAATGCCACTTAGTTGAAGAGAAAGGAGGAAGGGTGAAAGCAGATGGCATTTGACCTTGTGAATATGATATGCCAAAAAGTATTTGATGGATCTTACTACTTCACAAAAAACATTATATGGATCTAAACATGGTTCTATTTTCGGACAAATGAAGCAACAGTTTTGTGTGGCAGCACAAGGAAGAAAAGAAAAGCAGCTATAGAAGATGCTTGGTCTTATGAACGCAGTAACTCTAGAAGTATTGTGCGTCTTTTTCAAAATTTGCAGCTTACTTTGTGCCACCTAACCAATATTCACCCTACCATTAGTGTATCTGTTACAGTCCTTACTTTTATGTCACATTTTGGTCATAGGGCGACAGAGAAATAAACAGAATGTAAATATTTCTTGTTTCTGAAACATTTGTGTGGTGATTTGAAGAATTACAAACTCAAATTGAAATATTAAGATATCAAGTAACAGACTGAACATTCACAATATTTATAAGAATGCTAAACTCACCACACATTTCTTAATCCAATGTTTTAGGCAGACATTTTTTTTTTTATTTAGTTAGTAGATAAAGAAAATCAAAGAATTTCCAATCAAATGCTGTAGTGTTTATTATTTCTGAGGTTCATTGTTGGTGGTCTTTGTGTTGCAGACGGTTATACCACAGATGATATTGAATTTTACTGGAAAGGGGGAGACGGTGCTGTTAAAGGAGTGGCACGGATAGAGCTGCCTCAGTTTTCGATTTTGGACTACAAGCTCGTCTCAAGGAATGTTGTCTTCTCCACAGGTAACTTTTCCTCATCTTTCCATTCTAAAGGATTGTGCCAGTTTCCCTCATACGTTTTTCTTCATCTTCTATTAGAAAGGTTTGCGTTCATACATACAGTGCGTCAGCAAGTTGTTTTCTGTCCTGTGGTCCTCTTGTGACACGAAGACACACATTTCAAATGAAGACAAATCACAGTGTGGCATCAATTTCTCCTCTGCCTCTTCAAATCATTGTTTTCTGAAATGCCACACTTATGTCTGGCCATGACATATTCATGAACCATCAGACCCAGAACATAAAGTATTTCTGACTATGCTTATGGAGACATTACAGTGACATGATTTGTTCCTGTGTTCCTGCAATAATAAAATAATTTATAATGGGTCTGTGTATCTATATTGACAGCACATATGATAGCCAAGAAGAGAAGGCTTGTTTAAAAAAAATAGCAAAAAATATACATATATATGTACACTTATCATTAGTATTGCTCTTAAAATATGCACATACACTACTGTATATGGACACAAGTATTGTAACACACCTTTCAATCATTGAATTTGGGTGTCTCATTCAGACCCATTGCCACAGGCGTATAGAATCAAGCTCCTAGCCATGCAGTCAGGTTTACAAACATTTATGAAAGAATGGGCTGTTTTGAAGAGCTCAGTGAATTCAAATGTGGTACTGTCATAGGATGCCACCTTTGCAGTAAGTCAGAAGAAATTTCTTCTCTGCTAGATATTTCTCAGTCGACTGTAGGTAGTATTATTGCGAAGTGTAAGTATTTAGGAACAAGAGAGACTCAGCCATGAAGTGGCAGACCACGTAAAGTAACAGAGCGGGGTCGCAGAATGCTGAGACTCAAAGTGCTTAAAAGTTGCCAATGCTCTGTTGTCTCAGTAACTGCAGAGTTCCAAATTTTCTTTGTCATCAACGTCAGCAGAGAAACTGCGCCTGGAGCTTCATGGAATGGGCTTCTGTAGCCAAGCAACTGCAGGCAAACCTCATATCACCAAGTGCAATGCCAAGCATGGGATGGAGTGTGTAAAGCATGCTTCCACTGATTTCTGGAGCAGTGGAACGTGTTATGTGGAGCGACGAATCATGCTGTTCTGTCTGGCAGTCTGATGGATGAATCTGGGTTTGGCAAATGCCAGGAAAATGTTTTACGTACCTGCCTGACTGCATTATGGCAACTGTAAAGTTTGGTGAAGGAGGGATAATGGTATGGGGTTGTGTGTCGGAGGTTGGGGTAGGCCCCTTAACCCTTATTTCCAGTGAAGGGAGCTCTTAATGCTTCTGCATACCCATACATTTTAGACAATTCTATGCTTCCAACTTTGTGGGATCAGTTTGGGGAAGGTCCTTTTCTGTTCCAGCATGAGCACAGAGCAAGGTCCCTAAAGACATGGTTGGGTGAATTTGGTGTGGAAGAACTTGACTGGCCCACACAGAGTCATCAAACACCTTTGGGATGAATTAGAATGGACATTGTGAGCCAGGCCTTCATGTCCAACTACAGTGCCTGACCTCACAAATGCTTGTCTGGATGAATGGGCAAAAATTCCCACAGACACACTCCAAAATCATGTGGAAAGCCTTCCTAAAAGAGTGGCAGCAGTCATAGCTGCAAAGGGGGGACCAACTCCATATGGATGCCTGTGGATTTAGAATGGGATAAAAGTTCCTGTAAATGTAATGACCAAGTGTTCCAATATTTTTGTCCGTATAGTGTATACTGCTATCTCAATAACCCTTTTTATATATGCAGTATATCACAAACATAAGCAC
Organism: Mormyrops attenuatus; assembly: GCA_026777985.1. Classification (NCBI taxonomy): domain Eukaryota; kingdom Metazoa; phylum Chordata; class Actinopteri; order Osteoglossiformes; family Mormyridae; genus Mormyrops; species Mormyrops attenuatus. The sequence continues at coordinate 15,669,245 of JAODKC010000038.1, forward strand.
ATGCATAAAACAAAACAAACTGAAAACAAAAGTGAAATTCTGTATAGACATAATTATAAAATGATCTTTCTAAAAAGACTAACTCAGCATTTCATACAGATATATAGGATATTAATCAATGATTCAGGATGGAGAACCAACCCATCACTGGGTACACTCACACACCTTCCATTAGCCTCAGTGTGTTTTAAGACTGTGGGGGGGGGGGGGGAACCAGAGCACCCGGAAGAAAGCCCAGGACAACATAGAACATGCAAACTCCGCACACACGGAACCCTGGCTGAGACTCGAACCCAGGTTCCAGAGGTGTGAGGCGACAGGGCTAACCACGGCATCACCATGCCGCCCCCAAGATGCTTACTTACTTGTTTATTTTGCCATGCATCTCTGTCATACAGATGCATGATTCAACTGTATACCAAAAAAAAATTGTTTTAGCATAAGTAATTTAAATATTAAAGTAAAATGTGGGGTCACCATGCTGTGGTTCCCAAAATAACCACCAGTATGCATGCACACTGATCAAAACACATTGCGTTTTTTCCCTTTTTCCTTTTTTTAAGGTGCCTATCCACGACTATCACTCAGTTTCAGACTGAAAAGGAATATTGGATACTTCATACTCCAGACTTACATGCCCTCCATTTTGATCACCATCTTGTCTTGGGTATCGTTTTGGATCAATTATGATGCCTCTGCTGCCAGAGTTGCTTTGGGTACGTTCATTATCATTAAAGCTTAAGAATTAAGAATTTTCTTCATGTCCAAGAAACTGCAGCTTGAATATGATATGAGAATTTCAGTGGACAGCAAATTACGGGGTATCGAAGAATACATCCAGGGTAATGAGGCAAAAGTTCAAATAAAGAACAACAGAGAAAATAATGAGTGGGTTGGACGCTTGTCGATTTATGAATGAGGTTACGAACTACTTCATTTAGAAGGGGTTTTGAGAAACACTCATTAATCAACAAATTATCTTAAATACTAGGTAACGAACTACTTGGTGCCATGAAGTTTTCGGCTAATGTACCCCTGAAAATTTATCTAAATTTATCCATTAAAAATTACATTTTGTTATTACTTAATGTGTTGATTTTACATAATGTGTTGTTACATGGTGTGTGACAATGCATAACGTAACAAAATTTTCAATTTTGTCACAGCATTATTACATAATGTGTTGTTATAGACCCTCTGAACAAGTTACATTATTGTTTGTAGGATGAAAGTGCCTGATTACTGCCTCTGCTTCTCCCTGTGATTGTGCCCTTCTCTTACCTTCCAACCTCACTTAGCCTTCAACTACTTAGTTCACTATGTAATTTTATTTATTTATTCCCGTATTCCACAAGGAATACTTTATCTAGCTCTGTACCTTTGTTTAGCTATATTTTATTATAATCTGATTAGCTGTAGCGTCTGCCCGAATTGTCTGGTCTTCCAGGGATTACAACTGTATTGACAATGACTACCATCAATACACACCTGCGTGAGACACTACCTAAGATTCCCTACGTCAAGGCCATAGACATGTACCTGATGGGCTGTTTCGTCTTCGTCTTCCTCGCCTTGCTGGAGTATGCTTTTGTCAACTACATCTTCTTTGGACGAGGCCCTCAGATGCAGAAGAAGATGGCTGTGAAGACTGAGAAGGCCAACAATGACCGGGGCAAATATGGCAATACAGTAAGACCTTGAAATACATTTTTTGATATTATCTAAACACAACTGAAAAAGCAACTGATTCATTTATCGTATAGATATACTTTATTCAGAGACATATGTTTTGGCTCAAAATACATCAGTAATGCATCAAGATTCAAGATTCTTTATTTGTCACATACTGTAAATAGCTGTAACCAGTACAACATGCAGTGAAATGAACCCCTGACCGATCCAAAGACTGTGCAAACAAGAGCCAAGAATTAGAGTCACA
>JAODKC010000038.1:15692209-15736545 GCA_026777985.1 Mormyrops attenuatus
TTTTTACTGTTGTACTTGGGAGACACCATCGACCGGAATCAAATTCCTTGTATGTGTTCGCTCACATACTTGGCCAACAAACGCGATTCTGATTCTGATTCTGATAACAAGTTTTGCACAAGTCATGCCTCTGACATAAAAGTGGCAATTTCTTATTAATTTTGAGGCACTGAACACAAATTTAACAGTGGAAAGATGAGCTTGTCAGTGGTTTCAATGAAATCAGCAATGCTTTATTAAGTATTTCAGAAATATACACATAAGACATGTGACAAGTCTACCTGCAACTTTGCTTTGCATGCCTTCATTTATACTGTAGGGATCACGTGTGCAGTACTTCTGACCGTCTTTAATTTCATAGTGCATAAATTTACTGAGTGAATCTTTCATTACAGCACATTAATATTCATGTTCAGCACATTTAAATCATGACGAATTGGACCTTTTCACATCAGAAGCATTTTCATTGTTGTCAGGTTTAATGCAATGAATTAGAGTGGTTACATTCCATAATAATGTACACACATTTTCAAGGTAGTGCAGAAGTCCGGTTTCAACAATAGAAAATGGGTAAATCAGCATCTTACCAATTGTCTTGCAGTTTATGAGATGGAGTAGTACATGGAAGATCATACGAAAGAATGAAGGAATCAAACATGCATTTCAGAAGCATGTGTTTTCTCTAATGTCCTCTAATGTTTCACAATGATTAAATCTCACGCTTAAGTATTTCAGGTGTTGAGGGTATCCTCTCTTTCAGTTCAGGAGTGTTAGCTATAGGAAAGAGTATGATATGTTGTATGTATCAGAGCTGATCCATGATGACTTCCTTGTTTAACGTCTAAACCTGCCAGTCATGAATCAGACCAATTTGTAGCCCGGACTCCAGAGAGTATTGAGAGTATACTGAGAGTATACTGAGAGAGAATACTGAGAGTATTCTCAAAAGAGACTGGAGTCCGAAGAAGCAAATACATGATTAGTTTCCACTAGTTATTTTGAATTATGATTCAAAGCCAAAGTATGGGTAAAACATTTTTGTTGTTTTCTAAGGTTCATGATTAAAGACATGCTTGTTCTAAAATGACCAAATATATGACAGTTTGATGAGTGCAGATTCCCAGCACCTTGTCCTTGTTGAAAATGTTCTCGTATTAATCAAATATTAAAGTGAATTAGCACTCTTACATTGTTTTTTGTATTTCTTCTATCTTAATGGAAGATCTCTTAAAATGATACATTTAAGAATATTTAATGTGGAAAGGCCTTTGGGCCTAAGCAAAGAGCACTCCATTACTGATCATTGCGAAATGTCCTTCCATTTACAGTGAACAACAACGATTGTATCAAAGAGCGGATGTAACTTGTTACTGTAGTATATGTTTTTCCTGATATAATTAGCATTAATCTTTTAAATTGTTTTATATGGTTTGAACTGGGGTGTGGTTTTCAGCAGAAGCTATGGGAGGTACAAATTAAGGCTTGGTTCCTACATTCAGAAGGGTGCAGAAGCATGTGAATACATAGAGTACTGATGGAGGTGCCCATCTTACAAAGCAGGCCTGCCAGAAGTGTGTGAAGCAGAATATGTCTCTGCCAGCAGGCTTAACAACACTCTGAAAAAAAAATCAATAAATGAAAATGGTATGATAAATCAACTGTAAATTGAGTCAAGTTTTTCTTTAGGTTTTGTTAAATAGCTATCTAATAAATAAATAGATGAATTTTATAGGGTCTTTTTCTTCACAGTAGTGAAAGAAAGAACCATGGATTGCTATACACTTGGACCTGTCCATGATTCTTCACAACTACAGAATTTTATACTGCGTTCCATTTACCTCGGAGGTCGGAACTCGGAATGACGTCACATACGAATTATCATTAAACCAGTACAAGAAGTACAAAAAGCCATTTAGCAATACCAGGGACCCGTATCAAAAAGCAAGATATTTTGCTTAGCCGGAAGGTACCTCAGTTGAAATGGCCTTGATCTTCGTTCACTTACAATTAGCCCGAACTACCTTAAATCTGACAGATAATCCGACTAAACATGAAATCCAATTCTAGCCCGGTTAATTGTTAGCCATTGTTAGCAATATCATTTGATAACACATTACGCACGGTGCTTTACGTATAAAACTCCGTACCAACACATCCACAGATAAGTTGGATGGTATAGTGTGTGCGACCGATTTAATGAGCCACAAATAAGAAGTAGTGCTTAAACAGTATAAAACTACAACTTTCACTTCAGTTGATAAGTTGTGCACCAATCCTGGATTCTGAACTCGGGATCTCCGAGAAGCGGGAGCGCGCATGTCGTCACTTCCGACTTCAGTACTTGGAAACCGAGTTCTGATGGCAAATGGAACGCAATATTATTATGATTCGTATTTTTATGTTCCTGTGGTAACCTGTAATGTCAGAGTTCTGAAACTGCTTGAAAGTTCTACTGTCTCCTCAGTTCTTGCAGTGTTCAAAGAGAGATTGTGTTATCTGAGAAGAGCAGAAATGGAAAATATGGAGAACCTTCACATTAAATTTCGGATTACCTTTTGGTGAACGAAGGCATCTTCGACAATGCTGCGTATCTTTCTCGTATATTTCAGTTCATAACTCGCTAAAATCCTTTTGTAGAAACATGAAAAAACGCTGACTAAATCGGTAATCTGTCTTCTTGTCAAAACGTCCATTGTCGGAAGTATTACAGTTTTTAAAATCAGGTTAAATCGGCAAAAAAGTGTCACCTTTTATTGTTTTACCTGCACCGGGGGCGTGTAGTACCGCCCTCACGTGAATATCGCTATTCGCATTCTAAATAGCCGAATTACCGCGTATTCAAATCGCATTCGCATGGTAATTTGATGAACAACGCAACGATGAAACGTGATCCAGATACATCCCCATCTGCACCATAAAATTGGGGGGGGGGGGGTTGTGGCCAAGTGTGAATGGCTCATGCTTACACATGAGAGCTCCTACATATTCAATGGGAGGAGGCCAGAAATAGTGATATGAGTTAGGTTTTTCTTATTTATTTATCCAGCTGAATGTTGCAACTACACCATTTAGTCACCTTCATGTACCCAAGACTTGATCTGGTGATCAAATATCTGGGATCAAAACAAACTGCCACCATTGCTTACTATGTTCTTTTATAATGTTTCTTCAAGTGTTCCAAACTGTATTTTGCAATGTCTATACTTTGATGTCAAATTACAAACTTAACATAAATCTGACATAGTCAGTGAAAGTGTGTTCCCTACCCCTAGTCCATATCAAAATTAAAGTCACCATTGATAGCGGCGGCGTTGAGAAAAAAAATGCTGATTCCTCAATGTTTGATGAAGGCAGAGAATACCAGCCAAAAGTGAGATGAGAAAAGCAGTGTCAGCATTAGGAGTGACAGTGTTGAGAAAACACTGCCAATTCCTAAGTGCTTGATGGGGGCAGAGAATACCAGCCAAAAGGTGGATGAGAAAAGCAAGCTAGAAATGCCACAGAGGGCCACAATCAACGAGGGCTCCTGTTTTCCACATGTGAAGCAGCATTCCAATTTCAGGTTCCAGCCGAGAAAAAATGCAGAGTTCCACAAAAAGGCTGGTTGCAAAGAATGGTTAGAGGAGAGTTTTTATCCAGCACCGGAAAAATATCAAGAAGCTCGGAGGTTTTATGAAGCTCTCCAACTTGACGAGGAGGGAGAGAGATTCCGATGCCAGCCCCAGCATGACCGGATGATGGGATGGAGGCCACAACCTCGATGTCACGTTCGATACGGGGAAGCAGGCGAAGGGAGCCATTAATGCTCTGAAATGGGGTTTATTCAGGGCAAACGGGGAACAACACGGAACAAAAGCAGAAAACTACAATGACAGATCTGTGGAAACGGACTAGAACACGGATTGAAATGCACAGGACAAACACGATTAAACAGGAAACAGCTGGTAACAAGCGGGATTCACACGAGGTAAACGAGGTGGGCGTGGTCCACATGAGGGCGATACGAGCAGGTCATCACACTCGAAGAGAGTCTCAAAGAGCCCCCGCTAGAGATGAGTCAGGATGGAAAACCAAGCAGCCACAGCTTGGATACTTTGAAAGGCTGCAGTATGGAGAAAGATTCAACTGCAACAATCCCAATCGCCTTGACCTTATCGAAGGCCGAGGACAATCGCACTGGCCCCAACATCAACCTGGTTATGGCCGCAGGAGGAAGGAACAAGAAAAGAGGCCTGCAAAGTATTATTATTATTAAATAAAAAAACTTAACATTAAAAATGTGTTATTGTAGTGACTGGACACTTTAACACATTTTGCATAATTCTACAACATGGCTCTCAAACTTGAATTCTTTACTATATGTGCATAAAATTTACAAATGTGAATTTAGTAGTGAACATTCCTCCTAAAGATTCTCTTTACAAATTAAACTGAGCAATAATGTAGAAAAATCTCTCTTAAGATTACTTAAATGGGGACATCCTAAAACGCTTATCGTGAAAAAGCTTAATGTGGTTAAAAGTACCAAAACAGCAATAAACAGCGATAGCGATAACAGCGATAAGCAAAAAAATCAAAACCGAAATGCTAGGGATATGGATTTTATGGAGAGGAAAACGCTTAACGTGAGATAAAGTACATGTTCCTAACATTTCGGTTTTGATTTTTCTGCCAGGTGCCAGTCTTTATTACCAGATATGTCTGAGAGAAATTTGGTGATTATTGGTCGCTGTTTTGGTTCATTGCAACAAAAGTCCCAATTCACAAACCAGTCCACCGACTGTCCACCATATGACAACAGGAATCCACATCTGAATTACCACCATTCAGATATTGCCAAGCGTCTGAAATAAGGTGAGCACCATTACAGACGAAGGCAACAGCTGTGACTGAAAATAATTTTTATTGCAAAAAGAATTTCAGGTGATTTTCTTCATTTAACAGTCCTTGCTTGTAAATAAATTTCTAGGTATTCTGTAAGGACTTCCTTGGACTTATGTCTCGTTGGCGCCACCTGCTGCTAATGCATGGTGTGACTGATTTGAACATAAATAGAAATCTATATACATTTAATGCTTTCGTCAGCTTGCTGTCATTTCACACACATGGAAGGAACTTGCATTTTTGCGTGGCATCAGACAGAACAAAGAGAAGATGGAATTATCCATGTACTATAAACACGAGGAAAAAAACTTTACACAACAATGAATTTGCATAATAGTGCAAGTAAACAGAAGGTGCAAAAAAGTTTGGTATGTATTGAATTATAACAGTAAAACAATTAAACAATGCAAATATATCTTTTTTGACCCGCAATAAATGAGTAGAACAAAATCAATAAAAATTCAGTCAATTCAATGAGACAGTGAGTATAGTCTTAAAGGGGCTTAGGCCCTACTAATGCTGGTAAATATTCATCCTTGCCATTTTTAAAGAAGCGAATAAGCAATGGAACAGATAAAAGATGTTAACAATGTTGGAAATGTGGTCTGGTTTCTAGTATCTCATCATTAGTTTTATTGTTTTTGTATTACATGGGCACCTGACAGCACACATTTCTAAATGAATAATTTCTAACCTCAAAATGTACCTTAAATATTCCATGAGATGAATCTAACACTGAGATGCAGACAACTTTTGGTTGAGTTTTCTGATGACTTACAAGTGCAATACCCATCCATCAATCCATCATCTAATCACTTATCCAAAACAGGGTCACCGGGATATATAAATAATGGGAAACCAAAATTTAGTTAATATATTGTCATATGTGCAGTATTCGTTTCAAATACGGGAATGTATTCAAATTGTACAGCAAGTGAGTGCAGGACTTACGGAGGTAATATTATAGTCTCACTAAGGACAAATATGTCCGTTACACAGCTGGATGCAGAGATAACGTAAGGATGCAGATGACTTAATGCAATCTGCACACCCCATCAAGCCGCAGGCCTCAGAAATGATAGAGGCAAGAGTCTGACATCACTGCGGCGTCTGGGAAGCGGGGCACCTTAATGTGTCGATGAACCTGAAGGACAAGAGCCACAGATAAATTACACACTAGAACTGCACGGTAACGTTTTATTTCAGTGGTGATTTAGATTGCAGAGTGAATGTTGTTGTGCTGAGGCTCAATTGTGTGAGTTATTGGGCCATGGATTAACCCTTCACATTGCAGAACACTGTGAATTTATTCATTTTGGAAAATTGCGTGTGCATGTGTGTCTCAGTTAGTGTGATACTGTTGACCATGCCACTGATGAACTGTCCAAGAATCCAGCACCTCATAGTAGAGACCATATTAGAGGGATTATTGATGTTCATGCATGACAACAGGTGAACCTCGTGGAGATTAGAACAACCATGAGAACGAACAGCATGACACACATACAAGAGGTAGAGAGAAAAGGGAATTAAGGGATTAAACAATCAGGTAATGTTTTGTTTTCTTTTGTGACAAGCAAGGTGACATGAAGCACAGATCAGCAGTAGTGTTTACCACCACACAGACCATATATTTGTAGGGGGGCCCCGAGGTTTTGGTGGCTTTTACCCACGCACAGTAACTACACTAGGAGGGCCCCCAAAGTGATTTTTCGTGTGCGGCCCCAGAAATAACAAACCTGCCCCTGCATATCATCAAGATGCCTCTGGCTCTGGCTCCAGTGCCTGTGCTTGGTATATTTTTCCACTGTTCAGGTATTTCATTATTCCCTTTGTCATCTACTCATTTTCTGTACCCACATATCCCATGCAGGAAGCAAAGCAGTGAATAACCCAGGACTGGGCATTGACTCGTTCTCGTAATAATATATAATTCTATTGTATCAAATATAATATAAATGTAAAGAGTTTCAAGAATAAATTATTTTTCGGTATTTCTGCCTAAAAACAAACAAATCATATTCATATTACAGTTGTAAGATGCCTGGAATCGTTTTAAAGTGTTTCACTGAAACTTGAAAATGCATGTCAAGCAGGTTTGGCTCCGGGATCCTCCTGAGGGCCTGGGGGAGGGAGGAGTTGGGTTGCAGCTCTGGTTTTGCCACAAAAGTTTCACAGTCCAATTTATTTTTGGCAACCGCAAGACTACAGAGAGGTTCAAGCAACCCAGTATCTAGAAATGTTCTTTATTTTATATTTCTTTATTATCTTTATTTAAATATGGAACGGCTTAAGTCCAAATTTTTGTCTGAAAACCTCCTTTCCATCTGTGATTAAGCCCAGTCCAAAATATTCAGAACTGAGAACTTCTGTCATGATAGGGTATTCAGGACCTGACAGTCCTTAGTGCCTCCGATAAAATTACAAAGTCAGATAAGTGGTTATTAACTGTCCACTGGCAGTTGGGCATTTGGTGCACACTAATTAATTGGTAAGGAGCTAAATAAATAAATACCTTAACTACTTCAGTTGACCCACACATATGACGGACTGAGACTGTAAAATGACATTGCCTGGTTGTGTCACGCCCTGTCCTCCACGTCGGCCTGACCTTCCTGTCTCCTTCCTCACATGGTCCTGATGGGTCACACTAATGTTTATTGCCCCTCGTGAGTCTCTGTATTTAAATACCTGTTTGTCTTGTCCTCTCTAGTCTGGCCATTAATGTTGCTTCTCCTGTCCACCATGTAAATCTCCAAGTCCATCCCGGTTCTTGCCCTCTGATTTTTATCCCTCGTTATCTGGTTCATATCCAGCGCCAATGCGTTTAAGTTCAATAAACCCCCCCTTTTGTTTCACCAAACGCCTGCCTCTTTAGTCACTCATCCTGCTTGGCGTGACAGGTTTCAAATTGCTAGGAAGATGAATCAGATATTTTCCAACCTTAAAAATTATGTTGCTTTATCTGACAGATAAGTGTTGAAGCTTCTTTTGCCAGGTCAACTCAGGCATTGTAATCCTTACAATCACAATTGTAGAAAATGATAAAAATTACTTTATTCTCTAGCTCATTTATAGGAGAAATCTGTGAGAAGGGCAGCTAACAACATTCAGGTTTCCATGTTGCACCTATTCATTACGCCATACTCTACAAATACAATACAGCCAAATCTCATTCTTTCACGTTGTATTTCTTTGAACAATAAAAACTGTTTCAGTCATTCATTGAGGTTGGTTTTAGAAATATGCATTCTAAGGAATTAGAATAAGTTTGATAAATTATTGCTCCCAGGGGAAAATTCTTGGATGTTTGATCCAAATTTGACAAGGTATTGATCCTTTTCTGAAGGGTATCCAAACAAATTTAGTAAAAACCCTGCAAGTAGACATCCCTACTTATGCTCATTGATTAATGTTTCCTAATCCCCACATAGAGGACGTTTGTTTAATAACAAAAAATTGATGACACATCCAATACTTTATATGTCTTAGTGATTCTTTAAAACCTACTGAAAACCACAAAGAGAGATTATATATGTAGTATCTCCCAACCGCCCATGCTGTTTGTGAAATTTGGGCTGTAGGTGAGCTCGACTTCAAGCATGTTCTTTAAGCTCTCAGTCACATTCTGATGACTCTTTCCAGTCCCGGTGGATACAAGCATCATTCATAGAGAAAGCAGCACCAAACTTCTTACAAGGAAAACAGAAGTATGCATCATGCTGGCCGGAATGATTAAGCCACAGTGATAACATGCAGCAAAAAAATCACTCCCTACTTCCAAGAAGTGTTGTGGGCTATTCTTTCAAAACTGCGTGGGCGAAATTGTACTTTTTATGCTTTCCCTGGGAACAGATGAACTTGACCAGTGCTCTTTTTGCCCTTTGGAAGCGAGAATCATGTTCATTAATTTGATATATAGCTATTAAATTTTCTGTGATCTATTCCCAAATGCAAAAATTGCTAGCAAAAAAAATTCTTAAAAATGAAGTTCTAGGATTACAACACAGCTAGACAAATTACTCAGCTGCTGGAAAAATATCAAAGTCTGCTAACATTAAACACTCTAAACTCTATCAAATTAGTTATCTAGTTCTAAGAAACAGAAGTAAAACTGGCGAACACAAATCAGTGAAATTTCAGAGGATGAATCCTCTTCTTTTTATAATCAAATCACAGTGTTTCCATGCTAAGTTTCAATTCTAAACGTATAGCATTTATTTACATTACATTAGTATTTACATTGGTATGGAAATGGTTTGGCCTTTCTGCAGTTATGAACAATTATGAATTCACACATGGCCTTGGTTTGCACAGCGACATTGAAATGGGCACCTGGAAGCATGTAAAGCACCTTCAGTAGTTACAGAGTCATACTGCCGATATGTATCATGCATGTGTTGTCCAGTTTCGTTAGCATCTAGTTAGGGAGATTTTTTTCTGGATTAATATAAAATAGGTACATGTACATGTTAATTTCCTGGCTTCCTGGGGCACTGTGGTAATGGGTGTCACCTGTCACAGTCAGCCGTGGTGCTGGGAACCAAAACCAAGGAGCAAAAAAATTCTCTGAAGCTCTCACAAGCTGGAGAGCTGGATTTTTTTTTTTACAAGGCATGTATCACACTATTCTTCAATGTGAAGCAGCTTTCTTTTAAAAGGCAACTTTCCATCCATCCATCCATCCATCCTCCAAGTGCTAATCCGAGTCTAGGTTGTGGGCACACCAATGCAGTCCTTTATCTGTTACCAGGGGGTCACCATAGATGTTGCTGTCTCTTTGACCATGGGCTTATACAGAGGTAAGGACCAGACAGGTCACATAAACAAGGAAGCTAATGGATGGCGGGATGGGTAGAGGATGACAGCTGTGAGCTTAGGGGGGCTTCCATAAATTGACCACATGCTGGCCTGTGCTGTACTGCCAGCACCATGTGTTTTTGCATGCTGAGGAAAAGCAAACTGTGAGGGAGCCTAGCAGACATAGCACTAGGTTTCTGTTGATCGAATTTCAGCCCCAGAACACCAAACAGGAAAATCCAGCCCCAAAGGAAACAGCTGCAGAAAATGTTTGTGTCAGAACTTATGCACTATTCCATGCAGTGCAGAGCAGCATTGTGAAACCAGTGAAAAAAATTGTGCAATTTATTACTATATGATACTATATGATATAAAATAGTTTTTCTATTTTAATAATTTATCGAAACATGCATTTTGCTTATTATTTTTATATATAACAAGCATATTTATTATGCTTGTTATATATATAGCAAGAAATCCACATAACACAGTAGCTGAATGTATCATAAACTCTTGAACCACTACCTACATGCATACATGTATATTGTATAGTATAGTATAGTATAGTAAAATGTGTGTACAATACAGAATGCAGGTGGAAAAGCATTTCAATAAACAATTGTTTATATGACAAATAAAGCTTGAAACATATATATCAAAGGAGCTGTTCAAGGCTCAGGTGCATGCGGTCAGTGTCTACAGGGGGTAGATTGCATTTATATGGTCCAGCAAAAGTCCAAAGGAGCAATATTTCCTAAATTAGTCTGAATTTAAAATGTTAGTTAATTTCACTCTTAATAAAACAAACAAGGTAAACTTCAGCTTCAGCTATTATACTTTTCGGGGAAATTGCGGTTTTTAAGATGCACAAGGAGGACACAGTGTACAACCAAGGTAACATCACCCGCTGAAGATATTTGTGCTATGAGAAGATACAGTGGAATAGAACTGTACCAATCCAGTCTCTGTGTAACTGCACGAAACTGCACACAGTAAGACAGTTGAGCACTGGCGGAATATTACATTACGTGTTACTTTGAGGGACCAGTCCTGCCTTGGCTATTTTTAGAATGCCGAACATAGTTAAACATGAATTCCACCGATATATGATCATGGAGTACTAACTCATGTTATTGTGATCTAAGACAAATAACACAGATTATGTTTTTGCACGTTTTGCAAGTAATACATATATTTTTCATTTCCAGGTGGCATTCTAGCCACCTCCAGAGTCCTGGGTTTCATTCTCCTGAGGCAGTATGTATGGAGAATTATGTGTTCCCCTATTTTCCAATATATACGGTTATATGAATTGGTTCCTCTGAATTTCCCATTGTGTGTGTGCGCTCTGAAATGGAGTGGAATTCTAACTAGTGCCTTATGTTTGCTGGAAGAGCTTCTAGGCTCACTGAATAGACAGTTATGGACAATTCATGTATTAATTAGATACATTTTACCTGTTAAAATAATCCATTGATTAGTGGGAAACTGATGATTAAACCATAACGTAAATATTTTCTTTTCATACAGGTATAGAAGTAAAGAAATGTTGTTTTACTTTAGGTAAATTCGCTGAGAAAAATGCACAATTTAGTAACTGTGCTCACTCATAATTAGCAGAGTGAAATGATTTTTATTCTCTCCTTTCAATATTCAGAATAGAAATGCCTTGTGATTTTTGGTTAAAGTCCATGCACATAAACTTGACCTATAATTAACAAAGTTAATGTGTTATGATAACAAATTACAGTTTTTCCTGAAACAGGGCTGACCACCCACACCCTACAAAGGCCTGATGGTACAGCACAACACTAAAAGGATTAATTAAAGCAATAATTTGTAAAGAAACAGGCTTAATGTGTTTTCAGTTAGCATCTGATTTGAAGTGGCAGTGTTATTTTGTTAACAATAACATGGGTTTGTTCAGGGTTGGAATGTGATTATTTGTGCCTAATTGTCCCTGGACTTTGGTGTCCCCTTATGATAAAATTGCTGAGTTTGGGGAGGGGGTATCCCATAATTAATTTTGCTGGCCTACTAGCTAGGGATGGGCAAAGACACACTAAAAATGTATTTTAATATAAGATACCAAACACCCTAATGGTAAGTGTATCAAAATAAAGTACTGTATTTTTGTATTTTAAAAATACTTTTCCAAGGGAGCATGAAGTCACTTCGCAAACCTTCTATCGACATATGTCATGTGTCCCTTCACCAGTACACTGACTCAGTTGATTAACTGGACAATGTTTGTGAGCACCAACTGTTATCGGCCTAATGAGGCATATAAAATCTATAAAATCTGACAGATTTAAACAATCAACAGATCAAATATTCCGACTTACCTACTAAACCCCAGATCCCCACATATCCCTATGATTACTCAGACGAAGTTTAGTTTTTACAGTAACCAAGAGTTTGTTAAACAAACAGTTTTTTGATGACTCAAAATTGTATAATAATCTAATTACTTAGTGTTTGGTAATGAAGGGCCTACTTTGCATCAGCAACACTAAGTCATTCATACTGTAAATAGACAATGGATAGCACGTTTATTCATAGGAACTAGTTTTGTAGCTAATTAATTATTTGATTATTATAATAACTTATGGGTCAGAGTCATTCACGCAATGGTATAAAAATACATGATGTGATTAAACAGCTACTAGAATTAGGGTACAATCATTTAGTAATCAGTTGTGTAGTTATCAACCATTGGACATCTATTTGAAAGCTGAAAGCAAACATTTAAGCACTTAGGCAAGAATTTTTAAATGATTGATATGTCTTGATTTTAAACATACACAGAAATGTAACCAGAAAGTAGCAACTGAACTTGTCAAGGAGTACAAACCCAACCCTAACCATTGAACCTATTGAGAGCTACAGAATGTGGGTTTGTTTAGAACAGGGGTCACCAACATAGTGCCTGCAAGGACCACATGAGTCGCCCGCGGACCTGTTCTAAAAATAGCACAACTCACCAGTGAGCAGGGTCTAAAATTTAATTTTATCCTATTGCTATTCTTCTTTAATCACATTTGCATTTATATGGATTTCAAAATGGTAGCCCTTCGTATGGCTTAATACCTGTGAAGTAGCTCTCAGTTTCAAAAAGGTTGGTGACCCCTGGTTTAGAGGATACGCACATGTGGTAAAAACATTATTATTACTGAAACTCTATAAACGTTAAATAAAGAAAACTACATATCAGGTACTTCAAAACAGTTCCAAAGTTCCACCAAAAAACAGGCAAACGTGTGAGTGTGGGTGAGACAGTAAGAATGTGATCGAGTGGGTGTGTGTGAGAGAGGGTGTGTATTGAATGAGTGTGTATGTGTGTGTTTTACAGTGTTTTAGGCTACAAAAATACAAAACACTTAAGTATTTTGATACAAAATATGAAATCATTTTCATCGATCCCATCAACTACAAATTACAGAATTTTGTATTTGAAATAGATTTTTAAAATACATGTATCATAAATACTGCCCATCCCTGCCACTAACCCATCCACCCACTGGCAAAATGCTTGGTATGCTAGATTTCCAGTCCAGGCCTTGGTTGGTTATATTGATCATCATCAGCACATATAATCATTAAATAAATATCATTAAATAAGAAGAGCACAATCAAATTCTTTATTCCTTTACCTGAAAAATGTAGTCAGTCCAGAAAGGTAATGTTCAGAAAGACAAACATTTCTATGGCAGCATGCCTCAGAGGGAAACAGATTCGAAGGTTACGTTGTCAAGAGACACCCAACAAACCACAGCTGCAGAGTCACCAAAGAACTGAATCAATATATTTTCATGAATGGTGATTTGTAACTGTCTGAACATCATCAACATTAAAGCTTCTATACATCATATGATCAAGAGCAAATGCTTACTGTTTTGCAAAAGCTTTCCTTTAATCATGTTTTGCAGAATTTCACATTCATTAGAGAATTCCTGTATATTGACTTAGAATTGTTTCTTTTAGAATGTATTTACCACTGTCCAGTTTATGAAAAACAAACTGAGTGAAAATGGTTCATAAAATGCATTAAACATTAAAAGAAAATGCCATACGTACTATAAATATGTATTTACTAAAGACACAGAACATGTATCTCTGACGTTGTCTTGGTGTGTGTCTACGGAACCCGGGAGGGGACATGAAAAGAAAAAAAAAAAAAGATAAACATTTGTGAGATCTCGCAAAACATTAATAACTGTTCTGTGTCCATTTCAAATACAAAAGATGGAATTTTGGCCTATTTATCGACTAATAAGTATAAATCTAAGTGATACAGACATGTCCTGTTAGGTGTGCTTTACGCAGTAAACTATGGGGGACAATGCATACTACCATATGTGTTCATATTATGTGTTTTTAAACTCATTTATTTATACTAATTCACCGCCAGTGACTTTAAGCAAGACAGACGGGCTGTTGAACATTAAGTGCGCACACAAACATTGAAAAAAAAAAATATATATATATAAACACATTGAAAGATTTTACAGCCGGAAAACTGCATATAAAGCTGACTTTACCGCGGTGTTTAAATTCCATTTCCAAACATGTATACATCATCAATCGAGAATATCAGGGAGGCATACACGAAAGTGGGTTCGAGTTTAAACCTTAACTCTTGCACCGCGGTAAAATTAACTTTATTCAGTTTTCCGGCTGCCATATCTTTCAACAAAAGCGAATACCACCCATTTTTCAGGTTCATGTATACCGTCACATTTTTAATGAATATTTCAATGGTCACTTTATGATCAATAGCCCAGCTGACTTTCTTACAGTTACTGGCAGTGAATGGATGTAGTACAATTATCAATAAATAATTTTTTTTTTCTCCCGGTAATGTTTTGCGAGATCTCGCACATGTTTATCTTTTTTCTTTCTCCTCCCATGTCCCCTCCCGGGCTCCGTATGTGTCTGGGTCCATCATGCAGCATACGTATATAAAATATTTCCATGTTAAATAATGAAAACACTGACAACCTATTGGTTGATTGTGACATATGCAAAATTATGCTTTGTTGTTACCTGTGTCCTGCCTTTAATTAGGATTCAAATTATATAAATGAAGGTAACCTAGTTATTCTTACATGTAAAGATATTGCACATAGCTTTAGTCAAGCTAATGTATGTAATACTGCTGATTTTTTGTTTCTTTCTCCCCCCCCCCAATTTCTGTTCTCTATTCTTCAGGAGGGACTCAGTAAACAGACAGTTTCAGGAAGAGTCATACGGCTCAGTAACAATGAGGCTTAACTTATGAGTAATATCTGAAACTCCTCCAAATGTACGTAATAATGCTCTGATATTTTGAATACAGCACGTTGTTTTACACAGACAAGTTCGTATGACAAGGAAAAGCTTGTTTGACTAATGCAGTTATTATAAAGCTGAGTAATATTTTTCACAATGACAGATTTTTATTTGGAAATGCGAATGTTATTCCAGTCACGCATGACAATGATCCTTCTTTAGCTTAATAAGAGCCAGGATGCAGTATTCCCATGTCTGTGCTGCTTTATTTTACTGTTAACTTACGAACACTTTTTTCAAAGCACTGCAGTGGTTTACCAGTAAGAAGTGTATATTGTTTGTACTGGTAAAATTTCAAAATCACATTATTTGAACTGAATTTTAAATATGAATTCACATGATTTCAAAACGAGCGTAATGATGTTATGCATCTCAGCCACATTCAAAGAGGACATCCTGGATGAGTCTGTATGAAAAGTATACAGTGCACTGGATTTGACAAATAAGTGGCACAGTTAGTCACTTTTATCCATAGTGGGAATAGACAGATTTCTAACCAATTTTGAATAAACAGTATTATTAAAATGAAGTGAAACTGGGACCATTTTTACATATTAATAATAATTTGTTAATCAGGCAATAAAACGTTTAACTAAGTGAGGTAACACAACAATGCCACACTGAAAAGTAATGTATAAATATCTGTCTTTTTATCTAACTGGTTCTACATGTATGTGTGTCTGAAGATGACATCATCTCAACAGCTATGATTCCAGCTAGTCCGGCTAGACTCCTACCAACAAGGAACTTAATTATGCATCTCACAGTAGGTGAGGCACCATCACAATTTTTTCAAGGCTACACAAAAGTAAATGCCATGCTTGCATGTGCATATCAAAATACTGAATATGGGGATTCTGTTGCGGGTGTGAGTGTCGGTGCGATGTGTCGCCATCAATTACAATACCATGCATATCAATGGTTATTTGTAGACAGAGAGAATTAATAATGCCATTTCTGTCTCTTTACCTTTATATATTTGAGAATAGATGTCTGAACATAGTATAGCAGCAGAAAGGCACAGGGATACAGCAGTTGAGGCTAGAGTGAGCCTTATTCATATAGATTGCATAAATGAGAATAAGAAATAACGAATCTATTTTCTTTAGTAATGCTGATTTCAGTTTTATTACTAGAAATTCAATCCTTCCAGTCTTATACTCATAAAGGGTACTGACTGACAAAAAATACGTTATAATTAATTTAAAAATACATAAATATCCTGCTCTCTTTAGAGTGAGAATAAGCAAAGAGAGGTAGAAGTATCCATGGATCCATGTTTTGCTCAGTGATCTAACACAGGGTTGTGGGGAAGGCAAAAGGTAGTGGAACAACCTGGCAAGGATGTCAGTCCGTACCAGCTTACATACATGAAATGGAATGAACCTTGTAATGGACCGGCAGAATCACCCTGACATTAGGACAGAGAGTACTTATATTTTCGACGTAATCATGTGGAACAAGAGTAGAAGCTGAATTACAATGGCAAAAGTGTATCTTATATTTTTAGCCAGATTTGTTAGCTGATTGTGAGCAAACACATGAAATATGTAAACAGCTTCAGAACTGGAATGGTTAAAAGCAGACGGACTACCTTTTTGTGTGTGAAGGGTTTTAATCCTGCCAGGTCATTCATCAGTCAGTGTCAACATCTAAGACTCTGAGTACTGTTGTCCCCACTAAGTAACCTCCTCGGGCAATAAAGTTTTACCAAATGAGACGCCTGACTCTCGTTTCAATAAGATTATGTGAAGTGGCCTCTTGTGATTGGACAGTCTGAGTTGCGTGTTTCAACATATTCCCTGTGGTTTGGGCTGAACACGCCCACTAGGGCGTGATGTAATGCAAACAAGGTTGCATTACTAGATTACAGGTGAAATCCACCGATCCAGAATAGCTGTGTTTTTTTTTTCTTTTTAGTCAGGTAAGTTGATATGATTAACAGGTTTTACGCTGTGAGTTTTTCGAAGAATGCCCAGTACAATAGCATTCCTAAGTACAGTCTTCAGTTGTGAGTCATTAAAGTCATTAAATTATATAATTCATCCATCTTTTAATTTCATATATATCTTGTTATAACCACCTGTCTCCTGTCTCAGACAGCATAGGGTGCAAGCTGGGGAACATCCTGGAAGGATTCTGGTCTATCGCAAGACACACACACACACACACACACACAATCATACAGTATGAGCAATTTATAGATACAAATTATCCTGTTGGACTTCAGGAGGAATCCTGCAAGACATGTGCAGAGCAGGGGCATGATCCAAAGGCCAGTGCTAAAGGTGTGAGGTAACAGTGCAAACCACAGAGCCACCACGCAGCCTCAATAGAATAATTTTGTCATATAATTTTTCAGTGTATTCTTCAATGTTGGAAAATGTTCAGACATTTAAGGCTGGCCACTAGGAATTACACAATTCTTAATTTTATATATGAAAGTACATATACACAATGTCAGATTAAATCAAATATACAATCCAAGTAAATGAAAAATATTTACTAATAAAAAGTTCCACAGTTTAGCTGGGAAACCGGTAAGCTGGAGGAGACAGTTACACCACTGTCTTCATTTAATGCTGCTTTTCCTCCCCAGCTCCATTTTAGAAGCCATATTGACTTCAGTCTCTCCATTCACAGTTTCATATACATTTACAAAGAATTTACCAATAATACTAGAAATAACCAATTAACTCACTAATACTCGTATAAATAGCCTCTGTCATGCTGACTGATACATCTGCAGAGCTTGGTGTAGTTCCTCTCTGTAAGTAAAATAGTGTGAAATTCTAGCCGAGGGCCAGAGTTGGCAGTTGTGATAAGGAATCGGGGAAACAGGTCATACAGCCTGTCCCACTGCAGGAGCTTCAGCCAGTGCATCAGGGCCCAAAGTGCTGTTTCTGCTTCTTGTGCCAGGTGCAGTGCCACGCAGCGTGCAGCTTGCTGTGACTGGTGAGACGGGGGGGGGGGGGGCGCTACTCGTTGAGTCTGAAAGATTTGAGTGGCTACACTAGCTGGCTAAAAATGGAAGAAAACTCCTTTTTAATGTGCCCGCACGGCACCTCTTTCAGCAGCCCACTCAATTGCTGAGCTCCTTTTTTTTTTTTACTAATCTGTAAGCTCTGATCAGGGAGAAGCAGGCTTGCTGCAATAAGACACCTGTAGTTGCCAGACAGGTCTGTTGGGTCCCTCCCCTGCGCTCTTGCTCCAAGTTCAGACCTGTGATCCCAAAGCACACATTGTTGTTATGGGAAATGTGGAGACAGAGCATGTACTCCTTGCTTTTCGCGTTACGGTGTCTGCTCAGCCTGCCTGGTTCTTACAGCGTACCCACGCAGGGGAGCTACAGAGCCCTCGAGTTTCAGCCATCCATGCTGGACTTCCAGGAACAGTAAGTATTACCCGTAAGTTCTGTTTAACATCTCGCTTCCTTGGTGTTTAGGAAGCAGTCTTTATTATTTCAGCAGTTCATAAAGTTATTTTATTTTATCATTTATAAAACGGCAGTATCTGAAATTACTTTTAGCCGTTCGTCACTTTTTAGGTCTATGTGAAAGATCTAAAAGAACTGAAATAACTCAACACGTTTTACTTTGAAGAAGGAAACTTAGGTGAAAAAAAACCCACAAACAACACAAAATACTTGGGGTTTTATGAAGGTTTGCAAGATTTGAAAGTTTAAAGTATGCATTATTTGATTAAACGTGATCCAGAATCAGAAGGGTGTGCTCCAGTCAGTGGGAGTGACCTGAACGACATTATGACACCTGCACAACAAATCAGCGACAGGTGCAGGTGTGGATTCTTTTACAATGAGCATAATACTCCAATAAGGCAATATAGATCCTGTCACGTTTCAAATTTACATCATATTTTATTATTAATCTGCATAACTATTTTGTTTGTTATTCTGTGTTTTCCTATATTCCAGTTCAAATAGGAACAGAATAATTCAATAAATAAACAGATACATTTCTGTTCTTTTGTGTATGTTCCAGCTATTTCCAGCGTTCTATCAATGTAAAACGCGAAACAGTTAGTGATGGTCAACATATACACATTGGGGTGATTGCATTGGAACCCACAGCTTGGTTTCTTTATAGTTTGCAAGCTGATCTTATACATCTGGACCAGATCACACTTATGAGTAGCCTTGCTTTTCGTTTTTTGGAAGACTTCTGAAATGCTGATTAATTTTTAATAGAATTAGCGTTAGGAAATTGTACTGGTGAAGTAAACGTGACGGCCATGTGTTCTGTCATCTGTGCAGGGCTGTTGGGGTACCAGAAATAAGAAAAGTTTATTTACACAATCCAAGCTCAGAAGAAACTATAATTTTAATATCAATATCTGCAGCCACTTCACATTTTTACACATCATTTTTTCAGAATAGAGTAAGTACTTATTCTCTTTTTAAAAATTATTTTATTATGATACTGTAATACTTTTGCTGCTTATTAAAACTATACTGTTCCTTTTTTTTACTCCAAGAATAACATAATGTTCCCTTATTCAGATAATTCTACCGAAAGGAAACACGTCTTTTGATGTAGTGTTTCAAGCCCGAGTTGTAGGCAATGTGGAAAACACCTTTTTCATTAATACATCTCACCATGGCATTTTCACTTACCAGGTAAGTACTGAAAGGTAACAAAATTTCATGCCACAGAACTGGTGCAGAGATAACACACCTTTCACTGACGTCCCATTTGAAGGTGTTTGGTGTGGGTGTACCTGACCCTTACAGACTGCGACCCTTCACTGGGTGCAGAGCAGCATACCCGCTCAACAGCAACTTGTCACCACTGGTAAACAATCCGAATCCATGCAGAGAAGCACTGCAGGTACCATCCTTGCTCTCTGGACGTGTGTCACTGCTCTTTGTTATGTCTGATTTGTCCAGCAAACATGATCTCAGCGAGGTTTCTCATCAGTTGTGTGTCATTTTGTGTTGGATCCACACTCATTAAAATGTTAAACAAAAAGTGAAAAAATTTAAGTTATTGCATTGGCTGCTACAACATACAGCCAGAATATTTCATTTATTTTCAATCACTATTCTTCACACATAAATAATCTGGTTAATAAACTAAGATTATAAAATGTATGATTCAGAGGAGTTTTTAGCTTCTCTGGTGAGATGCTACAGTGCAGTAGTTTTATAAGTTTCTGCCTGGTTACTTGCCTCCAGGTCGGGCAAATGCATGCCAGGTCAGAGGACTTTTACTTGGATCTGCCCAACGGTCAGAAAGAAGATACGACATTATGGGTTGGTCACCAGCATTCATGCATTTTATGATTTTTGAAATAAAATTTTCCAAGATTGGCTATAATCATTCCTTCCTTTTTTCAATTGACGTGGTGAACTCGTGGATACTAGCTTGCCTGACGTTTTGTCCGTTTAATGCAGGAGACGCCTGAGAAAAAAATGGTAATGAAGACCAGAATCACCTCAAGGGTCAAAGACAACCATACAGGTTTACTCAGAATCAAAGCCAAGTCTCCCACCCAAGAGAAGTATATCATCCTTCCAGTGAAGATGGCGATATCTACAGGTAAGAGTACAGATCACAGTGCCCCATAGTGATTATCGGGTTGAGCAAGCATTCTTCAACCATTTTTACCGATTGTTGTTCTGCCATAGCGCCTGGTGTGTACATTTCTAAAGAGATGCTGGATTTTGGTACACTGAGATCCCAAGGTAAGCCAAACTTATAAACAGATGTCTTCTCCTAAAACTTTCTTCCTGAACACAGTCAATGGTCAAAAATACAGGATATCTTTGGCAGCAGCTGAATGAAGAGCATGACTACAACTTTATGTTCTTGCATGCGACTTGCGTGTCTATCTTATGTTTTCCCTGTTTTTGTGTCTATTTATTATGCAGATCCTTCAAAACATATGAATGTATACCTTATAAATTTAGGAACAAAGGATGTGCCAATAAAAGTAGGTACCCCTTTTCAGGTATATATAATTGTCTAGTTGATCTTTCTTCAGTACGCAGTCTAACATTTTTTTGATTTACAGAGTGTTAACCCTATGCCATCAAACAAAGCACTCACAGTGGACTTTGAGCCAGTCACAGTGAAACCAGGAGAAAATACCAAAGTTGCAACTATTAGTTACCATGGTAAGTTGCAGGATCATTAAATTATCAAGATTGCAATATGTTTTGAAGCATGTTTTTTTGTCAAAGAACTGGATCAATGTAATGAGTTTAGTGCAATCTGCACATAATGACTGTGACTAACTATAGAACTGGGTTCCCTGGGTAAGTGGATGTTTATTGTTACAAATTCTTGCTATATGTCATTCTCAACATTCTCATCTGTCACAACAGTCAGGTCTGAGACACACTCAGCTTTACTGGTGGGGCCTATTTGTATAGATTTCAAATCTCCCTGGGTTTCTGCCTTGCCTCCAATCCATTCAGTTTTTTAAAAAGAATTTCTGACTGTGAATCCCTTTTGGTGTGTGACTGTGAATCCCTTTTGGTGTGTGAATTGTGTGAACGCTGAATCCTTTTTAGTGTTTGAAAAAAAAACTCTTCTGCTGAGTGATACTCCCGGCTGAATGTCCACAAAGTCAACAAAACCCCCCCAAAAAGAAAAAAACAAATAAAATGTGATTGCACCTGTGACATAGTATTGTGAATTTTATGCTGTGGAAATTTATTTTTCAGCATCAAAAGTATATAAAAGATCTCAATTTTCTGGTAAAATAACAATAAAGACAAATGAAGAAAGCTACACATATCTTGATATTCCATACAAAGCGGAAGTTTTCAATGGGTAAGTAATGCATTAACCTTATAGCAAATGCAACACAAAGGAAAATAATACAGAATTACTGAAGTTTTCAGCATTTCAGTTTTAGACAATGTATATACAGTGAATGAAATGAAGCCAAACCAGTTCATTGTTGGAGCTTATCAAGTATAGAAAGCTGTACAGTGATCCCCCGCCTGTCGCAGAAGTTATGTTCCAGACCCATCAGCAATAGGTGATAATCCGCGATATAGAAAGACTATATAAATAAACATTTAAATAAACATATAGTTTAAGCTTTAAAATACCCTTCCCGCATGCTTTAAACACCTGTAAACTTATTAAACACACTTTGTAAACACATATGATATGTGGATGTTAGGCTAATGATATGAGTAACATAATAATAATAATAATATGTAATATATATGTATGTATATACACACATCGCAGAGAACTGTGATGCGGCGGGGAAAAATCCGCGAAATAGCGTGGGTGCGAAAGCTGAACCGCGATATAGCGGGGGATCACTGTAGTCATATAATTTGTTCCACCCCCTCTCTGCCTCTGTTACCATTATATCCCATTCATCTCCTTTTGGGAGATCAAGAACCTGACTCATTGGTTTGGTTTGATCCCCTCCATCTAGCTGCAAGCCAAATATTATGTCTGTCATGACTTGAAGGACGAAAGACTCGAGGGCAGGGGTGTTGGTGAAGCAGAAAGGGGTTTTATTGAAATAACTAAACAGGGATGGTAGACAAACAGGATCACATTGGATCAGAAATGGGAAGACTAGAACTAGGAAGGGCACAGGCAAAAAGAAGGTTCAATTCCAATGACTAGACTGGGGAACACAGCACTGGAAAGCACGTATATATGAAATTAATGAGGGAGCTAACGAGAGGCAGCTGGAAGTGATTAACACGAGGGTTAGGAATGAGGGGTACTGTAAGACAAATGAGTAACAGGTGTGGCTTGTTAGGGTCAAGCTAGGGAGGAGACTGGAGGGTCAGGTGGATATTACGGGCAGGACATGACAATGTTACAGTATTTGTACTGAGCATTCCTGTATGCGACTATACCTTCACTTCTATCTTAATTACTTCATCTGGCTATGGATTATTATTATTCTAAGATGTGGCTTTCAAAACTTAGCCATGCATTGTACAATTCTGTTGGATATCTAGATCATTTCCCCCCTTTTTTCCATGCAGGTACCTCTGGTTTGACAGCACAGCTACTTTGTTCCACATAAGAGACAGTCTACCTGAACCAGTGAAGAGACCCATCCTTGTAACCAACACCTACGACTTCCCAGTTCTCATCCAAAATGTTTCCCTGGCAAAAGAGGCCAAAACAATGTTCAATGTTAGTGACAAGATCTTCATAAATACAGTGGAGGGATGGGTGGATGAGAATTGACAGTGATGGAAGAATATTATATTCAAATCATTGTTTCTAAATTTTAGACGTGGGGGTAATCACATTAGAAGTGATTTCTTCTGTAAATGACACATTGCACTGTCAAGACTATGGATCCTAAAGTCTATGAATTCTTGTATCCAGGCTATTGAGTAACCTGTCTGTATTTATGTTGTTGTTAGGTGCAGAACTTCAGCCAGCCAATTGTAATTCCTCCACATGAGTCACATTACCTCTTGAATCTCTATTTCTGGCCTGTGAAAACCTCAACTTACCTTGACAGCAACATTGTGCTCATCACCAACATGTCAGAGTTTTACCTCCCCGTCAGGGCTTTCACTGGCTTCCTAGAGGTATGCCCCCAAGCAGGCCATAGTAATTATTACAGCCGTTATTACTTAACAATATTTGTTAGTCAAGTGCCTGTGCCGAACCTGTCCTTCACATCTCTGAAGCCTTTTTTTAACTGGTGCGGCAAGCTTTTCTATGTCTTGGACACTCCCTACTTTATTAAATAATTTGAAATGTGATAGGACCCATATTGTATCTAACATGCTCTTTAGAAAAGTATATATTACCTGAATAGTAAATAGTAGTATTTGGCCATTGTTTTGTCTCTTTCCCCTTTTCCACTGTCAAACAGGTCCTGGTTCTTCCTCCTAGTCTGGAACAGCACTGGATGGACTTTGGTGTGGTTAACTTTAATAAAACTGCCAGCATTATGCTGGCAGTTATCAATAATAACCCAACTGAGGTAAAAGCACTCTCATTCTTCACTGATTTCCGTTGAGATCTCAGAGTGCACAAGCTTAATCATGCAGGCACCGACTGTCACCACATCTTCTACAGCTGGAGATCAAGTCCTGGAAGGTCACAGGGGACAGATTTTCCATTGAGCTGTTAAGATCTGAACCGGGAAATAAAACAACGGCATTGTCAAAGACGAAGGTTCTGCTAAATGCATCTGCATCTTATCAGAAAACTGTAAGTTTGGGGTTCTCTACAAAATTCTGAAATTCAGTAAACCTATGACTTTATACTGTATTTAGTTCAATCTCTTAAATTTTGAAGAACACAACTTTATTTAGAGTTATTTGCATGATGTTTGAATGCAGGAAGGAAATGATCAAAGAAATCAGTCTGATTGCTTTTTTGTCTCTGACCAGGTGATATTATCTTCAGGATATTATGCTCTGTTCCGAGTCACACTACTGGCACAGGAACTCATAACATATGATGAAGCAATACGTATTATATCTGATTACGAGGTACATGGTAATGCCTTGCTACTACTAATACTACAGTTATTATCCTACCTGTGGCACAATGATCTATTGTGGGTAATTCTGTTAGAGCTGCTTATATGCTGTCTTCTTTCTTACAGATATTAACCATCCCAGTGAAAGCTGACACGGCAGCTGAGGTATTGACTAGCTCACCAAAGCAGATTATTCTACCAAAATGCTTTCCGGTAAGGAGAAACTTCACACATGGATTTTCCTTACCACCCATTACTCATCAGAAGTGTGGTCCCCAGTGTAAATGTCAATGGGTTGTACAGAGAGGAGCTGTATATCTTAGATTTGAAGGTGCTAGAAAATGCCAACTAGTTGTTATTATGGGTCTGGTGTACGTGGCACCCAAACTCTGGTGGAAATACCACCTCCTTTGTCTGTCATTTCATTTCCCTTTCCAGGGAAAGGTAGTTCGTCAAAGCTTGGGCATTGTGAGTTCCTTCTCTCAGAGCGTGAAATGGCTACACATCCATCGTGTGACTGATGATGAGCGCTTCTATCACAGAAGGCTAAAAACAAGCAAGATGGACCTGGAATCAAGACAAAAGTTAAAGGTGCTTAATTTCAGCAAAGCCTCTTGGGAAATAAGCTGTTGCACTCATCAATGACAGCTGCTTTGGCAAACTGGCTTTAATGAAGAATGTCATTGGATCTTAATAATTAGTTATTGAAAACTGAATGTTTAATATTTTACTTAATAGTTTCTTAATTTTTTAGATAGCAAACATTTATTTTGATGCCAGTTTGGAGTGTGGGAATCAATGTTATGTTGGACTACCATTTCTTCTTAAATGTAAGTAGAATTAAACAGCCATTTGTTTTACTGATGTTCACAGCCTGTGGCTTGTTCGTATCCATAGTGATTTTGTGAGCTGTTTCCTTTACAGCGGAATCCACATCACATGGGCTGCAGATGCAGCAGGACCTATGGAGTTCAGATGCAGACTTGCACCAAACACTTCTTGAAAGATGGAGAAGTGTGAAGGGAAACTCTGGGGACAGGTACGTAGATTATAGTAGTTGCAGTGTTTCTATATTTACTCATTGAACACTTAAGTTTGTCAGTAAGAAACAACCTAAACTTACAAGACTTTTGAAAAATCTTGTTTGGAAGGGTGAAAGCCATCTTTGAGATGAGCACTGCTCTTCAGAGTAACATACAAACTGAAGTAACAGCCCAGATGGTGTGGCCGTCGATAATTAACGCCTCACGCCAGATCATTTTCCCCTTGACCCAAACCCACAGCTCCTCTGTAAGTTGAAACACTTTCACGCTCACAGACCCGATTTCAATTCTGAAAATGTCTGATTTCTTAGCATAACCATGTAGTCTTGTGTTGTGTTACCATGTAAAGATCTGGGATGGAAATTATTGCAGGGTCGCTTAGCACATTACTCTTATATATCCACAGGTTAAGGAACTGGTCTTACAAAACCCAGCAGATGTGTCACTATATATCCAGATTCTTCCCTTAATGCTGTATCCCAACTCCTCTCACATGCTAGACAATCTAATTGAGAGGTCAGTATTTGGGGACCCTTCAATGATTTTGGCCTCATCAACGGTGCACTAGTCATAAAAAGGCATGTTCTACACTGGGGAACAGGCTTGTTTTCCTGCCTTGGTGCAGAGATGTCAGGGCTACACGTGCCATGGACCTACTAGCACTTTTCTCAGAGTGTGTACCATAATTCAATGACATTTCCAGCATGTTGGTGTTTTTGAGTGAGACCTGCAAATACTGGCTGCCTATCCATTCTGAATATGAAGGGAAAGTAAAGAAAATATTGCAATATCAGCAGGTATGGAAGCCCAGAAAGCCAATCCAGTATTTCTATTTTCCACCAAGTTGTTTTTCTGTATTTTTTCCCAAAAGCGTCGCTACTATTTTTTTCTGCAAAAGCTGTTTCTCGCTATTTTTTTTCACACAATAACAAATAACATCACATGCCTTGTGGTTCTATCAGACAGCAGACTTGGTGAAAAAAATTATGGATACTGAAACCACCATATCCTGGATCCAACAGTCACACTACCTTCGCTAAGATCACATGAGTTTTTCTGTGTGCTTTATATATTAGGTTTTAGTCACATGACGCAGTGTAATGGGGAGCAGGCTGCTGTTGTTAACATGCATGGATACCTAAGGAAGTGGCCACAGAGTGTATATTTCCACTACAGCCAGTCAGACAGAAAATGTCAGTTTTGCGAATATAATTGTGTTTCCTTGTTCTTGTTATGCATAATGCAGTTGCACTTAAGCAGCTAGGCTCTTTTATATACTGAATGTAATACTGTATAATATAATACTTTGTAAGAATAGACGTGTATAACAATAATACATTTGTATTTTGTCCTATTTTTTAGGGCAACCTGGATTAAGTTTCCACACATCAGCAATAACACACTAGAGTTTCATGTCCAGAGCAATCAAGTAAGCAAAACTGCACCATTTAGGGAGATCTCTTCACACCATATTTTCTTAGTTTGAAGTGCACGATCTGGTGAAGAATATTCTAAAAGCACTATTTGTTTCTGTGCTGTAATATCATATAGAAAGGCGAAACATAATGGATTTTAAAAGCAGCAGACTCTAAATAGCAAAACATCACAATTATTTTTTATCCTGAAAAGTAGACATGGCTATACCCAGAATTTTATTTTGTGCTTTATTATTTTTTTTTCCAGACATCCTTAAATAAAACTGTCAAGGAGTTTGAAGAATGCCCAGCACAACCTTTCGTATGCAATGCCCTGTTATTACCAGGAGAAGTCAGATCTTTTAATGTGAAGTTCACTCCTGTCAGCAACCACACTGTGGCTTCGCTTCTTATCATTAGGTACATTCAGAGTGTCATTTTTTCACATTCTATATTTGGACTAGATGCTAGTTAAATATATTGTCTGGAATCTGTACAGTCTAACCTGAGTTATTATGTAAGATAGATTAATAACAATATTAGCATAATCGGACTTGGGGAAAAAGCTGATCCATAGAACTATTTTTTACTGTTTATGTTAACTCCTATGAATAATACAATTGCTACTTTCATACCAGCATGCAAAATTGAGGTAAGTAATGCAAAGGTAATTGTCTTGTGTGGTTCAATCTGCAAGTAAATGGCTTTGCTCTTTTGAAGGAACAACCTGACTGTGGTGGACCATGTACTAGTACACGGCCGAGGTGCTTCTGAGAATTTAAAAGTCAGTGGGAAGTCTCCTGGTACTCAAAGCTACCTAAAGTTCACGATTACAGAGTCTCTACTGAAACACTGCACAGAGAGTGAGTAATTATGACGTAACACTGAGATGGTGCAAAAGAATCAGCATTTAACATTTATTGTGTGAACACTGATGGAAAACTGTGTTCACATTTTACAGCAAAGACACCATAGAAATTGTAATAAACACTTTGTGTTTACCACCAAATGATTGCAGAAAGAATAAAAAAGTTTTGCTATTGAAGGACTGTAAATGTTCTGGTCTTACAAAGACAGGATAGGCTGGCACAGACAGTGGGAACTCAGGGTTTACAGCTCCAAAACTCTTTATGTCTGCTGGTTGAAACAATGGTAGTTTTGAAGAACTGGTTCAAAGTGTTGGGTTGATAAAGTCATCAAGTCAAAGTATAGTAGTCAAAGAAGGCAGAAGAGTAGTGAGATAGTGGCAGAAATGTATATATTTAAGGCTACATTGCTGCATGATTTTATATTTCATTGACTGCTCCTCTTCACTCTCGCCTTTCACTGCAGGAGTGAAACCCAAGCAAAACTTCACACTCCGAAAAACATTTAAAGTTGAAAACACTGGACAGCTTACATTGTCAATCAAATCTACTGAAATCGACAACCATAATTGTGAGGCATATGGATTTAAAGTCGTCGACTGCCAAGAATTTACACTTAAACCAAAAGCTTCAAAAGACATTGTTATATTGTGAGTTTACTTAAAAACTGTTGGTTTACTTAAAAGCACTGAAAATCAACTGACTTAAAATCAAATACATGTTGATGTATTTTGGAGATTTGAATATGTTCACTAATACCTGTATTTACTACACTTAATGTCATTCAGACTTACTCTGTCCCTGTCATAGACTTTACATTGCCACTCACTGCATCCTAATTCGAAAAAGACACCTGACACCGCAGTGCTATTTTTTTAACCTTCGCAAAGCCATGCCCTGCCTTCACCCCTTTCAGGTTTACCCCCGATTTCAGCGCCTCACGATCAGCAGCGGAGCTGCGGCTGGTGACTGCTGGTGGCTCTGAGTTCTTGTTTACACTGAACGCCTCACTCCCATATCACATGCTGGCGGCTTGCAGTGAAGACCTGGCCAGGGCCAGCTGGGAGCTGGAGCTCTACATTGGCATCTCTGTCATCATGAGGTAAACACATAAAGGGGAGCCAGGTAGGGAATCAGTAATACAACAGCAATACAAACAGAAAGCATAGTCATGTTAGGGAACTGAATTAACCTCAAAGATTAAACCAAACTACACGAATGTTCATACAAAGTACACATTTTTACTTGCTCTGATCCTTTTTCTCAAAATCTTGGATGGCAAGGATTAGTTTTCTCACTGAACTGTTGCATTCACTCCTGCTTGATGCCTTGTAGAAGGACAACAGTGGTAAAAAGTCCTTTGTCTTCAGCTTCATGTTCCTTCTAGTAATGGCAATGGCCTACCTTGAAGCCAAGGGAATCTGGGAACCATTTAAGAGGCAATTGTGTTGTGAAGGATCTGATGCTCCGTCGGAGACAGAAAGAGCATTGATTCTCAGGGAAACTGCAGAAAATCAAACCAATACCAAGTAAGTAAGGTCTTTAAAATACTGTACTGTACGGTGTCCTATTGAGCGGTGTGCGGCTCAGTGGGTAGTTCAATTAAGCGATAACATATGAAAAGGAGTGTGGTTGTACTCCAGTACATCACAGCTGTGATTCAGTTGAAGGCACCGAGCAAGAACCAATTCTGATAACCGTACTCGTAGAACGCCTCTTGTCCAATCAGATTTCTTGGTCCAAACTAACTGTTGTATCATGGTTGATAGTTCAGATCTAGAAAGAAAAACATCCAGACCAAGATTTTGTTTCAACCATCCAGTTGAGTACTTTATGACTGTGACCCTTTATACTCAACTGGTTGGTGGAAACAAAATTTTGGTCAAGAATTTTACTTTCTGGACCTGAACTATCCACGTCTGGTAAATACTGTCGCCTCACACCTCAAGCGTCACATCTCATTTCCTTGTGTAAGTTTGCATGTTCTTCCTGCATTGCGCACGTTTCCTTACGCAGTCCAAAGACACAAGTTAGGCTGACTGCTGTTTTTAAATTGCCCTTTGTGCATGATTATGTATGTGTATGGAATTAATTTTGTGCCAAAAGACAAACTTTTGAAAACCACAAGCAAATTATTAAGTATCAGAATGAAAATATACATTGCAAATATACAAAAAAAAGTAGAGAAATCATTTTTCTTCCTTCTCTTTTTTGTTTTGATTCTGGAATGGTTTTTTTGCTTCTGGAATATCTTTTTTGCTTCTGAGAACAGGTAGGCGGGTCTTAGAAGGGGGAGTGCAACTTACGCATCTATTGGTCATCTGGAACTGAAACTGTGAATTTTGTGTACCGTTAAGATATTTGTTGGCCTAATGTTATCTGTTAACTAATTCAGATGGCTGTCTGATAATCAGGCTAATAATCAAGGCCAGCGGATTGGTGGAATAGCAAAAGTTACTCAACTGGATAGGTTGGTGAGATTTTATGAACACGAAATATCTCTTGCATACACCTATTTCTACTGTTGCATACACCTATGTCTAATAAAAGTACAATATTATAAAACCGCACAGATGCAATTCTACGCAGGCCTTACCAGCTGAAAACCAGCTCCGGACCTTTCCGCCATGATTAATTCCAGCTAACCAATAGATGTGTACACCCTTTTCTAAGACCCACCCACTTGTTAAAAAAGTGCCAAAAGTCAGACACAAAAAAAGAATTCCAGAAGCAAAACAAAAAAGAGAAGAAGAAGAAAAAATTATTTATTCCTATTTTTTTTTTCATTCTGATACATAGTCTTTGGTTGTGGTTTTCAAAATCTTGTTTAATACCTTTGGCATAAAATTAACTCCATATATGTGCTCTATGTTGAGCTAGCATCCGATCTCAGGTGATCCGTAGCCCTGTGCTGCTCGGTCTGGCCTCCAAGCCTGCCCCTGACCCTGACTACGATACGCAGTTAGAATATGGATGATTAGTGTCCTGCTGAAAACACATTACCATCTTAGACAGGCCATATCATTTTTTTTCCTAGCCTGAATGAAGACACAAACCACAATTCTACACAAGGAATGAACAATCCTGGCACTTCCTCAGTGTGGATCAATGGCCCACCGTGTACCACGCGATCAGAAACCCAGAGCTCCAGCAAGACCTACTCCAACCTGGATGGCCTGAGGTCCAGGATTATTAACAAAGCCAAAGTGAGTTTTAGCAGGAGCTCCAGGCAGTCGCAGCCAGCGCAGCAGCAACAGCAGCAGCTGGCGTCCGGCTCCCTGGAAGTACAGACCTCCACAGTTACAGCAGATCAGCCAGCAGAGACCCCCAAAACTGTCCCTGAGACTAGGGCTGAGGCTGAAGGCAAAACACCTCAAAGTTCAACAAACTCAGATTTCTCCAGCTTCGTCAGAGCTGTGGACAAGGACCTAGGGTGCCAAAATGCTTCTCCAACTAAGCTGCTCCAAAACCAGCAGGCCCTACTTTCACCAAACAAAGGTATCCGTAGAAAACAAAAGAAACTGCACAACCATAATAACAAATAGCAAAAACATATAAAACTACTGACTTCACCGAGCTGCTGGTGACTCTTTGGTAAACATTTTGTTCCTTGTTTATGCTGGAGACCATTTCAAGTACAGTCACATGCCACATAACGAGATTTAGGTCAACGAAGGGCCACATATACTAGTGGCCAAAATTATGGAAGCACCTAACGTTTTTCACAAAAATTACTATACAAATTTTTTAAAGTTCTGCGATCTCTAGAAACTGGAAGTGTTTCCACAATTTTGGTCAATAGTGTATACAATGGTGGTTATAATGGAGAGAAAAAATTCCTATCACCTAGTGACGCTCTAGCCGTTTGTTCACGCCAAATGTTTGTGGTGATTCTGGCGTGAACAAACCTACTGCCTTGCCAGCCATATAAAAGTATAACATGTACAACTGTGTACAATCCATAATACATGATAATGACGATAAACAACTGTGATACTGGTTTATGCATTTACAGTCATGTATGGCTTACTGACGTCGATGCTTTATGCGAAATGCATCGTTACGTGATTCTGCCATTGTGAGAACAGTGTCGAGTGTACTTACACAAACCTAGATGGTATAGCCCACTACATATCTAGGCTTCATGGTATACCCTAATTAACGGTAAAAAGTACAGCATAGTAAATACTGTGCATGACTGTACAGCAAAACAATGTAAAGATATTTAGCTATGAAATTATTTTATAAAATGTTTCCTTTTCTGATCAAAATGATTTAAATTAATACTCGTTTATTTATTTCTTTGGTGTTCCACCATCTGCAGCATTGTAGTATTAAATAGTTTCTCTGCTTCAAGGTTCTGGAACAAAACGGAAAATTCAGACTAAACCCCAGGTCCAAGACCATCCCAAGGAGAAAGAGCAGAAGTCAAAGGTAAGGCCTCAAGGGGAAAAGTCAAAGAACACACTGAGCAGCGATGAAGACGCCTCCACAAACACGGAGATGCCAGGCCTAGATTCAGTGGGGCCAGCGTCAGCTGGACCAAAGGGTTCTGAAATACTGGGGTCATTTTATATATATACATATATACACACACACAGACACACACATATACACATATATCTGTGAATGTGTGTGTGTAGCTTATTGAATTGGTTGTTTCATTTCTGTTACCTGCATAATCTTGCCTTCTTGCTTACCTAGGTGGAGGGAACTGCAACATCACCCCCAAAATCCAACAAAAAGAAGCCAGACACAAAAGACGCCATTACGGATGTAAATTCCAAGTAAGTTCAACCATGGCTCTGAACAGAACAGCCACAGTCCCCCTGTGACCCCATTTTTCTCATACAGAAAACCTCCCTTTCCAATCCTCCAGTTCGCTGGAGCTGCCATACATAACTGCCCACGAAATCAAACAGCGCAAACAGTTAGCAACAAAAACCTTGAAGCCTCCTCCACCAGCAAAGGGCCCCCAAATCAAGAATACAGAGACAGGTGGGAGATGCTGGAGAAGCACTTGGTGTTATTTTGCATACTGGGCCCTAAATGTTACATGGCCTATTTGAGGTGTGACCCTTTGAATTGTCCTTTCCAGTGTCCAGTGAGCAGACAGAAGGCTGCCATCCCCACCCCTTTGGGAAGCAGGCTGATGCAGTGGCAGAATCAGGAAACATCAGCAGTTCTGAGGAGGAAAGTGATTCTTCCCTTCCTCCTGAGTGGGACTCTGTCCCAGTCCAGCCAGTCAGCAGTGGTATATAATTCCGAGATACCATTTCAGAGACTTCCCATTTAAAATGTTTAATTCAGCACATCTCAATTATGCTTCTTTTGTGCCTTTGCTCTCAGGTGATGACGGCCTCTACCAATTATCTATGCAAACCATGAATGCAGACACTTTCATAAAGAGATCCACTTCCACAGCTTGTCCACCTCCTGCCACTTCCCTCAGCCTGATAGCCCATGGAACAGATAGCAATGTGGACTGCACAGCACAGTAAATTACCCAGCATTACTGAGAAGTGGCACACATAGTCCTTTTTATAAGTTCTAATGTTAGATATTTTAGGCAATCTTCATAAATGTTTTTCTCCTAGACTTTATCCTATGTGTTTATGCTTACAGTAACACCCAATTTAAAAGAGAGCCTGGAAACATGTACAAGAAGTTGATGAAATCCGTCTCTTTACCTGATAAATGTGGCAGTCTCATCACTGCTGTTGTGGCAGCAGATTATGACAAAAGTCCAGGTAAATCATTCATTTTTTTTGAGGCCAGTCACTTAAAATGTCTCAGCAGGGTGGGAGTAACTAATCTATTATGTTGTTCTCAGGCGGCAGTGGTCCGGTCATGGGGACATCTACAAAAGGCAACATTCTGGGGACCATAGCCTTTCCTCAAGACAAATCCATTTGGAGCTATGGGCCCAACAGGTTAGAATAAGGAGAGACCTCCTGAGGTTCAGAGCAGCAGAGCTATTTGTGTTCTGGAAAATTCCAAGTATTATTACATTAGCACACAAAATTATTTTTTGCTGATTTATAACTTAGGCCAGCATTGTCAGGAGTAAAACTGGGTATAAACCCTGTTGTAGGTAAATCATTATTTATTTAATCTAAAGTACGAAACAAGTAGTGAATGTGTTGGATGTTGTGTGAAACTGTTCTGCTTTTAAATTTTAAACATATAACCCAGAAACATCGTCTCCTATTGTTCACCTACAAAAATAGTCGCAAAAATAAAGAATGATGGTTGCATTTGTTTTTCTTTCCATACAGTGCTGGATTGTGGAATCCATTCACTCCTAGTAATAGCAACAACTTAAATTCTTCACAGTTGACTTTTGGGCCCAGTGATACATTTAAAGGTTCTGGAGGTGGGTGAAAGGTTCCCCCAAAAGGAATAATGGAAATGAATGCTAGCTGTGTTTATTTAATTATTCATTCAAACTATATTGTAATTCTCAGATTACCTTTGTGATTATTATGAATGGACAAACAAGGTAGATACTTTCAGCTAGATCTCATATGGTTAAGTCTCACTCCTTGTTATTAGCCTTCAGTGGAATGCCCTTCTCCAAGAGCCAAGAAACTCAGCTGAAGTGGTCTGACTTCAATGCTGTGTCCCCTTCAATCTGGGAAACCTCCAGCAGTGATCCTCTGCATCCCTGGCCCATTACTACAAGCTCACCATCATTCTCCACTGAAGTAAGATGAAGTCACAATGTTGAGAATCGTGTTGATATCCCAAGGAAGTATTAAAAGCCATAGGGAATGTACTTTATCCATGATACAGTATAAAGAGATTTTAATTTTGAAGGTTATCCCTTAATGAGACTGAAAAGAAGAGTAAGGTTGTGGGAAGTTTTGGTTGTGCTTAGTATGTGTAGGAAACTGTCCCTTCCATTTAAAACTACTAGCTGCCTTTGGATGGAATTCTAATATGAGAATATGCATTTTTTCCTAATTTTAATAATACATTATTTAAGAATGTACTGCTCAATGCCTATTTAATTAGAATTACATACCAGTCAAAATAAGGTTAAACAGTTCCAAAGAAATTATGGAACCCTAAACTCATGGCTGCCCATTCCGCTCCTTAAGTCTGTTTTAGGCACTAGCAGAGGCCTATGGTCCACCACCACTCCATTCAGCACATCCATATGGTCACCTACCTTCACAACACCTGCCGCTGAAGTACTTCCCAACCCCAGTGGGAGCTCCAACAGAAGTTTCCCTAGCCAACACCAAAATGGGAGGCTTGGGCAATGTCTAGGGCTGCCAGCCAACAACGAGACGGGAGGGACCTATAGCCTCTGGGGCATGTGGAGCCTGACCCCAAACAGAAGGTCCTCTGAACCTTGGAACAGCACTTCAACTGCTGAGTGCTGTCATTATTTTACACAGTAGAAGATACATGTCTTTTCTTTTTGGTATTTGGTATTTTTGGTACACCTATACAACAGTCTCTTATGGGTTTGTACATGATCCAGAGTGATAAACTCACTATTGTGGTTGAAATAAAACATCAACATCTGCAATTTCTCTCAAATTTTCCACACGTTTTACCTTGTTGGAGGCACCAGATCAAAATAAAAGATTTCAGACAAATGCCTACTAATAGTGGTCCTGCTGTTTATTTTTCAAGTGGACTGCACATACAATCAAAATGTGTCCATGCATGCTCTGGATTTACCTGTCACGTAATATAAATTTCATATACATTTCACACAGCCCCTTATGATGGTGCTAATGTCATATACTCAGATATATGCGGTAACATAACACGTGAAATATATATTTTCAAAAGAAGAAAAATGCCGGAAGAAAATCAAGAAAAACAAGAAAAATGCCGGAAGACTCTATTAAATTAAATTCATATAAAAATATTAAATTAACATTTTAACAATCACCATCATTATTATGGAAGACTTAAAACTTAGAGGATCGTTACGATCATACTGCTATTAGAACACCTTACAATTCTGCGCTTGAATTAATGAAAAGAGAATTGAAAAACACCTTGAACGTGTGCGCAAGTAATATTAAATACGATATTACTTAGTGTTCCGAGAATAAGAGCTACAAGAATAAGACATTGCTATTCATAAAATGCCATAATTTGTAGTATAGTATAGAATACTGGTGAACTGTTATTGCACAGATGGCGTTTCCAGCCAAACGCGTTTAACTTCCTCTCGCGTGAGCGCGTGAAAAGTATGACGAAGAATTACTTCCGGATCGCATGCAAAGATCGTTTATTTTATTTATGAATTTGAAAATTCATTACAACTATAATTACAAATATAATTTGCGCTCTGTATGTACTTTTCACGAACAGAAATATAAGGAGTATTTTAAGGATAAATTTCTTATTTTAGGTTAGCAGGCGTTAGACCGTTGCTATAGTAACGCACCCTGAAATTCAGAGACAACTGTTAGCGGTTTAGCTAACTGGCATCTCATCAGAAATGGTAAAAAAAGCGAACATTTTCATTTATTTTGTTTCCTTTAACTAATTTTACTACTTGTGTATTGGATATCCATTTACACAGCTGTTGCATTAACTTGGATTTGCTTCGTTTATTGGTTTTATTTATCTACATCGGGTTAGCCAAACGGCGATATATGATTATTGCACACAACGGATTAACGAATGGTCTCGTATTTGTGTCAGGCTTTTTACTATGGTGTTATATGTAAGACAGCCATGTGGATAAGAAGTTAGCATAATTAACCCACTTAACAAAATAAATATGTTAAGTTTCTGACCTTTCACCTTTCACTTATTGCTGTAGTGTGTTAGTTTAGATCCTTGTTGTAATATTTCCCTGTAATTACGTCCTTAATTAACGATCCTGATCTTCATACCGCTCTACCTGGTGAGGGTTGCTGTGAAAGCATGCTGTGCTGGTTAGACCAGACCTCTCTTTCCGGGCCGATGGACTTTAGCTCATTGTGACAGATCATCAGACGTAGCTGAGCCGGCTGAGGGATATGATTCTTAGAGCATTTCCTTTGTCTGGCCCTGGGCCATTTTTCTGAGAGCCAACCAGAACGAAATCCCAAGGAACGTAAACTCTTAAACTCATTCACTTATAACAGACTCCCCCTCACACAGTCCACCCTTTTTAACGGTGTCGTAGTTGCTTTGGATTTAGAGGTGCTGATGTTCATCTCCGCAACTTTTCTCTTAACATTGAGCCCCTGAGGTGAGTACTGGTGGTTCATGTTGAGGCCAGAATTCTTATCTCTAAATAGAAAGGGTTTCACCTGTAGCACCTCATACTGGACGCCTTTCCAGCTACGGCTTAGTGTTGATATGATAACATTCATACAAGGACCAGAAATCCCTCAGCAGTTGCTTTGGTGCCTCATATTTCTGGAGCATCTCCAACAGGGTACAATGTTACAGGGTACGTGGTCATTAGCACATTAGAACGTTAGCATAAGGAAGAAGAATTTGTAGCTACACTGTTGCCTAGAGCATACTCTGCATTCTTTTCTTCTTCAGTATATGGTATGGCCTTTACCAGGGAGTCTAAGAAGTGTGCTAGCTGGAAGACATGGTCTGATGCCCCTTTGTAAAATAAGGGAATACCTGTTTGCCTGTCCAGGGGTACTTGAACATTGAAGCAATGTGTCAGCTATGTCACCCCTAAACATTCAGCGCTTTCAACATCCTCCAATTCATTTTATTTACTCAGGCAGCCTTTCTACTATGTTCACCATAGCTACTTTAGCAGCAGTGATAGACTCATCCACCAGAAGTTTCCAGCAAGTCCCGCCTGGCCAGAGGGCTTATCCACCAGTTTAAGAAATTCCCCAGAGTTAGTCAGTGCTTCCCCAATCCTGCTGAACACAACCTGAACATGGCCCTACCTCCCACTCCTGAGGCCTCAAATATGGAACCAAATCACCCAGTAGTGTCTGTCCATCATCCCATGAACATCTTCAGTCCTTTCCTTTTGGCATGTCAGTACCATTCAGCGGTATCAGGAGAACCCCATGCAAGAAATGGCCTTAAACTCCCCTTCTTCTGCTTAATAGTTTCCCTCAGTGCTGGTGTCATTTAGACTCACTCAGCATCCAGGGGAAGGCAGCTTACACAGATACTGTAATTAAATAAAAATGAATTCCAGACTTATGTTTGTTTTGCATGTTCGAATTTACATTATAACTATTTGCAAAGTTTAACCAATGTGTATACGTATAGGGAATGTTTAAAGTTGATATGTAAATATTTGTGTAAATTTATATGTGAATTGGTAAATTCCTGTTAGGCAAAAATCAGAGGTCTAGTTTTTTCACTCACATTTTACCATTTTAGTTTGTGTACTTGTCACTCATTTCTAGCAAATTTCTTATTAGATTCAATGCCTTGCTATGAATTGCAGCAGGACCTTGTCAACCAATAGTGAAATTTGCTCTTTCAAACACTAGGTGGCAGTGTGAATTAAGAGAAATGATACTCGAGTGCATTGCTGTACCTAAGGTTTCATTTGAAAAAATGACACTGAGCAAGGAGGAAATAAATATTATATCTAATATTTTGTGATTTATTTTAATCTGCATAACAGCTTGTCCCAAGCTATACTCGATGGCCACTTTATTGGGTACACCATCTTGTTTATACATGTAGCCTGCTTCTCAGTGAGCCATGTGGCTTCAGCTAAGTACTTACACAGAAACAGGGTCAGGAGGTTAAGTAGCTGTTTGGCTAAGCATTAAATTAACCAAGATTCATGACCTAAGCAGTTTTACATGTGGTGTGATTGTTGGTGCCTGAAACAGCCACCTTCCTGGAATTTTCACACACCACAGTGTCTAGTATTCGCAAATGATGGCGCAGTAAACAAAAAAAAAACATCCAGTCAGCACGAGTTCTGTTGGCAAAAACATCTTGTTAATGAGAAAGGTCAGAGGAGAATGGCCAGACTTGTTAAAATTAACAGGAAGACCAGAGGTGAAAAAAAAAACAATTCAGTACAACAGTGGTGTGAAGAAAGGCTTCTCTGCATGCACAACTCGCCTGTCCTTGCAGATAGTGATGCATCGAGAAGCTAATTCTGGCCAGTACCGATAGCTGATTATTTCAAAAACTGACACCGATAAGGATACCGATTGTTTGGCAGGTTCTGCTTAAATAAGTTTAAAGGGACACTCCACCCAAATAAATTAACAAATAATTACATTCCAAAAATATGAAACAGTATTTATTTTTTGGTAAGAAAACACAAACTCTGGCATCCAACAACAGAACCAGAGCACTATATTTTGTAACATATACATCTTTTATATTTATAACATTTATTAGGGCTGATCATCAAGTGTGATGAACTCCATCATTTTTCGAGTAATATCTTTTGATTTCACGCTGCCTGCACTGAATTTTTTTTTGCTATCGAACACTTGCTGACAGATTACCGTTATTTGGCAGTACTATAGCATTCTTTACATGGATGGATTTGTTTATCAGAAACACGTCATGCTCTTCACTGTCTCGCCTTAAGGTGAGCCATCAAATTTGTTGTGCTGAAATGTTTATTAGTTGATCCTCCTCGTGAAATTTGAGCAGAGCAATGTTTGCCAAATGCATTTATAACATCCTTTTCACTACCATCAAAATAATTCCACACTGCAGACATTTCTCTAACAGTTTAGTATGCGGGTGTTAAAAGCAATATGGGTCACCATTTTAGAGGGAACTATCGGCTCATTTTTAACTATCGGCCGATAGCCAGTTGTTGCTGTATCGGCTGATACTGATAGTTAGCCAGTACAGTTGGTGCATTGATGAGGTTCTGGAAGCAAATTTCGGCCCTACCCAGTACTGGCTAGGTGTACCCGTGTGGCTGCTGATGAATGATAAACCAGATTTACAGATTGTTCTTGTTCAGGTGCTTAGAGTGATGTTATATCAAATGATTTGATAATTCGGTCTTTATTGAGCTTCAGCATTATTTCGAACCCTGTGCCCCAGCATCACTGTCATGCGGCATGAAACCCCCACCCCCTTTCCTTACAGGAGGAGCGCTTTGCTTTTCTCACGGAGTGGTACGACCCCAGTGCTGCACTCCTCCGGCGCTACCAGCTACTGTTTTACCCTAAAGATGGCTCTGTGGAGATGGTACGGTTGACATACTGTAGTAGTTGGCATTACAAAACAGCTAGTCTAATGTGAGGTCATATATGTATGATTAGGTTAATATACATCACCAATAACACCCCTGCCTCAGATTTAAGTTGATTCTTTTTATCATTTTATAGTAATGTGGTATTTTTAAATTATGTGATAATGCTGTTGTCTATAATGAATAAAATGAAAAGTGTGCATGGACAGTTGTGAAGTATAGGTCTTGGCATTCATTAATTCTTTTATTAATAAATAAAGATTATATACACACACATACGACTCTGGAAAAAAATAGGAGACCACTGCAAAATTTTTAGTTTCAGTCATTTGTCAATTTATGTTTTTTTATTTTTGCTAACTCCAGCCTGGCTTCTCCCTGTTTCTCATTAATGAAGGGCTTCTTCCTTGTTTAATGGGACTTCAGTCCTGCTTCACAACCCTGACACGAACTTGTCCTAGCAGTGATCTACACACCACTAAATGTTTCTTGTTCCTTTTGAAGGTCACTTGAGGTCGTCCCCTGATTAATGAGGCACTGCCAGATAAGTTGATGGTCGTCTCTGGGAT
This sequence comes from Mormyrops attenuatus, assembly GCA_026777985.1. NCBI lineage: Eukaryota > Metazoa > Chordata > Actinopteri > Osteoglossiformes > Mormyridae > Mormyrops > Mormyrops attenuatus. The sequence continues at coordinate 15,732,707 of JAODKC010000038.1, forward strand.
TAGAAGGTCGCTTCTGCCCCCAACCTAGCTGATTTTTGGTCATTCCTAGTGTTTCCTGCTCCACCTTACTCTTGTGTACTGCTGTCTTAGAAACTTTGAACCTGGAAACAACCTGCTGCTCAGTGTAGTCTTGTGCCAGCAGAACCAGCATTAAACCAGGATTTAACAATGCGGATTTTTAAAAAATATAGAGTGGTCTCTTCCTTTTTTCCAGAAGTGTGTGTGTATATATTGTATATATAATATCAGCCACACTGCGAAGCTTTATATGAATTTACCTGTGTTTTTTTGATCCATTTATCATGTTTTTCCCTATATAGTTTGATGTTAAAAACCAGCGGACCTTTTTAAGGCGGACTCGGTACGAGGAGCTACGGCAGGAGGATCTCTTTGTGGGAAACCGGGTGAATGTCTTCTCCCGTCAGCTCAATCTGATTGGCTACGGGGACCAGTACACTGCTAACAAGCTGGGTAGCAAAAAAGAACGGTAACTCAACATTTTAAAGGTTTACGTCTTTGGGGTGAAAATATTACCTTTCAAGTTGCGCTAAATGTCATGTATAATGTCTCATTGGAAATGGGGGAGTGAAACTGAAATACGTTTGGCGATTTTCATTCAATGCATGATAATATCAGTGCTGATACAGCGGCTGTAAGAAGGGTTTTGTTTACTTTCGGAAACTATTTTGTAACAACTTCACTTGTCTCCTTTTTTTAGTCTGAATGGTTGTTTTTTTTTTCTTGCTGTTAAAAGAACGCTTGCCATGGTAAAACCAGATGCTCTGAAGAGGATTGGAGACATCATCCAGACGATTTATGACAGAAACCTCATCCTTACAAAAGCAAAAATGACTAAACTTTCTTGGTAAGGCATAAAAGCTGGTAAGGTAAAAAGAGACGATGTGAATACTTCACAGTCATTGACACTGAAAGGAAGCCTGCGAGGAAACAAACTCGTCTTGCACATAAGGAACTGTAATAGCTCAGTGCCTCAGTTTATTCCAGTCTTTGACTTGCATCTACTGCTGGGGAGTGATGCTATTATTAGGAAAAGCACCGCCTCTGAGTCTAAGAGAACTCCAGCCCAAAAGGACCACAGAGCAAGCATGTCCAGCCAAAAACATTATTATTATTATTATTTATTATTTATTGTTGTTGTTGTTGTTTTGTCCATATGTGTGACAGTGTGTGACTGGTATGTGTGCCCTGTCCTGGGTTATTCCCTGCCTTGCGCCCATCGACTCCGGGGCAGGCTTTGAACCCCAGTGACCTTTTGTAAATAAAATGGGTCATTTCATTTAGTATATTCCAAAGTTGATTGAAATCCAGTTCTACATCTCAGAGTCCTGTCAAATCACATGGTGCGCTATTTTGTGTGTTGGGAACATCTCAGAGCTTAGAGGCAGGGACACAGTGTAGAGGTTAGTGTCTTTGATACCCTCAGACAATTCACTGCTCTTACCATTTACATCGCTTTAATGCAGCGAAAGTGTTTACAGAGTCTGCCGACATGGCCCAAATCAGACCTAACATAAGCCGAACAGAAGGCGAAAGCAAGCAGGAAATCCTTGGGTGCTATAGTAGTTAAAAATGATGTAGTGAAGTCACTTCCCAGAGTCTGAGTGTAGAAACTCTTTTCATTGGCAGCACAGGGTGGCAGCAGTTCACCATCCAGGGAGCATCAGTTAGCTTCCAGAAGAATCGTGACTTTCCCTGTTATATCCCGCTTGTTTGTGAACAGCTTTTTCCAAGGGTGTTGCATTGTCAGGTGCCCCAGAGAGCAGTATCATTAAACAAGTGCTTGTCAAAACCTGGAATTATAAAGCTCTCAGTGTGTGTCTGTGTGTCTATCTGCTTAGCAAAAATGGCTTTGTAATGGAAGAATATTTCAGATTTTTTATTTTAGTTTTCCTGTAATTCAATACTGTTTAGCTTGAAGACCATGTCTACTTTGACTTGTTCGTTAACTTTGTGTTTTTATCTTCATGTTGCTTAATGTTGCAATGGAAGTGAAGCATCGTTACATTTATCTAAGGATGACATCAGCTATATCAGATGTGGGTACAGTCAGTACAGAATTAGTCAGGCTTCATTTCCACATTAAATACTTACAGTACCCCTTGTCTCTCTTACAGGGAACAAGCAGCGGATTTTTATGCAGAACATCAGTCAAAGTCTTTCTTTAAGTAAGTGTTGTCTGGTTGAGTGATTGACCCAGGTGTGGGGCTTGAGGGTCGGCTTTAAGGAGCCTGAAAGTTGCGTCAGTGTTGTCAGCATTTCTGTGACATTCATTTGACTTTGCAGTATTGTCACTCTACTCTAATGAAAGAGGCACAATTTCTGCCTTATGGTTTTGCTATGGGATGAGTCAATTTTAAAAGATGATGGAATATTGTAAATTTTTAATATTCTGTAATATATACAAATTATAATTATAATAGCCATGTTTTTTTTTTAAAGAGTACAGACCCACTGATCTGAAACATCTTGTGTTACATTTTTAAGAGTAAAAAGAAAAACTTTGCTGTTCTTCATTTTCCATTTGGCATGTGGGGTTAGATTGCTAAAGGAATGTAATATTTAGTGCTGCTATCAGACTCAAAGTGCTAATAAAACGGCTTGTTGAATCAACGGAGCTAAATAAAGGAACTGCTGGCGGAACTGAAGAAACAGCATGATGGTTTTTATCATAGTCAGGAAGCCAGTTACGTAGCTGGGGAAGCTAGCTACCATGAGCCATACTGGTCAGATTTTGCAGAATCGTACTGCAAAATAGCGTTGCTCTTGAAAAATACCATATACCTCGGTATAATGTCCAGACGGCATGAAAAAACTATATGCCACCCAAGCCAGCTATCGCAGTTCTTGAGATGTGACAGTTGTCTTTTCATAACATGTGATGTCGATATTAATATCGCACTTTGCCCAGCCCTAACTTGAATCTTGCGTTGTTGCCATAAAGATGCTGACAGTTTGGATGTATTGCCTTTACAGCAACCTCTTACAGTTCATTACCTCTGGTCCTGTTATTGCTCTGGAGATCATGGGGGATGAGGCAGTGTCTGCCTGGAGGGAGCTCCTGGGCCCTACAGACTCTGACGCAGCCCGCAGAGAAGCTACACAGAGCCTGCGGGCTCGGTTTGGCACAGACGGCACCCAAAATGTTGGCCACGGGTCCGATTCATTGGCCTCGGCGGCAAGGGTAGGAAGCGACTGCAGACAAGGCTGCCGGAGACAAGCTCCTGACTTTAGTGCTTGATACAGAAACTGGTCGACAGCATACCACAAAGATGAGTAAGAAGATTAGCGTGTACCTCATTTGTCTGACAGTTACAGGGAACGTACTTATTAAGAAGGTGTTCTTATAACAGCATGGGGCCCATAGCAGACTATCTGTCATCACCATTGGTACTTCCATGAGGCTGCTTGGGTACAGCAGTATAAGGAGGCTGCAGTGCCAAACAGCAGGTTCTATGGTGGACTTATAACCTGAGGTATCTGCTGTTGCACCCCTAAGGTTACAGGAAAACCTATATTCTTGCTATGAATTAATTCTGCAAATGGTTAAAATGCTAAGGACGCATTGGATACTGAGGGTTAGGTTAGGAACAAAATGATACTTCTGCTGCTGGACACACTTCCAAAAGTCAGAAGATTAGAAGTCCGTGAAAGTCATCTCAAACATTTTGTGTGAGAATTTAGTTTTTCAGGAATGCAATTTAGTTTTATGTTCTTATTAGAACTTGTGGCCATAAGTGGAATTTAGTGGGAGAACATTTTAAAATGAATTTGAGGAAGCACTTCTTCACACAGCGTGTAGTTGGAGTATGGAATAGTCT
>JAODKC010000038.1:15736645-15756025 GCA_026777985.1 Mormyrops attenuatus
TATTAGTTAGGTTCTCTCCAAACGAGCTTGATGGGCCGAATGGCCTCCTCTCGTTTGTAAATTTCTTATGTTCTTATTAAATGCAAAAACATTCGAATTTATACCGTCTTAACGAAGCTGGACTGTTGTGCGTTCTATTTTGGTTACGTGTATTTTTTGACTTCCTATAGGAACTGGAATTTTTTTTTCCATCGGCCGTGGGCCGTGGCCCCCCCAACACTGCAAAGTGTACAGACTGTACCTGCTGTATCATCAAACCACATGCCATTTCAGAAGGTAAGCTGCCTGATGGCCACACCTGCTGTTAGTCAGAACATACTGACATTCCACATCCATGAGGTAACTGAGACTCTCTTCAGAACAGTATCCTATATTTTATTTATTTATTTAGTTTAGCAGAAGTTTTTATCCAAATCGACACTTTTTTTGTGAAATCAGAATTGGTCATTGAGGGCTTTGCTAAAGGGGCTAATGGTGAAATCGCTCTGTTGACCCTGGGATTTGAACTGGCAGCTTTCCAATCATAGGCACAGCACCCTATCCCACTGAGCCTCAGCCCACTCTGTTATATTGATACGATGCTATTAAGCCATAAAGCCTCAAACTCAATAGATTGCAATAACAATACTTCATCGCGTATCATTTTTCTGTTATAATTGGATGTATGATCTCGACGTTTGGTTTCTTTGTCTGGTTACTTTATTTAGAAGATGATGCCTTTTCTCTGTAATAAGTCTAAATTCGGCAGACTGGCAACATGTAGCATATTACAGAAACCGTTTAGTTTCAGTATTAAATTGGTCTTGTTTTAAGCTGCTGCTGAACAAATGATTTAGTTTGGGATGATAGTCTAAACCTTGATTTTTCTTTTTTTTTGTTTTTGTTGTAATAGGGTATGTTATATCAGTGAGCCACAAAATAGTTTGGTATGTAATGGTGTTTCTCCTCATAACTGATGAAGAAGTAACGCATTTTAGAAATGAACTGCTTCTGAAATGGTTGCTGATCCTGAAACTCTGCAGGCAATTTTAGATACCTTACCTCTGCCGCTGTGAGAGGTTGCTGTCCATTACACAACGGCATGCAATGGAAGGCAATAAAATTAATTATTCATAGACCATAAGCTATGACTTTTTTAAAATCTGGTGTTGAATTTCATATTTAGATCACATTTGCTTGGAGATGTTTGTGCATTTTGTATAAAAGTCAGGTGTTTAGTAGTTTGTCTCACTAAGGTGTTTAGTTTTATCTTGGGTTTATTACAGCCATGAAGCAGATATGACAAGATTTTTTTAATGAAATGTGTTGTGTAACTCGGGGGTGAAAAGCAGGGATGGTCAACCTGTTCATGCAGAGATGAACATGTCTGTGGCAAGAATACTCTGTGTCCATGGCAAACTGCTTTGTTTGAGGGAAAAAAAGTGTGCTGGCTACGTTTTTAAATGCCATGCCTGTGGGGGGAAAGCTTTCATTTTGATGAGACTGTCGTTATCGGGAGCTGGGAGGGAGCAGAAATGGGCACCATCTGTGGGTCCCCGCAGACCAGGTTGGGAAACACTGCAATAGACTCTTGAGTTTTTAATTAGTTGGCTAGCTGTGTTTCTAAAACGTTTTTGATGATCCCTTTGCCATGCAGGTGAATTGTTTGTCACAATTTGAAAACAGCAATGGTCAATAAAAGATCAGACAAAAATGTAATGTAAACTCTCAGCAAACTGTAGCAATCTTACATTATTGGCTATCTCAGAGTATACATTATAACATAAATGGGAAGAGAAAACGTTAACTTTAATATTAAGCCTGAATATTAGATTGTACTATATACATAGTTACTCTTCCATCCATAATCATCAGAATGCCAACAGACCCGACAGAAAACACACAAACACACACCCAGTATCCTCCAGTGGGACTAACCAGTCACCGACACAAGATCAATGCCAAGGTGTAATTTAAAAAGGATTCATTTTGGGATTATCTTTTGATTAGCAGAATCAGAGCTTATTTCAGTATAAAAGAGCAGTGAGAAGCTGTCTGCTCTACTGTAGCTATACTTCTCAGACTGTGACTTGAGCCAATGACATGATGTAGACTTGTAATGCGATGTAAAAATAAGCTAACATTTAATAATCTATTATCAACATATACCACAGTTGTAATTTGCATTTGTCTCAGCGTATATTTACTTATTCTGAAAAACTGATGATTAGAGTATAATACATTTAAGTTCTGATTATAAATTATGATTACAAAAATGCCAGAGTTGTCACACTATTTTCAAACACGTTCTGCTGTAATTAACTTCAGTGATAAAGGGAATAACTGTGATATGACAGGGATGGAGAACAGAGTTTATCATTTTTAATGCTTTAATGCTCTCTATGATAAGCATCAGTACTGGCCACATTTTCCCCTCGCTTTCTAATAACGGCTACCTGCATTACTGTACTGTAAGTGGCTGGCTTCCCACCTCAGCATTTCTGAGGATACTCAGGCAGATTATGTTTCAATGAATGTCACACTTTGTCTGTTTTTTCTAACGCTGACATTGACCAAGGGTATATAGAAAGTGTCGTTTTTCTTTCTTTGTTATAGAGAAGGTACGCAGAGAGATGCATTTTAGCTAACAGAAAATACTGGGCAGCCACATTTTTTTTTGTCATGTGAGCCCTGGGTTTATTTTCATTTCACATCTGAAAGTGACTAATTCATAAAAATAAAATAAGAAACATGCGTATATTGACCCACTGGATGTTTGGTATTTTAACCTAAGCTGGGTAAAAGTGAGGGGCTAAAATACACATAGTTTGGTGGAAAACTAATTTTTATTTGGTTGGATAAACCAACATAAAACATGGCACATGTGTTGGTTAATTTTATGTCATGTCCATCGTAGGTCGCATAGGTCCATATTGTTTATTTAAGAGTGGTCTGAACCAGGTAAACATATCGCAGACATGGCCTGTAGCAAAATAGACATCGTGGCAATAGTTTTCATTAGCTTTATAACTTATGCACTATAAATTTGTGTTTCACTATAAACTATGGATTTCAAATGGTAAGTGTGTAGCCTACTGCTTACTTAATGCCTTATGTTGTGTTAGGAAAAACAGAGGCTTTGCGGAAAAGTAAACAGCTTCCCTGAGATCTTTTTCCTGTTTCCTCAAGTGGAACACTTAGGTATAGATATAATCATGAGAACCTCCATGGCTTCAGCATAAAGAGGCCGCCTTCTTCCAGCTAAGCTCATTCCTACTCGTACCTCTGAACTCCCACTTTAAACTGGTTTCTGTTGGCTCTCAGTAATTACTCTAAAATAATCATTTCATATGACATTAATCTTCAGTGTTGTCAATGTATCGTAATCTGCAGCTTGCTGGTTTATAACAACAACTTCTTGCACAGTGGTATTCCTAACTCACGTTTCCGTTTAAGCCCAGAATTTTAGTTTTGTTTTTCTGTATAAATCCTCTATATGTGCAGTATTTTTTTCAGTTTTTTTTTTTATTTCTATTTCTTGCTGGTTTATAAGTACATTAAATATTTAATGGATTTGGATTAGCTAATTTTCGGATGATTCAATGATTTTTGGATGAGCTAAATATTTCAGTGTACCAGACATGTCTTGAATTGGCAAAGTCCATCTTTTGAATCAGTCCACATTTAAAGGTAAATTATATACCGGTACCGCGGTGGTACAGGTGGGCCTGGGCACATACAGATGGAACTGTTCACAGCATTCACAGTAAGCGATACCGTACAATCAAACAATTGTGCCTGCCAGGTGTGTGTGTGCCTGGTTATAATAATAAGAGTGCTGTTGAGACTTAAATAGATTTTCCTTTCACTTTGTTCATTTGCTCTTAGGAACGCCATGGGTCATTTAAGAACTGATAATGTGTAGTTGAGTCTGTATTGTGATTTTGTCTCCAAGTAAATTGTTATGGAACTGGCCCACCGACACTATGATTTCTGGCTCTGTTATTGGCTACTCTATTCCACTAGGCCTATATTTTAAGATATGCAGAGTACTGTTAAGCAGAATATAATTTAATGTTAGGCATAAAAATATGGATATATGAAAGGTACTGTCAATAAAAGGGGTAGTGTGTTTCAGTGCTTGGCTTAGACATCCATTTGATAGTGACCGAAATACAGATATTTACAGGTAAAAAGTACTGTTTGTATAGGGGGAGATTTATAATCATCCATTAACTTCCATTTGTCATCTATCTGAATGCAGCTCTCACTGGGAAGATCTTGAACTCCATTAACCAAGCAGGATTTGAAATCTCAGCACTTCAGATGGTAAGGGAAACTTTACCTTTTTATCGATGGATCCATTTTCCGTAAGCATGTATTGATTTGCAGAGTCATGGCAAGCCTCTAGCCCTGGGGTAGGGAGCCTGATCCGCGGAGGGCCGGTGTGGCTGCGCGTTTTTGGAAAGATCTCTCAATCAGCCAATAATAAAGCAGGGGTTCTCAACTCCAGTCCTGGGGACGCTCTGTTATTGGCCATCCCAAAAACCCGGACCTCCATGGATCAGGTTCCCCACCCCTGCTCTAGCCTCAAGAAGCAAAGGGCAAAAGGCAGGGTGGACACACAGGCCAAGGGTAATGTAGGAGCCATAATTAGCCAAAACTCCAGGCTTCCTAGAGTTATGCAAGATCCTCTTCTTGGTGACATCAGGATCCCTTTTCTCATAACAAGATGACTAAACTCAGGACGGCAACAGATTCTAAACAGATGACCAAAGCAAAGAGCAGAGGAACTAGCATTGACGCCACAGTCGCAAAGTAGAAGCTGAAAGATCCATCCTAGAGAAGTCCTTTGAATGATCCTGCACTCTGTGCTGTCTCCAGTGGTGATGATCATCTGATTCAGTCAAGATTTGCTAAGTAAGTCTCATAAGGCAAGAGTGGAGCTACTGAAGATAAAGGGATGTGTTTGGGTTATTTAAAACAGGGTAAGAGTTGTAAATGCCGATATACCTGCTCAGTATGCTCTCAAAATAAATCAAGTGTATTACAGAACCCAAAAGCTGAAAGTAAGACCTACAGTAACTTAGAGCATGTTAAAGCAGTAAGCAGCAGCCTGGTCTCACTGAAATCAGGGGGCTTGAGTCATGTGACTGCACTCTTGTGTCATACCAGTGCAAGTTAAGCTCAATTGTTTAAGTAAAGTAGTTCAAACTTGTGCTTTTCTTGATCCAAGGAATTCTGCATTATTCTGTACAGACCAACTTAGGAGGCTGGTAAATGCAAAATGTGAGCACTGTCAAATTCTTTGGCACACCGTGAAACAAAACAAGCCTGTGAAAACCTGTTAATCAAGGGACTGGAAGTATGTAATTTGGAAGAAAGCTGTTTCATGGAGTTGCCAGATATTTATTCTCAGGAAGAAATTCCCATTAGCGAAACCCACATCATTACTGATGCTGAAATTGATTTGCTAACTGGAATAAATGCAACAAAGTTAATGGAACCATGGAGAGTCATAAATAGTCAATAGGCCTTCTGCTGTCAAGACACTGCTAGGTTGGGGGGTGAATGGACTTCAGGGTGAAGATGTTTGTATCAGTAATCAAGTATGTGTTTGTGAACATCGCATCTTCTGTGGAAAACCTTGGGGAACCATTAACCAAACAATATAACCATGACTTTCCAGAGAAAAGATACATAGAAACGAGAGATGTCACAGGAAGATCCAAAGTTTGTGATGATAATAGATAATTCTTCTAAATTTATCGATGGACAGCACCACTAAGTCTAAGCTTAGAGAAAAATACTGCATTCCAAGTGCTAATGCTTCAGATATGAAAAATAATCCATGAATGCATAATTTGTAAAAGGTTCAATCTAAATGTTGGAGAACAAAGACTGGTTGACCTGCTAGCTTACAGATCGACTCCTGACCTCCCACCCTCATATACAGTAGGGGTTGGAGATTTTGGACCAATAGACATACGGTATGGGCGCGGCACGGTAAAACCCTGCAGTGGTATATACTTGTCTCACAAGTCGAGCTGTATATTTGGAAGTGTCTCATTCACTTGACACTGACTCATGCATAAATGTTTGCAGACATTTTATTTCCAGAAGAGGCCAGGTGAACGAGCTGCGATCAGATAATGGAATCAACTTTGTCTCCACAGAAAGGAAATTAAAAGCAGCCATGAAGTCGTGTTACATAGAGCAAATTGAATGTAGTGTACTTCAAAAGGTAGTGAAATTGTCTTTTAACCCTGCTGTTGGAGCCCACCATAGTTGGATAAGGGAAAGACTGATCTGGATGGTAAAAAGGATTTTTTGTTGTCTGTCATGAGGCAACAGTCTTTAGATGATGGTCTTCAAACAATCATGTGTGAGGTGGAAGCCATTCTTAATAGCCACCCACTGACAATAGTTTCAGATGATCCAAATGACCTAGAATCATTGACACCAAACCATTTGCTTCAGCTCAAGGTACAACCCGTTTTGCCACCAGCCATGCTTGGAAAGCAGGATCTCTATATCAGACGACATGTTCAATGCATTGCTGACCTGTTTTGGAGTATGGGAATACCTCCCGCTCAGACCAGAACAGCAGAAATGGTGCCGTATCAGATGGAACTTCCAACCAGGGGATGTTGTCCTGGTAGCTGATGCCTTGGGACCACGTAGTTCATGGATACCATGCTCTCACGGATACACTTTAGAGATGCCAGTTAACATGTAAAGTAAGGGAGACCGTGCAAACTCTGTATATGAGAGCTGGGATTCAGAACCCTGACCATGGAGGTGTGAAGCACTGTGTACCAGTACTGGATGTATTTATTTATTTACAAGCTTGTTATCCTTATGTAATAATTTGATTACTGAGATGATTATGATACCGCTAGTTGCTGTGTATTGCTCACAGTAACGCAGGGAGAGCAAAGTAAGAGGCACAGGCTTATACCTTCTGAGAAGCAGACTGCAGGGCTCTCCATTTTAATAAGCACTATCTGCAGAGATGAGTCACCACAGTCCTAGTGGAAAGGACTGACAAAGCTAGTACAGTAGCAGCTCTCAGCCTGTCAGAGGCAAAGATGTAACATCTGCAGTCATGGGAAGGCAGACTGCATGTGAGCCTGGGCCCAAGGTGACCGCATCACCCCGACTGTGTATGTCCTTAATGCTGCGGCAGAAGAAAGATTTGAGCAATACAGAAACCTCCCAAGCATGTGGACCCATCTGCTTTAGCCCGAGCTGACATCCTCCAAGGCGATTACAGCACTGTTGCCTTACATCTCTGGGACCAGGGTTCAGGTCTCCACCGTGGCTCCATGTATGTGGAGTTTGTGTGTTCTCCGCTTGTCATTGTGGGAATTCCTCCAGGGTCTTTGGTTTCGCCCTACAGTCCAGAAACATGCTAAGGTGGATTAAAGTTGATAAATTGTATGTTTGTGTGTGCCCTGCATTGGGTTGGCAACTCCAGGATAGACTCTGGACCCCCCCCCCACCGCGAGCCAAAATGGAGCCAAGTGGTAACGGAAAAGGGATGGATGGGTGGCTGGTCCTATGTTTGGTCTGGAAGTTCTGGAAAAAATTGGTGCAAGGCAGGGAATGATGGGTTGCCAACCGAACGCAGAACACACCATTCACAAACACAGAGATTTTGCAACTATTTTGCAACTTTTGCAACTATTAGGCAACTCCAGTTCACCTCAGCATGTTTTTGGAATGTGGAGGGAATCCGGAGACCCTGGAGGAAACCCCACAACAACACAGGGAGAACCTGCAAACTCCACACACACGCCAGGGCGGGGAATCGTACGCTGGTCTCCAGAGGTATGAGACAATAGCGCTAACCACAGACACCCGGATATTAAGATTTGCTTTTATTTATTTACCTATCAAATAATTCATGAAGCTGGGCAAATTGCTAAGTAAAAGCGTGACTGTCGTCAGTGTTTCCAAAAAGGCATTGTATTCACAGAGTATGCTTGCTTTCTTCCCCCACAGTTCAGCATGGATCGAGCCAACACTGAAGAGTTCTTTGAAGTTTACAAAGGTGTAGTGGCTGAGTACCCTGTAAGTATGCAAGGTGTGAAAGCAGTGTCATACCCATCAATATTCAGGAGGGTCCCTATCTCCCTATTGTTGCGCAATACCGATCTTGAGACCCTCTTAAAATTTTGCTTTTGAGGCTTTCGGGGGGTCTCATGGGTTAATCGGGGGTGTCGGACCCCCCCCCGTATTTCACACACTGTGTGAAAGGCTATAGAGTATTAATGTGGTAAGGCACTCATCATTTTGAATTGCTCCAGTAATATATTCAGTAGCATAACGTATTTAAATTATTGAAAAGTATTTCATTTTCATATGTTGGTTGAGTAATATGACACAAGTTAGTGACTTCACAGCAAGTCAATGCAAAGTGGTTTACGTTTGATTTTTTTTTACGTTTTGATTTGTGTACTATTCATCTTAAAAATGTACGGTACATATTGTTAAAATACATTTATATTTGAAAACTGATAATTTGGGTTTGGTTACTGGAAAGGGGGACTAAATTAGGTTTTGGGTTCTGAATAATGTCATGATGTATTTATGTGCAACAGCTGCTCTGGTGTTTGTCAGAATCAAGAGGACCAAACATACAGGTCAATGATCACTCTGTTAAACAGGATTTCGGTAAAGAATGACTTCTATTCTTAAATATAGACGTGTTTATTAAAGAGCAGTGTATAGGAGAAGATGAACACTTACATTACTGCTGGTGTATTTGGGCCAGTTCAGAAATAGGGATTTTGGTGTCATTCAGAACCTAATGTTCCTGATGTTGCTGTGGGAAAGCCTCAGGTCAGGCTGGCGAACAGAAGCACATGACATGGGGGGTTCGCAGTGGACCTGGTTGCTTTAATTATTTCATTCCCCTTTGTAAAGACAGTGGAAAAAGTAAGCCAGGAACAGAACTCAAGACACTAATGCTGGATAAATAAAGGAAAAGCTGTATGTTCCAGTTACTGGGGAAAAAAGACACAGGTGGAAACGAGTACCTATGAAGATGATTTATAACGCTTCTGATTTCATATACAGTAACTTCCACCCATAGTTGTATTTCTCTGACAGAACTGTATGTCAGTTGCATTACTATGGTACTTAACACTAACGAAAATCGAGTAGCATCGTATATAAGGGAAAGAGCATTAAGGAGAAACGTTCTGCTTAGATTGCTGCTTTCTGTTCTTACTCCTTTGGTGGTTCTACTTTAAAAACACTGCTGGAACTCTATGTTCAGACCATAAAACCCAGGTTTTGTTGGGTTTTATTTTTTAAAACTTGAACTTAAAGAAGTTCCCACAAAAATAAACAACATTTATCTCGATTTTCTTAAGTTTCTCTGTATGAAAACATTGATGGCGTTTTCTGCCGTCTACTTCCTGGCAGAGTATGGTGTCCGAGCTGTGCTCCGGACCTTGCATGGCCCTGGAGATCCACGGAGCTGAGGCTCCAAGAAGATTTCGGGATTTCTGTGGACCAGCAGACCCTGTGAGTTACTAACTGGGCTTTTTCTCAGTTGTGCCAATGACTTCTTTTGTTCTCTTACTGGTCAATAGGAGAAGCTTATGCTGGTATTTATGGCCTGTTTCTCATGGATTTTGATCTCGCAAACATTCAATTTCATTCAGTAAAACTACTTGCATATTTATCGAACATTATTAATGCTTAAACTGATTGCTTGGATATTAGACAATTTTTTAAAATCAAATAAAGCCCAGTCCATTATATATATATATCCATTATATATATATATATATTTTAAAACTATGTGTAGCTAGTAGACTTATTCCTCTTATTAAACTAGAGATGCTGAGATGGTCCTACAGGCAAAGGTCATGTTTTACTGAGTAAGCTCTTATTTTGAAGATCAGTGCTTCAGTAGTGCGCATGCAGTGACCAGCGTCTGTCTCGGCATGTTTCATGTAATCATAATCCTCCTATTCTAGTCTACAGTGCTTTTCAGGAGCTTTATTTTATAAATCATATAGATATATGCATTAGGCAGCAAGTTATTTATGCGTTTTCAAGAATCTGTTTGTGAACCATTTGGAATGATCTGGATTTCTGTATTAAATGTGCTCTGATCTTCATCTATGCCACAATAAGCAAAATGAACACGCGCTTAAACAAGTAATAGACAAACAACAGAATATATATTGCTGCTCATTCGTCCACAGAAAATTTTGCCAGAAGTAATGCAGAACATTTCAGGTGGTCTTATTGCCATATTATCATTTTTTTTATTATTATTGTTGTTATTATTTGTTTGAATTATTTCTTTTTTTTTTTTGCGGAGAGCAGTGGTTCATCCTTCACTGTGTCCATCGATGAACATCATTCTTGTTCCCTGTGTTTCTCCTAGTAGACACACAAACAGAGGCTTTGGAAGGAGATTTCTGCACAGCTTTGTTGTTACCCTAAGACAGGGGTTTCGAATACTCTGGATGTCAGTAGAACAGTCGCAGAGGGTCACAGACACTTTTTAAGTTGGTGTGATCTCATCTCATTGATTGGAACACCTGACTCCAGTTTTCGGAGACGTCATTAGCCTATGGTTTGCATACTTTTTCCAGCTTGCACTGTGAATGCTTAAATTATTTATTCAGCATTGGCAAGTAGTACTATTATTTGCTTATGATTTTAAGCAGGTTATGTTTATCTATTATTGTTATTTAGTTGAAAATCAGTATTATAAGTAATTAATGTAGAAATACAGCTATTACGAATGGTATACATTTTCTTTTCTTGCAGCTGTAATTTAAATGTTGCAATCATAATAAATCATTCATCTGCTAGTTAACAACCAATATAAAGAGTTCCACACAGCACCCATTACCATGTAGGTCAGAATTGTTTTGCAAAAGGGTAAACACAGCAACAATAAATAAATTAAACACTGAGTCTTTCTTAGGATCTGGTTATGAAGCAATAATAGGGAGTGCTAGCAGTATGCTAGGATGGCCAGATGTAGAATAAATAATGATTTATGGAAAACAGTCAAACATCAAAATCATGCTTCTGGTTTTGGTCACTTTATTGTAAAAGGAAACCATCAATATGAAGCTGATGCACTAGTCACATGTCTGGACATATTAATTGTATGATACACAGAAAAGGAAGTTCTTATTATTAGTGTCTCTCATGGGCAACTTTGGGGTTTTGGTTAAATTAATGTATTTAATTCTCTTAATTGAGTAATGCACCCTTGTGAAGCAAGTTTTTTGCATCTATTTGCAGACAGACTGACCACAGTTATGACGGACATCACAGTCGTATTAATTTATACTTATTGCTTTGAGTGTGGATTTAGGACCTGGTGGGTTGATAAAAAATATGGTAAATATGATAAAAAATCTATTGCAGGGCACACTTGAAGATAAATGAAGTATTGGTTCTTCATGGATGTTGGGTAAAGTTTACAGATGTCATAAATTTGTGTCTTGCCTTCCTTCATTTCTTAGATGTGTTCTGTTCATTTTGATGTGAGAAAAACACATGTGAAATAACAGTTGAGTTTTGTTAGTTTACTTCACATTTAACATTGGAATATCCTTTTAAGTCCTGACTTGCAGGACTTAAATTACTTAGATTTGAAGACTTGTTGCTTGCAAATAGTTGCTGCCTTATTTATATTTACTGGCTTGTTGCATGTCTTCATTGGGTCCTGGTTAGTGTTAATATCATTGTAATGAGACAGCACTGTCCAAACACTGTCTGAATATTGTTGGTTCCTTCAGAATTTATTTATGTTTAAACCTTTTGTTTATCTCACAGTGGAATTGGCAAGAACCCATATTGTGCCCACTGTTTTTTAGCTGTATTACACTGACTTGGTTAGTGATAACGTTTTTACTCGTAGATAATACAGCAGTTGTCATTCACGCAATGGTTATTTCATCACAATTTCTGAACAAAGATGGTCAATAATTGCATGAGTGAAAAATGTCAGCACTAAATAGCAAGGAATATGGAATGACTGCATTTAAAGCTAAGATTAACACGTTGTCTGTTTCGGATATGTAATGATATGTGAGGTCAAGATGACCTTAGCAATAAGAGGACCTGTTGTTTATCAGTTTTAGCTTACCTTTTATCAGTTGTACTACATTTGGCTGTATTCCCCTGTATAGCAAGTGCTTCTCTTAATCTATCTTGCTCTCTTCACTCCATCACCTTTTATAACTGCAAGGTCCTGGTCGACCTTGTTTAGTGACTGGGCAGACAAACCAGATAGGCTTAAATGGAGAAGCTTCAGCAAAATGGATGAATAGTGACTTAGGTATTTAAATGGATTAAATGGATTTATATATGGAATAGCCAACATACCAAGGTGTATTTCCTCTTAAGTCTTCCGTCTCAGCATTGCTCTTGAGTGATTAAGAGTATACTTTTTAAAGATTTTCCCTACATATGAAAATGACCGTGAGATTTGCGGAGTCATTTTGAGAATTTTAATGTATATCATTGTAGTGAATTCTTTTCCCTCTTCACTCTAGATTGTACCACTTGGAGTGACCAGACCCTTGTATTTCAATAGCATTGGGTCATATGACCAGAGCTACAGTATTTCAGCATTTGCATTTATGAGTTAGATGGTTTTGTCTAAAGCAGCATATACGTGGGGAACAGCATTTAGCAACCTGTGAGCAGGTAAGGTAATGTGATAATACTGCAGACCATGACCCCACAACCCGACCCCACAACCTATCGGACACCGGATCAGATCCATAACCTAATGCGACACACACTATAGAGTTTGAGGCAGGATCTCACGGGGGTGCCTAAGCTACCCTTTTTGAGGTTGTAAGTGCTCCTTTTCAATAATTCATGATCACGCAAAATTTATGCTAAGCTAGCTAGCCTCCCACATTCAAGCACCAGTGCCTTGAAAAATCTCTGCATGGCACCAGTGGGATGGACCCTCAGAACCTGGCCGCCAAGCCCAGTCTATAAATGCAAAAAGGACATGTGTATAAGAAGCAGTTTCAGGAAGCGGATTACTTTCAACCAGAACCTGAAAAGAGCAGGACCAAGGGACGTAACTGTGTTTAGCTGGTGTTGCCACCTTGGTAAAAGGTTTTTCTAATGAAATGACACCGAAGACAGACAGAGAGACAGACAGACAGAGCAGCTGTAGTTCAGGGTCTAATTTACATGTCTGCCTTGCTTCTCCAAAGCATAAAGAGTATTTTGAAATGGAAAGCTACTGCATTGCTGAACTATTGTTGTCATCTGAAAACCAGTAACGTTGGCAAGTTATACAAATTTGATATTTGGACTTTCAGCATGCTTCAGCAGGGTTATTTATACGCACAGTTGCATGCACATTATATACTGAATACTGTATAGATACTGTATACTTAAACTATTGCTGATGCAGTATGCAATGTTTTCCATATTATCTGGTAGTAAGATGCGTGCAAGCAGCCTATTGCTGTTATTTATGGCATTGTACATGTGTCTCAAGGCTAGGAGAGCTCCCAGTTCCCCAGCCTTCCGTAGCATCTGACATGTGTCAGGTTTCTCTGCCTCAGCCTTTGTGCCTCGGAGCAGATGGATGCAGGACAAGAACAGCTGGCTGGCTGTGTAATTTTCTGTTTAACTTGCTTTCTGACAGGTTTTAAGGGTCTGTGACTTAGGAGTCAATGTCAAGGTGAAAATGGTACAGCATTCTCCCTAGAATGCTAAAGAACTGTTGTACCATATGAAGTAATGCTGCAATGAGTCTCAGACCTCAATAATGTGTAATAGATATTTGCCTAGTATAGATACTAGCTAGAGTATTTAGTTAAGGGGCAAAGATGAATGCCGTTATCCTGTGCAGGTCAGAAACAGATCCAATGCCACCTTATAATTCAAGCCTTATATCTCTGACCCATAGGTTTCAGTATTTCTTTGAGTATTGTACAGGAAATTAATATTAAGACAAATGTTTGAGTATCTGCCATTTGTTATCCACTAAATCTTCTGCTGAACTGTTGCTGAAATTTTATCTAGTCTCTTTATCAATCCTCCAGCACAGTTTATATCTGTGAAGCCGCCCCTTGTGTCTCAGTGTCAGCATAAAAAGATTTAAATTGCTTGAATCTGGATTTTGCTTGGGTAACAAAACCAGTACTTGAGGTTTGTTAATGTTTCTGTGTTCTTCATCAATATAAGGATGAGTACTCCATTTACGGGCAAGTGTATCAGTACCATTATTACCAAGGCATGCTGTCGATGGCTCTAAGTATTAAACTGTGTACATTTGGTACAGCTGAACTGTTTAACCCACATCTTTTTGACAGGACATTGCCCGCCATCTTCGGCCAGCTACACTACGTGCACTGTATGGCAAAAACAAGGTGCAGAACGCAGTCCACTGTACAGATTTACCAGAAGATGGGATTTTGGAGGTGAGTTAAGTACTCAGCGGTCACTTCCTTAGGTAGTCCTGCTTGTTAACAAACGTCCCGCTTCTCCAAACAGTGAATCATGTGACTACAGTTGAATATACTCAGCATGCAGACAGGGTCAAGAGATTTGTGTGCTGTGTAGTGCAGCTAAGCATTAGAATGGCCAACGTGTAATCTTAGCAATTTTAAACATAGTGTGATGTTGGTGGCAGATATGGTAGTTCTAGTCAGTAACGTGCAGACTTTTCGAGGGGCAGGTCTGAATAAAGGGGCGTGGCCAAACAGTACTTTTGCTGGCTGGTGGGGGTTCCCTTAGTAAATTTTGAGTAACCGCTGAAAAGGGGACATCAAAGGAGGACACTTTCATTGGTTCAGGCGAAAGGGGCTGGTGCTCATCAGGTACCTTCAGCTCATGCATGGCACTGCCCGCTGCACATGCCTTGTTCCTTGTTCAGCCACCCTGCTGGGATTTTCATGCCCTACATTTTCTGTAGTTTACTGAGAAGAGTGTGATTAAAAAAAAAAAAAAAAGTCAGTGCCAGCTCTTTGGGCAAAAACACCTTGAGAGGTCAGTGGAAATTGAGGTAGTGTGTGGTTCTGAGTTGGGAGTCCAGAAGTATGCTGGTTCAAATCCTTCGGCTGGCAGAGTAATCCTATCACTGATGGATGCTTGAGCAAGGCTTTTATCCTCAGCTGCTGCAGAGTGCCAGATAAATGGCTAACCTTGCTCACTGACCCCAAGCTTCACTGTAACCTATATGTATTTGTGTGTGTATGTCATAGGAGAGCAAGGTGTGATATGCGAAGAGTCTGTTTCTTGCTACCTGCATAATGATAATAGAAGGATTTCTGTTCTAGACACAATAAAGTTCCCAGGAAGGATACAAATGCAAAAATCCCCAGCTCAGTATAACAGCGGTGTACAGAATTGAATCTCTGAATTCACAACCCTTAAAGCAAATTTAAGGGGGTCCTACCTGTGGATTCTACTCTGTTGGGCCTTTGAGCAAAGTTCACAATCTGCTCCATTCCATCACCCTCCCCACAGCTGGGGTGGTTTGTCATGTGGTTGGCATGGCAACACGCTTATCAGCGCGCCCCTTACCTCTTCCTTCCCTTACCTACCACCACATCGGGGGTAACTAATGAAATAACCACTGAGTGTAGAACCATGATAAAAATGTTGCTTTGTACGACTAATTTGCATCTTTAAATTCAGTCAAGATTATTACTTTAGTCTTATCGGATTGCACTCGTAAAATTCAGTTTTATGCCTAAAACTGCTACACATATGCAATATTGAAAAAAGTATGTGGACCCCCCTATCGATTAGAGGAATTGCCTAATTAAGCCACACCCATTGCTGACACCAATGTATAATTAAGCACACAGTCACACGGCAGCAAATCTCCAACAACAAATATTGGCAGCAGGAAGTTATTTTACAGTAGAGGTTAGTAACTTTCCACTTGGCACCATCACAGGACGCCATCTTTCCAACAAGACAGCTTGCTACATGCTTTGTTAGAGCTGCCCTGCTCAAATGTAAGTGAAGTGGTTCTGAAGGTCAAAAGCAACAAGTTAAGTTATAAAGTAGTAGGCCAAACAAGCTCACAGAAAGGAACCTGATAGCCCAACATCAATACCCAACTTGAAAGGCAGCAAATCCCACAAGCAATGTTCCAGTATCTAATGGAAGGCTTTCCCAGAAGATTGGAGGCTATTATAGCAATAATGGGCTGACCATCTTCAAATTAATGCCCTTGGATTCAGAATGAGAAATTTAGTGCATACTTTTGGCCATATAGTCTTATAATCTTTGTTCTGCAGAAAGAAAGCAAATCGAGGGGAACTGGCATTGGACTGCTGCGTTTCAGTGATCCTTCTTGGAAATATGGCATGAACAGCCAACAGACCCATTGTGCATATGTCAGTGCTACTGAATGAGAGCAGCCCTGTTCACATTTTCTGGTCACCATGCTTTGCAGAACTTGAACATGGGTTTTAAAAAATTTCATGCTGATTATTTTTGTTTTTTTATTTACAGGTGCAGTATTTCTTCAAGATTTTAGATGGATAACGTGTGTGCAAATAATTGATGACAAAGAAATGAAGTATTATTTTTATTTTCCCCTACTTAAATTACAAGAACAGATGTTCTCCAGTATATTTTCATGTTCAACAGTTAATTTTTTCATACATCTTAACACCCAACAAACTCTTAATACATCTGGTAAATACATTGTCTTTTAGTATCTACTATCCTTTAACCTGTGACTTTGGTATTTTATTTATATATTACAGGTTTCTGCAGAAAAAAATATTGTACAGCTGCATAAATATAAAAATTCTTCCATCATGAAAATGGCTTGGACATTCATTTGAAAGTAATGTTTTTCAAAACGATGGTTTCGAAAAGCACTGATTTATACCATTATGGTAACTGCCTTGCAAACTGAAGCAATTCTACACAGCAGTATAAAAGAAAATAGGAACGTTTCATTTTCGATAGGAGGATTATTACGGCTGCATTTCAGTTTCTGTGTGATGGTGCTCCCCTGCCTTCAACGTAACACGTGAACACCTACATTGTACATTGTCGCTTCCTGACACGTGAGCTTGCAGCGATAAGACCATGCCATTCCAGTATTTTTCTGTTGAAGTGTGTGTGCATGTATATGTGCATATAATTATATATAGCAACACATCATGGACTGGTTGAACTGAACAGAAGCAACTGGGCATTGGACCACTAGTGTAAGTATATTACTATACACACAAAAAAAGTGTGCGTGTGTGTATATATGCCATGCAAGGCAGCAGCAGTAGGACAGCTTGCAAAATTAGTAGTGAAACTATAATTTACAGTAACAAATGAACAAAATGTCCCATGGCTCAAGGAGTATTCTCATTTACAATACAATAAATAGTTTGCTATTTCTACTTATTTATTTTTTTTAATTTACAAACTAGTCCTAGATGTATGCGGAAAAGCTAGTGTTAGGATTAAGTGTGTGTCCCATCTGTTTTGAGCTTGTTCAAGACTATGTGTTAAGGTTCTTCTGTTTCTAAATTTGTTTTAAAATAGGGAAGAGAAATAACTAACTACGTAGCGGTGGTCATAAATTGTTGACCGTCATTTTCAGGTCGAAGCGTCCATGGTAGCGATCCTTCTCAATGTAGCGGATATTTTCCCCATAGACCCGACACTCAATGCGCAGCTCTGTGTTCTGCGTCAGGTTATTAAACTGTATAGCCACCAAGGGCTGGAGGTACTGAGGATGCAGTAATTTACCATAGTAAGGATAATACTGCAGGGGGAATCCACCTCCAATGCCGAAATACTTAATCTCTCCAATTTTCCCAGCATCTTCCTCTTTCTGTAAAGACAGATTGTAATGAGATCCTCAGTATATATCATCCTGCACGTGAACTAACCGTTGCTGCACTACCATAGTTTCAAGGCACAAATAACATTTTGGTAATTAGATCTTCATTTACATAAATTCCCCACCTTGTTTGTGCAGTAGATAGGGATCACATTGGGCTGCACTTTCTCCCTGGCTTCCTCAGGAATGCTGTCATTGGAAGCTGGAGGCTGAAATTAGAGAAGTTAAGGAAGCATAGTCATATCCACACCCAGAGAGCAGCACGTGTCTGGTCTTTATATCATGTGGAGACCAGTGGTGAGACAATACAAAAATCATTGGGACTGCCTCACCCAATAGCCCTACCCGTGGTATGAAGTTCACGATCCTGTTAAGCTTGATAATCACACAGGGCTTTCCATCTTGGTACCCAAAGTTCTCGTCCTCAATGCCAGAGCAGCCAGCCAGCCAGGACCTCTTGAAGCGGCAGGCTTTTCTAACACCCACATCACTTTCTAACTCTCCTCTGTCCTTGATATTATTGGGTTGTTCTGAGAAAAGAAGTATTTTAATAAATCAGTTCAGTAGTTAAGGGGCCTTCATCAACATTTTCATTCACTAGCTAAATCTGCATTATAGCGTTAGTGCACGTAAAATACAAATAAAACCTCAGCCATCAGCAGTTGAGAAGGCATTCCATTTTTATTAAACTTCAGGAAAACAGGAGAGAACTACATTTACAACTGCCAATCAAATCTCCTTATACGAGGCTTGTTTTCTAGATACGGCAGCTCTTGTAAATCGTAATTTCTTGACCCCAACATTTTTCTCACATTAGTGAATCTCACAGCCAGAGTTACTGATATATTAGGCCGGCAAATATTCAAGAGTGTTATTCACGGAGCCAACCCCAAAAACAAGGGAAATAGTTTTATATATTTGTACTACACCACTTCTGATAGCTGCTCCTGCCCCTTCTTCTTCTGGATAAGTAACTGCACATTGTTATGGTGCAATATTTGTCCATTCTGTCCATCTAGCAACCTTGCTGAAGGGTGTGAGCACAAGCTGGGGACTCGTCCTGGATTGTATGCCAGTCCATTTAGAGAATTTAGGTAATTTAGAGATGCCAGTTAACCTAGTCGTATGTCTGTGGAGTGCGGGACGAGACACACATGACATAGGAAGAACATGCAAACTTGACACACAAAGAGCAGAGACGCAATTCAAATCCCCAATCCTCAATGTGTCCATTACTTTCGAAAATTGCTCAAGTTGTGTCAGATTAATTGAGGAATAGCAATGGACAGCAAATTTCATGCCCTGCCACATATTTTCAGTGGGTTGACCTACTCAAGGACATCTATCTGTAGAAACTACGGCAAAGGACAGGGGACAGGTGACAGAGTTTGGCAGCCAGAGCTTCTTGTAACCACTACAGATGAAGGTGCATTCTATATGAAATCTCATGCATAATATTTATGGGGGGGGGGGGGGGGGAATTTAAGTGACGGGGGGGGGCACAATTTGCCGAAATTGGAACAGTTTAATATGGCGGTGGCGGGGCCATTTTTACGTTACCCCAAAGG
>JAODKC010000038.1:15756125-15783745 GCA_026777985.1 Mormyrops attenuatus
CCCCCCCCCCCCCCCCCCCCCCCCCCCCCCCCCCCCCAGGGAGAGTACATGGTGGGGACCAAATGTCCCTCAATGAGAACCTGTTATTCTGACGTTGCGGGGACCATTTTTCCTGTCCCCACAAGGAGAAACAGAAATCAGTGACCGCAATCAGAAAACTAAAAATGCCAAAACTCCTATATTTTGTTTGGTTACTTATGGTTTAGGTTGTCATTGTTGGGTTAGGGTTTTGCCCATGGAATGAAATGGAGGGTCTCCACACAGATATGAATACAAATATGTGTGTGTGTGTTTGTCTTAGATTTTCAGCAACTCGCTCTAGTAGTCTGGGTCCTGACTTTTTCCACCCTAAGGGATGAGGGATGCTCAGTGGTTTTGAAATGGTTTTGTGCCCTTCCCCAGATTTACGCTTCTGTAGTCCAATGACTTGCTCTGAACGCTCTTTTGTTTTGAGCCTTTCTTTAGAGAGTCCGTACCACACTGGATGACCTCACACAGGGGTCTTTCTTCTCATCGATGATTTTAAAACAGTTTAACTGATAAATTCCTACACAAGTGTAGCCAATTGACAAACTGTTTAACATGCTGAGTGAACATATATATTCAACCTGAACTAATTTATAGCTATTTTTTTTTTTAAATGAAGTTATATGTATTAATTTGTGCAGCTGGTGCCCTAGTAGATAAGGACATGACTGTTGATCCTAGACCCAGTATAGAAATTGCTCGTACCCTTAAACAAGGCACTTAACCAATTCCGTTCCAGTACAATATCCAATTGTTTAGATAAATATTTTACCTCACTCTAGACCAGGGCTCACAAAATCTGATCCTGGAGCGCAGTTTGCAAATATCTCCGCTCAGACAAATCTACTAAACCTGGTAATTAGCAGATTAAGATAAGTTTGAGCAGGGTAATCTGTAAACCGTATGAGATTCTGGCCCTCTAGAACCGGAATTGGGGAACTCCGCTTTAGACAAACCAAATACAGCTAAACTAAACTAAACTTTCCTTTCTGACAATCTATCTCATAATAAAGCATGGAAACTGCCATGGAATTTGCACTTCTATGGCACTCCATACTAATTCTGCCTGGCATCATCTATATTTAATATCCATTCATTTTCCAACTACTAACCCAGTGGAAAGTCTTAAGAGGGACCTGAAGCCATGCATCCATCCATCCATCCATCCACCCATCCATCCATTTCCTGTACCCGCTTGTCCTGTTCAGGGTTGTGGGGGGTCTGGAGCTACGGGCACAAGGCAGGGAGCAACCCAGGATGGTTCACCGACCCATTGCTGGGCACACTCACACACCAGTCACTCGCACATATGGACGATCAGGTAACGCCAATTCACCTCAGCGTGTCTTTTGACTTTAGGAGGAAACCAGAGTACCCAAAGCAAACCCTATAACTATACGAGGATAGCATGCAAACTCCACACACATGGAGCCACGGTGGAGACTTGAACCCTGTTCCCAGAGGTGTGAAGCAACAGTGCTGTTCAGATGGTTATGGGTATGAATCCTGCAGCCAGCAGAACCTAGGGCCCTTGAGCAAGCCCCTCACCAACTGTTCCACAACTGCTGGTGGCTGCCAGACCACTAAAGGCTGTATAAACATGTCACTGTCTCTCATGTAGGGCAAAATATGCAAAAGCTACTCAATTTCCTCATGGCAATAGATGATGTTTCTCTACTTCAGGCGCATCAATCCAATATTTGGTTCAGTACTGGCACCGATCCAGACCTGTTAGACGAATCCACATCCAATAATTTACTTTAGTTTTCGGCAGTCTGTAAAAAAATACCTCCTATTTTCATGTTAAATCAATTTGTACAATCAATCACATGACAGTTCTTTCCTATTTTAGATGTTTTTGCAGCATTGAGGCTGAACGCTAAGAACATCAGATAAGCGCAAGAAATCAAATTAGAAGGTGACGATCTGGGTGTATTTTACGCTTTTATCAAGTAGCACAGCTATTTGCAATCTTTGTAAAAACAGAGCTGAGAGGTGGAAGCAGCATTTAGTGGAAAATCCCACTAAACAAAGCGCACGCACTTGTGCAAGACAACGCAAGTCGTATGAAAAGCGCAATGGATGATTTGGGAGTCGCTAGCTTGGACTGTTTTGCATCCTCGCTGCAGCTTGTGATATGGGAGGGGCTGCTATCGCACCGAAGTGTAAATGATGCTGTTGCCAGTGGGAGAAAAACGTGGGGCAGTTTAAGCATCCGCCACTGGCTTATTCTCTCAGAAAGATTTTCAAATTAAAACTGTAAAATGCATCCAAAACACTTAAAACAAGATGCACCAAACAAGGTGGAACAGTACGTTATGTATGTTTCTAGTAGCCTAAGCAAAGATTTTTTGGCATATCTTTTTAATTTGTATGTACTAGTTTACAAATATTAAATATATAAAGTATATATTTTAAAGAAAACGGAGCTCGTATCAGAATCTGTATCGACAGTTGTGTATTGTAATCGGATCAGAACTGATAAAATGTGGATCGCCCATCCCTAATCTCTGCTCTGTGACATTGAGTATCATCCACTTACCCCCACAGTCCTCATATTTCAGCTGGTCCATCTGCTTATCATCATCATAATTATCCAGGAAGCTGCGAATGGCTTTTGCGTATGGAAGGAAAGATTCTGGGCTGTTCAGGTTGAAACTGATTTCTGATTTCTCTGAACATGGGTGATGTGTCAGTCCTATTAGGATAAGAAAGACAACCATTAGTTTCTAGAAACAAAAGGTCAAATATTATTCTAATTCTGTTGATTTGGCCTTTGTAGATTTCAATACAGCCTCCATGGAAAAATGGACTCTACACAGGAGATGAATACTGTCACCTACAGTTGAAATGTAGTGCAATATCAGGTTGATTTATGAACATTTTGTTTTATTCCCTCAGAATTAACAACTGCGCGTAGAAACGCTAACCCAAGCTAAAAGTGCTGCATGCATCATGCAATTTTGACACCTAAAATAGTCCTGTGAAATCATGTGATAGTTTTCCACTAAAATGTCACACATTTTCAGGAACAGAAGTAGCTGGGGGAAGCGCATGACTGCAAAAGGCAGTGGAGGCTAATTTTTCTCTTCATAAACTCCGGCGTTTGGGGTGAGGCAGGTCTCACAGTGAAAGGCAGGTAAAACGAGGCAGGCCTCAAGCGTGCGCCTCACAGCATCACATGGGTGGAGGGGGGAGCAGGCTTCAAGCATGGGCTTCATAGCACACGTGTCTTCGTATCAATTTGTACAAGTTACCAATGCAAATTCACTGGAGCATGTAACACACCACAACCATATTGTCTTGGAAAGCAAGCCTCACATTTTCAAAATGCTTTGCAAAAAAGGAAATGGCAGGCAAATTGGGTTATACCCAGTCCTTATGCTGAAAGGTGACAATGCAAATGAAGCTGAGGCTTCCGCACTGAAGTGCTGCCATAAATAAGGGTCTTGAGCGTGAAAATGAGAAGAGAAAGGACATCTGCTTTAGAAGTGACATGGCCAGAGTCCTAGGGTGCAGAAAAAAATAAAGGAACTCTCTGCTATATTCAACCTACTGTCGTTTTCTTTTCCACAGAAATCTCAGGAATCTCAGGTGTCGTACATGTATATGTATGTAATCAAAGAGTGGAAAAATTGGACATCTCAAGAAAAGATTGAAGAGGCTGAACCTTTTCTGAATAACGTTTGTGTATAGTAGGGCCCATCTTGGCAACCATGGAGTCCAAGGTAGACATAGGCCTTAAAGTAACACATTTAACACATACAGTCTGAACCTTGGAGAAAACACAATTAAACTAGGAGGACATTATACTGGAACCATTTCTGATTGATACAGCTAGGAGAGGAGAGGATAAGATTCCCCTCCACATCCAGACAGGTCTTCAGAACCGTCCCAAGATGAATTTAACCAGAAATGAAAAAAAGTTTGATACCACTTCACAATAAGACTGCCCTCATAAAGGGTTTGTGAATGCTTTATAATCAGGTTATTAATTAGGAAGTAACACCAGGTGTTCAATCATTAATCGACAATTCTTAACAAGTAACTTTTTTATACTAATGAATTACCACCATTTATAAGTGGCAAAGGGAGCCTTTTTGTAAAGTGTTACATTTTATTCTACAAAATATTAAAACCAGGTAAAACTGGAATTTCTCCATCACACACATCAGCTCCCAGTCAGTCCTTTTAGACATTTAATTTGATTAAGGAACTAAACTTGCAAGAGCAAGTTTCAAGTTTAAAATGAACAAGGTACAGTAACGCTGACCTGCACAAGTGCATGCATATTGACCTGACATGAAGTGTGCTACACTTGCAGAAAATGGCCTCCACAATTAGTATTTTTATCGACATCTATTCATGTCTCTGGTGACTCTTCCTACGAAGTCGGTAGACAGATTGGGACAGCATGGGGGGTCATGAGGTCACTGGAATGGGGTGCGTAGCGATCCCAAAATCAGTCTAAGAGGACGAAGGTCCAAGTCTTTAGAGTCATAGTGCTCCCAGTTTTGCTGCATGGGTGCGAGACATGGACGCTATCCAGTGAGCTGAGATGAAGACTGGATTCCTTCGGTACTGTGTCTCTTCGGAGAATCCTTGGGTACCGCTGGTTTGACTTTGTGTTGAACGAGCGGTTGCTAGAGGAGTCCCGAATGAGGCACATTACCTGCATTGTGAGGGAGCCTCTGTTGCGGCACTACGGCCAAGTGGCGCAATTCCTTGACTCGCAGGATCCTCATTGCTGAGATCCTGAGCAGCTGAGCCAGGTCAAGGGGACGCACATAACACCTGGCTGTGACAGGCCATTTCCGGAGGGTTGAACTGAGCCACGTGCCGGCCTGCAGGGTTGCCAACCAGGATCCCAAGGTGTTTCATCATGCGGTGGGTGCGACAACGTGCTATACCAGTGCATGCTCCCTAACCTCACCTGACCTGACCATTCATCCATCCATTCAGCCATCAACTTGTCTGTAATGCAGCCCTTTAAAGCACATCTGACAGTTAATTACATTTCAGCCTTGTGGAAACTCCGAGACTATATTTGTCTCATACAATTCCAGTGTTCCACTGTGGGATTTTATATGACCAAATATGTAAAAAAAAAAAAAAAATGACACCATAATTTATATTGCCAACAAATTTGATATTAGATCAGGGGTCTGCAGCCTTACCTGGGGGTGCAACTCTATCCTGGTATGTAGGTTTGTAGTTGCTGATGGTAAGAAGCAGTACCTGGATGGTCCCAATAAATACTCCAGCCAGGAATCCATAGAAGATCAGATAAAAGGTGAATATCTTTGCTGAAAAAAAGAGAGATGGGGCAGTTTGAGGACACCTTGCAATAAAGGTATAGAAAACATTATTTTAATGCTGTTTGAAGCAAACAAGCAGCAAACTGTTGTAACAGAAACAAAAAGGCATGCTAATAGAGTGTCTGAGTTTTAATCAAGTGTCCCTTAAATCCCCTGTCTGAAGAAGGGGAAAAAATTATGTACTTCACACCATTTCTCTACCTAGCAAAACTGCGACAATGAATGATGGACAGTGTTTTCCACACCCCCCCCCCCCCCAAAAAAAAAATATATATATAATAAAAATCCAGCAACAAGGACTCCACTAACAAAGCCAGACACCCCCAAGCATCTGAGTCATAATTCTGGCAAGTGGAAAAATACATCACTATGCAGCACTCAGGGCTGGCTCACCGTATATTTAGGTGCACCTGCAGTCGGCACGCCATTCAACTATCTGCAGCTATAACAGGGCTGAATATATACACGATCATTACAGTGCGTGTGCATTCTCAGATAGAGGTACACTCGCAGCATAACGTAATAATGTCATTTCTGGCTTCATTTACTCAAATGGGCTTATAGGACATCACAGTAGCCTTGCTGTTCTTTTACAGTATTACAAATGCAAACATCATATCGTGCGGGAAAAAAAACTATTTTTTCATTTCTGGAACCCATTCAATAAAATATGAAGCTGAAATCAAAAATATGGTTCGTGAATTTTCTGGCTCCAAATACCTTTAAATTATACTGATGCGTATTATTGGTTAAAGGAATGTGCAACGCTGCCTAAAGCTGGTCACGACGGTCACGTTCATGAACTGTCCAATCGGCATAAAAATATCACATAAAATGCTTTCCTTCCAGTCTGACCAAATCTATACTTTTCATCCAGGATTTACGAAGTAAATGGAAATCCAGGTTAATGTACGGTTCTTATGTCCGGTATCTTATCCATGCTGTCCCCGGAGTGTGCTGCATGCAGCAATGACAAAGGGTCACGGCTACGTTGGACATTTTCTCCAGCATAGACGGGTTATAACTTACGCTTCGCAGCCATTAGGCATAATATAATACATCGTACGAGTCCAAATCGTAAGTAATATTTAGTTTTGGACTGATCCAATAATCCTGTTCGACAATTACGACTTAAATATAACGTATATCAGCATATATCTAAGTATAGTGCAGTGTAGTATATTGTATTTATAATGGTGACATGCAGATTTGAACTTCGTACAGCAGTTTTCCCAAAGGGTGTAAAACACATTATCGTTATGCTTCATTAGGATCCGATTCGGCTTTAGGCAGGTAGCTTAAGCAGGCTGTTAACTCGGTGACTTGGTAAATGTAAGTATCACATGGTGAACTTTCACGTGAAATATGCAAGCAAAGTGGAATAAAACGGTAGTGAAATTGCTTACAGTTGCCCGTTAACTAGATCAGCTGATGAACAAAAATCCGCCGTTAATCAGCTCTTAACACTCACGTGGTTTCATTCATTTTGAAGTACTGTGGATAAAACTGCACGATTACGGCCGTAAGTCGCCAATTTGAGATGTGGCCAGTTGCATCGTCTTTCACCTCTTTCTAAAAGCGAACAAATGAAGGGTTACACCGATGTGAAGTGAACTTTAATTAAGTTGGTCCTCTAACGGAGACAATCGCGCCCTCCTATGCTTGGCGATGGAGAAAAATATATGCGGACATAATGTTGCTAGGAGACAAGGTCTTTCTTCACATTGTCTCTTTAAAGGTTCCTTTAAAATTAAGTGGAAAATCAGTGACGGCGCCTGTAAGACATAATAAGGCATCCCTTTCAGCACAGCATACCAGAGCAACGTGTTCATTTGGATTCAGGAGGGAGGAGGGCACATCACCTTGACTACCCTTGATCCACCGTCCGTTTTCATCTCTCTATCGTTAAAATCACCAATTAATACATCGTGCATTTGAAAATATGTCTTTAAAAGCCAGGAAACCTTTCGAGGTATCTCCTATCCAATGACACTGAAAATTATATATTGATACTAGAACACTATGAAGACTGTTGTAGAATACTGAATAAGTCTGACATAGTTCTCACATATTTATGGTTTCTTAGTCATCAGCTACGACCGTCAAGGTGACATTTGAAATAGAAAAAGATATTAACACAAATTTATTAGATTTAAGTGATTGAATATATATAATTTACGTGTTGTAGAGTCTTTAGTCATTAGTGTTCAGCTTCGTGGTTTAAAATGTTAAAATTATTGATTAATTAGCATAGTAGAATCTTCAGACTATGCTTAACTAATAACCAATAATAACAAAGTATGACAATAACAACAAAAAATAACAGGTATAGTCTTTTCTCATATGCACTTCATTATTCTAGCAATCAGACATGTCCACAACCGATGCACTGCCGCTATATATGAATTGTCCATGAGCTTATTGACCTTGTGCCAATAATGCAAACGCTGCAAAGTCATGTCAATGACTTGATGCGTTTTCTGACCCTATTAAGAAATGACACCGGTGTTTAAATACTACCTAGTTGCTATAGTAACATTTGTTATGTGAAACAGGCTATTCACGAAACACCCCAGCATCCATATCATCTAGAGAGTACACAAATTGATCGAATATTATTTAATCATAATGTTTAAAAATCCTTACCCCAACTGCCCCCGGTCCGACCTAAAAACTCTTTCCTTTCTGAATTCCATAAAAACTTCTTCCATCCACCATCGGCGTTTTTATTTGCGGCTGGCATTTCTTGGTACTTCTGGCTCGCTCTCCTGTGGTTTTTCTTCTTATTTGTAATTGGTTTTTTTTTGTTTAAGTGGTTTTAAGGCAGACTGCACACCAGAAACCCCGCCTCTCCCCCCGATTTAAAAAAATGTAAGAGATCTCACCCGGCTTTGCCTAGTTGCACCCCAGAAAATTTATTTCTCCTGATTATTTGGCTCCGCCCGCAAAACATTGCCGGCAAGGAAGGGAGGGCCAGCCCCGGCTAATCACAACATGCGGGCTTTTGCGTAGCCCCGGTACGTCGTACAAAATATGGGTGCTCCGCCCTGGTCTGTCCCCGAAGCTAGAAAACATACTTTAGTAAGGAATTTGCTATTCACAAATTCTATTACATATCATGCGCTCATATCTCACCAAGACATGTTGCAAAACTGGCTGCTCAGTGAGTGAATCAAGAGCGATTACCCAGAGATATGATTTTGAATTTACCTAAAAATGTGCACGCAGGTAAGTTGAATGGAGCCGGTGTCGCCGGCATCTGTATGATGTGCATTATAGTTCCATGTACTAGGTGGCGCTGTAACCCGCTTAAATCCTAGAATTGCATAGTGCGGATTTTTATTTTTTTTTTACTTCAAATTAGGGTGACTTCAATGAAAAAATGTCACATATAGTAATAAAAGATCGTCTGACCAAAGTGTAAATGATCATATCCCAATTATGTCATGTCAGTTTTTCATATTTTGCTCAGTGTCAAAATAAGATAAATATAATAGTATTGCTGCTGTCCATAGTTATTTTTTACCTAGCATTTGCAGATTTTATCACTATGTGATAGCTAGGCTACGCGGATAATGCAGGTGTTACCATAGCGACCCCAGTTTAACGTGTTAGAGCTCTTTTCTTGGCGGATTGTCGTAGTGAGATTAAAAATACACTTTCGTATTACCCAGCAGTGACGCAAGTGTGTTCTATTAATGATTTCTTGTGAAACAAACCACATGCATCCATAAAGAAATATATTAGTTTACCCAGAAACATTCCCACCGAAATGTTCCACCCTTGTCCAGAGTAAAGTTCTCCTGAAGCACTCAGAAATAACCTTCACTTTTCTATGTTATTTTCCAGTCTGTGTCTTAGATTATTAATTAGATTAGGGTTTAAGGTTGTCATCGTTCGGATTAGGGTTTTGACCTTAGAATTGAATGGACGGTGCCCACAAAGATATGAGTACAGGTGTGTGTGTCTGTGTCTGTGTATGTCTGTCTTTGTGTGTATCTCTCTCTGTCTGTCTGTTTGTATGTGTGTGTCTGTCTGCATGTGTGTGTCTGTCTGTGTGTGTCTGTCTGTGTGTGTGTGTGTCTGCCCGTCTGTGTGTGTGTGTCTGTCTGTCTGTGTTTGTGTGTGTCTGTCCATCTGTCTGTCTGTGTGTGTCTGTCTGTCTGTGTATTTGTGTGTGTTTGTCCGTCTGTGTGTTTGTGTGTGTCTGTTCGTCTGTGTATTTGTGTGTGTCTGTCCGTCTGTGTGTTTGTGTGTGTCTGTCCGTCTGTGTGTTTGTGTGTGTCTGTCCGTCTGTCTGTCTGTCTGTGTCTGTGTGTGTGTGTGTGTGTATACTCACGCGTACGTGCCATGCAATTGACTGGCATTCCATCCAATGGTTTCTGGGATAAAAAACATGACATTGTACTTCATAAACAGTTGGAAGATGGATGGATGTACTATACAAATGTATAGGAATTATTTCAAAATTCGAGCTCTTGCATTAGAAAATTTTGTGGTCCCAGTTCAGTTCACATATTTCTGTTTCTCCCGGGGCAGTATCTGCATTTATAAGTGTGATTATACTCCTCTGCTGGCATAATGTCCAAGGATATAATCTATGCCTACTTTATATGCGACTTTGTATGGACAGATAATATTCCTGCGGTAAAATAGTAAAGTAGTACATATAGAACTATAAAAATAGTACAATAGTAAAAAATAAAACTATTTTAATAAATACACTGTAATTCAGACAGGGAGATAGTAGTATTTTTGCTTGAGAAGCCATTGTGCATAAACAATTGTCTTTCTGTTTTACTGTTTTATTGTCTTATTGTTTACATATATGTTTTGTATGGCTGCTACCTTGGCCAGGTCTCTCTTGTAAAAGAGATTTTGTATCTCAATGGGACTTCCTGGTAAAATAAAGGTAAATAAAATAAAATAAATAGTATTTGACAGCACTGTTTCCTACGGATGGATTGGGTTGTCATTGTTGCTGGATACACTATTTTCAAGGACAGATTAA
Source organism: Mormyrops attenuatus (assembly GCA_026777985.1). NCBI lineage: Eukaryota > Metazoa > Chordata > Actinopteri > Osteoglossiformes > Mormyridae > Mormyrops > Mormyrops attenuatus. The sequence continues at coordinate 15,766,482 of JAODKC010000038.1, forward strand.
GTTTATTTATTTATTTGTTTATTTTTGTTTGTCAGACTCCTTTATTTATGTAATTATGCTTTACTGATGTAATTATTTGAATATGTATTCACTTCACCTGGTGGTCTAATTCTTAGATTATAACAAAAAATGCTTTTTTTTGAAAGTTTCCAGGTTTTGGTCTCAATATTACAATTAGGAACTTGTTCCAGGGCCACATTGTTGTGTTAGATTTTGTTCTGCAGTAGCTCATAATTGCTTTGGTGAAGCTATTATTAGGATAGACTCTGAATTCTTCTGGTGCTCCAGGTGTAGATTTGTTGCTAAAAGAAAGGTAACCCAAAAACCTTCAGGCACTTTGTAGGAGAGAGGTCTCGCCCCTGCTCTACATTTGTTAAATAATGCTTGAAATTAATTGAAATTCAAAGGATTCTCATGTTTAGTCTTTCATAATCATATAACTGGTTTCTTTTAAGATAATACTGCAGGAAGCATATTAACCACCATTTGATGTTTTAGTTCAGCAAGTCTGACATTATAGAACTAACTGAAAATAATTTGAGTGGTTTCACTCTTTTCTATAAGTTCTCCATTTTACTCATGCTAGAAGACTTTTAAATAGAAAGTTTTTAAATTATTTGAAAATTTGTGCAGCAAGCAACAATGTGATAACTACCGTTATCGGCAGTTATTACATTAAGGATAGCTATTATGTTATTGGCTGCTACAAGGTACATAAGATATCTGTCATGCAAAATTCAAGTCAGAACCAAGAAGTAACATCTCAGAAGTACAGTTGCATTTATCACTCAATAATTGGTATTGCTTGAACCATGAAAAACAATAAAAGTTTGACAAAAGCCATGTATATTTCTCCCTTTGTAATTGTTATACAAAGTTAGGCAGAAGCCACAGACTTTACATTGTTACTTCTTGAATCACTGCTTCTGCTCTATATTATTAACATATCTATTGTTCTATTTAGTTTTCCTCCATCACATTTTGCCCCATACTAGAAAAACTGGTTCCAAAACAAAAGCACACTAACAGTACAAGCCCCTGACTTGTGGAACCACTAGGTCTAGCAGGTACGATACCAGTTGAACCACAATTACATGTATCTGGAGCTTGGCAATACCTGGAAATCTATAGTGTTCCGACAATGTTTCTGAGAATAGGAATGACTTGCAAGATCCCACAAAAGGATAAACACTCAAATATGGTTGGGGTTGTTCATCCAAATGAAATGCACACACCCAGGGATGATGGCCAAAATTATGCTTCATGAACCATTTGCTGTATTTCTTGATCCCACTAGATGGCACTCTTGGTTTGCTTTGGGGCATGCTTTATGTCCCGTTTTTGAACAGAAAGCACCATCTAGTGGGGTCAAAAAAACACCAAATAGTTCATGAAGCGTCATTTGGTCTTGTAACGCTTACGTTAACCCGTTACTTTGTTCTGGGCTGTACAAGCAGTACAAGCATCATCACTAGCTTGTACCATGTGTACCGTGGAGATCCCACTGAACAAATAAAATAGGTACTTCAATCAGTATGTCAAATGGCCTGCCCAGGGACATGGATAAAAACTGGGACTGGGGATAAACCTAAGGGAACACAAGGAAAAGAACGGGATGACCAGTGACACCCACTGACCCAACAGGGAACTACAACAAAGGACTTTGACATCGGGAGAATAACAAGCCATCGACTAGAATAGCAACACTAGGATGGACCAGAAACATGTGCAGGTCATCAAGGGAAAGAAGGGAACTTAAGGAAATGAAGGACAGAACAGGACAAGGCAGAGACCAATCCTGACATGAAACTATAAAAGCAAAAAAATTCCTACAAATCACTTAGACAACAACAGTGCTTCAGACTGAGGACAAGGACCTATAGTCAGTGATTAAATAGCAAAATGATTTACTGGTTTCATGCACTTGTAGTCCAGTCATATTTTACAGTCCTGTTAACCTGCCTAAATGAGATGGTACGTGGGTCCAGGTTTAATAACCAGTAAACATTAAATAAGACAGGATTTAGCCATAACACTGATGAAAACCAGAAGGTACATTTACTTTACATTTACATATACATTTACTTTTCTTCACCTCCACAGCCGTGCATTCAAAATGGATAATGCATGGCTTGCAGTGCATTAACCCACTTACAGTATATATATTATAAAACTGTCCAGGGCCTCTCCGGGGTTCTGCCTATACCATCAGTGTATCTGTTACAGTTCTTACTGTTTTGTCACAGAAAATGTTAGTCATAGTGCAAATGAGAAATAAATAGTATATAAATATTTAGACATATAGAAATATATAAATGAAATAAATTACAGTTTAAGACAGTTTAAACAAAGAAATACAAATAACCACATAAGTGGTAGAGAATTTTCAAATTGGCATGTAAGTGGAATGTTAAATGAATAGGTGTAGGTTTGGAGTTATATGTCACAATTAGGACTCAGAGCGTTCACATACTGTAAAAACACATTTATTGGCTTTCACATTTCCAGTTGCTCCATCTAGAAATTTTGAGCAGGGGGCTCCAACCTTTTCCAGGAAGAGAGCTATCTTTCTTATTATGACTATATTTAACATTGAAAAACATCTATCACTGAATATACTTTTGCACATTTTAACTAACATATTCTGTTTTACCTTTAATGAGAGCAGTGTTAAGCATAGTGCACTATGCACATTTTGCATAGTGGAATAACTCCCAAGGATTCAGACAATTTGTTTAGATTTGAATGTGGGTGTGAAGGTTTTTTCTATTAAATTTAAGTGGATTATATTACATATTACATGTTACATGTTACGGTCATATGGCATAGCATTTCCCAGGACCGTAGTGCAACACAGAGAATGGCCATGACATGAACTCATGGTAAAACACTACATGGCAACAACAACTATTATTTACAATGTAAAATACTCAGATCGGATGTGATAATCAGTCTTGATTGGATCCAAAAACCTAGATTTGACTATTGTTGTCCTAGTCGACAGCATAAATTCCACTCCATTACCAAGTCTCCTTCTGTTATTTTATATTAATTTCGAGGCCAGGAGGGTCAGGTTTGAGCAGAAAACATAACCTCCCCTCATTATGGGGGGGTATTATATTTATACTCTGAATAAGACACCAACAAGTTCAAATTTGGGCACACACCGGCAGGTGTGGAACAAGATACAGCTAGCCAAAGTGTAATTTATACTCTGCTTATTAAAATTTCACCGTTCCAAGAAACTACTCACACAACCTTGTTGCCTTGGGCAAGGATCACTTCACTGAGTGATAAAATAGTACACTGATTGGAGTGTTGAAATATGTTAAACTACTGCTAACTAAGGGCGCTTTCCCACCGCACCAAGTACGGTACGTTTGGTACTTTCACTTTTGACTTCCGGTCGAGTACCAGTACCAAAAGTTCCAGTTCTAAAAGTTCCAAACCGGCTGGGGTACTTCTTTGGTGTATGTGTATATATATACACACACACACACACACACATATTTTGTTGTGTTCTGCCGACTAGATCATTTTATATGGTCATGGCTGTTGTCCGTCACACGTTGGATCATACTAAGTAGTTCATCTCTAGTAGTTAATAGGCAATTCAATGTTTTCAAATCAAAGCCTCCTCTGAAATATGACACCACAAAGCATTGAAAAATACTGAGCGAAGGTTAGTTTAATGTGGAGTGTGGAACAAATATCTTGCATCATATATATATATATATATAGAGAGAGAGAGAGAGAGAGAGAGAGAGAGAGCGATCTAGTCGGAAGAACAGGTACAACAAAAAGATCAGGATGGCATGACATGAAATTTGAAAAGTTTTTTGTTTAATACTGTATAGTGGGATGTGTTAAATATACTAGGATCCTAGCCATGTGATTTTTATGTACTGTAAATATAGTGACGTGATTTTGTTAAAATTAATATTGAGGTATTTGTATAAACCATAAGGAGTTCATCAATTACTCATAAACCCATCTAGGAGTGCTTTAAGACAGCAGGGATGAAAATGATTACTATTGTCTCAGAGAACGCATACAGTGCTCATGCAAAAGCGGAGGTAAACTTTAAACTGATTTTCAAACATATATTAATCTGTAAAAGGAATAATAATTAAAATTGCAAAGCTAGGTAAAGTTTTTTTTCTATGACAGAGAAAAAAGGTTTTGGCGAAACTTAAACTTCCTGCACTATAATGTCTGTATACCGAACTGAAAGTAAGAAAAACAAAATCTAACTGACTAACGATGTAAGAATTGCATGTGCATAACAAGAGATGTTGATTTCAGTATCGCACATCACTCAGCCCTAAAATATACTAAACAAAATGCAAAATACCCCCCTCTCGATACCCCTTGGATGTGGACCAACATTCATGGTGGAATGCCGACGTTACCCTGGAGACCGTGGCTCTCGATCCACCACAAAGGCTTGCTGTCCTGGTCACAGATGCACCAGTGAGATAAGCAGCAACAATTTGTCCTCTTTTGAACTCTGATATGTCTCCCATTATGTTGTGTAGATTTTGCAGTATTTTATGTACAGCTGTGCTATTGCTCTGCTAATTCAACCTTCACACTCTGCTCTTACTGATGGAATGAGCAACCACTGAAGACTGCAGCCACCAGGCCGCGCATATACTGTATAGGTGAGAAACCTCAAATACTATTTTGGCCGGAGTTTCAGTTACATTGTCTAAACCCTTTTAGTTGCTCTTTCCTGTATTTAAAAACAACCTCGCAGTCCTAAGACTTGTCCCTGACTTTTCACGTTGAGTCACTTGAAGTTGTCACATTGTAATTTCATTGAAGTGACTCTAGCTCCCGCAATTAGAGACATGATGACTAATCATGTTACAGAATGCATACTGCAGTTCTCTGATGTATCATTCTTGATTGTGAGTCCTCACCATGGCAAACAAGGCTATGGCCTGTTTAATTTAAATTATATTTTCAGTTGTGGAAAAGCAGTACATTATATAATATCTTCTGAACACTCAATATTAAAGTAATTGGTTGATTTAAAATTGAATATTAATTTTACAAAATTGAAGACAAGAACTTACAGCTGATGTACTACGATTTTAAAATAAATGTTGCTCCTGTACAAAGCTACTGGGACCATACATTATATATTATATACATAAAATAATAAGGATGGGCTTAGGGTTCTTAGTTGTTACTTTGTCCGCATTTCCTGTAGTGTCACAATAATTTGAAATATTGGTTATATCCACTTGCAGCCAAATCAAAATACTCTGTATGATAATAGCTGTACTTCTTTGTCGTACAAAGCTCTTGCTGAAGGAAACGTTATTGATAGGAAATTAACAGTGATTTAAGTGCAATGGAAGGTTCTCTAATCCAAAAACAGTCAGGCAGGAGGTTGTGCAAGTTTCCCTTTTAAGGTATCCAGCATGACATTTACTGTGATGTACAGCAGGAAAGACTTCTGGAGATTCCACCTTAACTAGTAAACCCAAGCTGCAACCCACACTGCCTGAAAATTACATATTGTGTTTGGATCATGATATAAAGCATGCGCAAACCGAAGCCTTTAGACAAGCATACAGTGTGACTGATCCAGTTTCGAGAGAAGCAGCAAAATACTAGGTATCTCAGCCCTTGACCTTGCTGATTGGCAAGACAGACTGTGCTACGTGAAGACACCAGTTGGTCAAATTTGAAAGAATGAGTCCCAGCCTCTTGCTGCTGGCTTCGCACCTTCTGACTGTGGTGTCAGGGCAGCCCATCTATGATGAGGGCTGGGTCAACATGTTCCAACAGGGCTTCAACTTCCAGTGCCCCCACGGAGAGCTGCTGGTGGCAGTGAGGAGCTACTTCAGCGCTGCAGAGGGTTCTGACCGCCTCTGGACCTTTGAGTGCCAGCCGCCCCCCCATTACTTGGGAGAGCCAACCGAGTGCTGGTGGGATGACATCAACCGTGCCGGCATGGAATGGTAGGCTTTGGGGTCCTTCGTGTTTATCTACATGAAGGACGTTTGTTCTGACCTAAGTAGGCCTGAGTTAGCATGGTCAAGCTATGTCGGTAATAACCTTTTGTTGAAGAGGGACAAAAAATTGACAATTTCTATGGACAATTGGCATTTCCTACCACTTTGGTACATTTTATGTGGCAGCCATTGAAAAGAACATGCGGTGATCGTAGGTATATTGGTGGAAACAGCTAACATTGACTAACACTTCCATAGCCCTCTATTTTTCTTTTTAAATGTTTCATGGGGCTTCAATGTTGGATCAGACTCCATGCAAAAGTGAAGTATGGCTTCAAAGTTCTTCGAAGCCCTGTTTTTCTCTGAAGCAGTGATTTTGCAGCTTATAATGAAAATTAATCGCAAATATGTAATTAGTGTTGTATAATAAATGCGTTGGTCATGATTAGTACATTCTGACTACATAATGGAGGAGACATCAAAGATTTAATTTCTGCTTTATTTTTATTCCCTGGGCTTTGCTTATGATAATACTGATTAAGCACCCCCATTAGAAAAGCAAAATGAAAGAGCTTTGATTATGGGGCAGGAGGGGAGCGAGAAAAGAGGAGAAAACAATGATTGATGTTGTATAATGAAGGTGAGTGAGGAATGAAAGATGAACCAGTCGTCTGGACAATGCGGCAGATAGACAAAAGACACAACTGGCAACATGCTTCGAAGTAAAAGCAGCCAGCCAGAAAAGCAGAAGCTGGCATTTTAATAGAAAAAGAAAAGAATGTGTAGAAATACACTACATGGGAAATATAGAGTGATGCCTGTCTTCCCAAAGCAAAAATGTGCCTTTATATTTTAGATTATATGCATATATATCTTGCATGTACTAATCCATTAGTTAAAACACCGTGTGTCATTTTAGATCATTATTTTGTATCGTGCATTTGTAGAGATTAGAAAAATCTGAAATGGTTATTCAGAATAAATTTTAAAAAGTGTTTTTATTCAGCAATATTTTTTATTATGAGAAAAACATAGCTTTGTGTATATTCATAATAAAATTTCTCTGCAGTAAAACAAAAAATGGATGAATTTCGCTTTGGGTTATTGGGTTATCTATAAATATATGCAATATTACATGGGCTGATGTTACTATGTCATTAGCCATTGAAGCTTCTCAGACACGGTTAATTATTTAACTCTGCCACCTTTTCCTTGTGGCTGTCTGTCAGGAGGCTGGCGTGTGTAATGCGTAGATGTTGCCAGCAAGCCAGACACATCGTGGCTCCCGGTGTGATTTACAGCGCTGGCAGAGAGTGCCGTCTGATCTACCGTATCGCTGTCTGCCCTTCTCTGCTGTTCTGGAGCAGCATCTGCCTCTCGCTGTGGTTGACTCACTGTCACCTGCTAGGCCGCTATCCAGTAGAGTATCGTGACCCAGGGCAGGTAACGTGGAGAATCATATGAATGATACATTTTGTGTGAAGGACCTGTACTAGATCTTGTCTTGGCATCAGATTCTGAGGCTGAGGTTACTGTTTTAACAGTCCTGAATCCTTACATGTCATCAATAATTGTTACATCAACAGAATGACTAAATGATACCCCTGGCCTCGTATATCCATCTATCGTCCACTTTATCATTGACAGGGTCAAGGAGGGGCTTAGAGCCAATGCCAGGGAGCAGAGGGCAAAAGGCACCTACACACTATGGGCAATATAGAGACCCTGGGTATCTTAACTGCCCAACTTTGGATTCCGCAGTAGGAAACTTACACAGCAATGGGAGAACATCCACACACAGAGAGCGGAGGCAACATTCAAACCCCCAATTTTGACGGCATTTCTTTTCTCCAAAAAGTCACTGATATCTTGTTGGGTGTCTAGATCAACACCGCTTCAGTTCCCAAACTTCTCCTCAGGGGCATCTCTGCCATTCCATGTATTTGTTGAATTTCACAATCATCAGCTCAATGGGCTGACTTCAGGCGAGGTTTTGAAATGGCTAAGCTGACACACTTTGATAGAGATAATGTCATAGTTTTACACCAACAGGAATCTCATTTAAATATAATTTTAATTTCTTTGAATGAACACATTTGCATGGTACTGTATATGATGCTTATATAATATCGATATATTCATTTGTACTACTGCATGTACTATTTTTATTTAGAGAAATAATTGTCATAATGAAAATGCTTCAAAATAAACAAAATTGTTTGGCATTTTTGGAGAACTGGGCCCAATTTCTTGAAACCCTCATAACGGTACGTCGTTCATAAGTTATATGTTAAAAGAAAAAAACTTATGAACAACGTAGCGTTAAGGACGCTTCGGGAAACTCGCCCCTGATTGCTAAAATTAGCAAAACAGTGAGAAAGTACAAACAACCACCGACACATAATCTCCATACCTCTCTGTGTATCCTTGCAATGGTGACTGTTATGTGCTAGGAAGGACGGAGGCAAAGGCGGGCGTCGGGGAAAATCTAAGGGGTTTTATTCAAGCAAAACACTATACAAAAGGGCAAAGAAACCAGACCGCGAGGGGTCAAAACAAGGCTGAGAATGTTTATTAACAATATCCATTTCACATAACTGCTTAAGCAGTACTGGGACACTGAGCCTGAAACCAGTCCGAAAAGGCAATGGACCTGAAGAGGGGACACCCTGGGTGGGATGCCTGTCTATCACACACAGCCACCAAGAGACACCCATCCACCTTAAATGCAAATCTTTGCACTAAGGGATAGAATCTGGAGGAAACCCACACATGGCGAGAATATGCAAATCCACACCAACGACAAGAATCAAACTAACAGCTCCTGAGGTGTGAGACCACTGTAGGGTAGCATAAGACCTGCTGCCTAATGCCATATCAATCATAGATATTCCATATCCACCTATACAGTACAGGACCATAGGGAGGCTAATGCCCATCCCAGGAAGCAGAGAATGTGAAGCAGGATACATATTTTATCAGGGGGCCCAAACCACCTTCACTGATCTCACATCAGCCCATAGGCTACCATTGATCCTGGTATAAGCATTTACTATTTATGCGCTATAGTCTTATAATCTGGAGAGACTATTTATTCAGTACGGTTATCCTTAATCCAAGAGAAGAACAGATGTGTCACAGCAGGTTAGGACGCTGTTCTCGCAAGGTTGACAGTTCAGGTCCCTGGGCCGGCAGAGTGATTTCTCTTTTGGGCGCCTGACCAACCCTTGGTTTCTCCAGAGACAATCGAACCATGCTTTCTGAAATGTATGTCACTTTGTATAAAAGTGTCTGCTAAATTAATTAAATGTCAATTTAGAAGCAGTATTAGTCTGTTTTAACATCACATGCTTTATCCAGTCTCTACCTACACTCCTTAACCGCTTATACAGTACAGGGTCACTACAGGGGTCTCCCACTGGTAATTCACCGAACATGTCTCTAATAATCCCAAATATATAAATGAAACGATGTACATTGTTTCATCTGTGCACTAAGTACTGTGCATTCACTCACATTTTCATTTAGTCTGTTCAGATGTTGTGTGAAACTTTCGAACTGTGACTTTACTTTCAATTACACAATTATCGCTAACAGTCACTGGCCGAAAAATCACGCCGCACAATTTCCGTTAACCGTGCTACCAGATTGGGCATGTTTACGTGTTGACCTCAGTTTGGTTGGATTGTGGTCGAGTGAAATGAACTGCAATTGCCTATGCGATGAGAGGATGCAGTGTTTCAGTGAGGTACTGTATGGTTCTACACTGCTAATACTTCAGAGGGAACACTGGGTAATTTTCTCTTTGTTGCAGGTTCTCCATGTGCTCCAAAAATGGCTTGGTTGCTGGGGTTCAAAGTCAGTACTTCAGTTCAGTTATGGACCGCGAGTGGCAGTTCTACTGCTGCAGATATGGCCGCCGATGTCCCTATTCCTGCTGGTATATCCCGTCTAACTCATACTCTGGGATTTGGGCTTCCATTTCCTGATAGACACTCCTGTAATCTTACTCATGGTGCAGAGACACTCAGCCGCTATGTGTTTGAAAACCGACCCTTGTTTCTGGCACAGGAGGACTACTGACGTTCCCGAATACTACAGGGAGGAGGGAGACATGACGGTGCCAGTCTATGGATATTTTATCAGGGGGGCACAAACCACCTTCAGCGGTGTTCTCAGGTCAGCCCATAGGCTACCGTTGATCTTGGTATTAGCTTTTATTATTTATTTGCTTGGAAACTGATCTGGACATGCTACACATTTAGTTCAGTTACCCATAATCCCTTTGGAAGCTTTACACATCAGTTTTAAAAGCACAGTGAGAAAGATTCTTCTTCATGATTAAAAAAAATAAACTCCCTCTAAGCTTCGCCTACGTCCATATAGTCGATGCCAAAGCCACCTGAGCCATTCACTGTTAGATACATTTCATTATAGAATTCTTCATTATCAGAATTCTTTTTCGGTAGAAAATACGTCATCCCAACACAGGCAGGGTAAATCTCGCCAGAGGTGTTTTTGTAACTGTCTCCGTGTTTTTTGTCTTGCAGAGATCGGCAGTGGAAGTACATCGTATGCAGGATGACAGATTTTGATTGTGAATTTGAGAACTTCTAATGCGGCTCAACAGTGGGAAGAAGCTTTTCTGTATATATGTACGTATGCTTGCCTGCCGGTATACTACAGAGTAATGCAAATATACTGAATTTTAAAATATCTTACTGCTAAATGTTTATCATGCATAGAAATTTACATCAGCTGCAAAATATGCATAAAATACGCATACATATTAACAATGTACAGTTTATTGCAGAAAAATGCATTTATTCCACCAATGTTACTCATCCGTCTAAAGAATTAGTACATTAATGTGTACTACAGCTGTGAGTATGACACCGGCATATTTAATATCTTTAAAGAAATCTGCCGGTTTCGAAAAAGTTGTAAATTCTATTTTAAAAGGTACACTGACTCCATAAATACATTTCAGCTTTTTAATCTTTTCTATTGGCATCTAATGATTTTGATCTGATGATCATACACACCAGTATCAGAATTAAGGTTTATTCTCCAAGTTTAAACTTACACAAGGAATTTTACTTGGTATGAAAGGTGCAGACGTAAGGACAGACAGACATGGCTATGCAGACAAAAATACCGCAAATACAATAACAATTAAAATATATAAAGTACTCACAGAAAGTCTTGTTACACTTGGTCAATTCTTTAAAAATACTACAAATTTAATGGTTTCATAAAAATGTCCATTGACAAGCGATGTATAATTCATCTGCACGTCTTCTTTTTATTAAGTGTCATAATTTTTTGGCTGACTCATTCACTTCTTTTCTTGTCATGCTGCAATTAATTGCAATTGTAGTCATTGGGTCCCAAATGGATACTAAACACAAATGTTTGGTGTTTTATATTATTGTAAAAGTGTTGCTAATTAAAAAGCGCCCAATGACACTGCTTGTAAATGACCTTTTTAACTCGGAACTGCTCTTTTAGAACTATAATTTGGGTTTCAATTTGCTACTACTTGAAATGAATGTTTTACTTAAAACTACTGGTTGTTTATAATATGATATATAGATATATAGATATATATATAGTTTTGTAAACAAATTGATAGAGTAATGATTTTAGCAGTATTTCTACTTACGTAAGAAAGCATTCCAAGACTTTGAGCACTGTGTGTGTGTGTGTGTATATATATATAAAATTGAGGCCTTTATACTGTTGATACCTGTGAAAATATATAAAAATTACATTTTTGTAACAAAATTTTAACATAATTTTTACAGAAACCATACAGAAACAAAATGTCTATATTGTTTCAGCAGTTTACATAAAATGTTTTATCAATAATCACAAACACATTTTCCAAAAGATGTGAGCCTGCTGACAGAGGTCTGCATTATTCATGTAAATTGGGTACCTGGGAGAAGCCTGACACTGACCAGTCACATAAGAGAGTTACTTTACCCGCAAGACACACCAAGGGCTGCAAAGTAGATCAGTCGGGGATTACCTTTAACACCCTGTTAATGTACAGTATATTCGTTTATCTATTCAGATACACACACTTTCCCCAGTAAACACTTCAAGATGCTTAACCTAAATTACCGAGTCAATTATCTCGGTGCATGCTGTGTGTCACTAAATCATAGATCACAGACTGCTTTGGTTTAGGAAAGTACCAATCTGTGTGAGCCAGAAGACTTTTTCTTAGACTTGGTGAAATAAGTGTGAGGAACCATCAGTCCTCTGCACCAAAATGATTATTTGTTTATCCCTGACGTGGTACATATTGTAGTTCTGCTAGAATGTACACTTTATCATACTGACAGTGTGGTGTCTATTCATTTGTGTGCTGAACCCCACAGTAAGCCCATTCTAACCTAATATTGTCTACAGATAGTGTACTTTTATATTGTAAATTATAATACTCTCAAGACAAGGTTGTTATGGAACTTTCCCATAAACAACATGCATCTTTAGTTCAGTTTTTCTCACAAACAATTTTGCATTGCCAGACCAACAAACGTGTCTATTTTCCAGCTAACTGCCAGTGATTTAAACCATCTGCAGTAAGTATCTGGAAGTGGCGTGTGTGTGTGTGTGTGTGTGTGTGTATGTGCGTGTGTGTGCGAGCGAGCGCACACAGGTGTCTGTCAGCAGCGTAAAGCAACAAAGTAACATAATGCAGAGTGAACCAAACGCAACACTTCGTACAACCTGGATGAAGCAAAACACATCGGAGCATTATACAAGGTCGCAGGAAGCCTAAGGAGGCAGGATCCTGGCCTGTCCCACAGGCTGGACCCCTCCCTACAGATTACTCTACCCATAAAGACCGATTTTCCACCTCGGAAAGTCCCCAAAGGCTCGGCTCATTAAGGGCTTCGTTTTAGTGAAGCACAAATAAACATAATAATAAACATCATTAACACAACCTGCCGTCTGCAGGTTTCCAGTCCATGGCTGCCAAATCCGTGCTGTACAATGTAAATTAATAAGTATAAAAAGAACATTGGTTTGTAGATTAATCCAATTTATATTCTTTGCGTCATATTTAGACCCTTTTCATCACAGTGTGTTGTATAGCTTAGCTTGCCAATAGCATAAGAAACAGTGCTGATACATGCTGTACACTTGTGCTGAGAATCAGTTTATTTTTTCTATTTCTAGATTTTCTCTCCCCTTTTACTGTTCTAGAATTTGTACTCCCAGGTGACTCTCCGTGGTAATGACATAGAGCTATCTAATTGTTGCCACAACAGGACAGCTGATTCTAATGAGCTGTTCCTTCAAGACGCTGGTAAGAAAAGATTGCTGTTCTGGTTTGGACTTGCTAGCTATGTCTGGACAAACAGCTGCCAAATGGTTTGTTTATAGTGACATTTCCTCTAAAGCCAGCCATTCTAGTATATGCAAGTCAAGCAGTCTCCTTAGCCTGTCCCTTTGTGTAGCCTGACCACAAAGACCGCTTTAATAAGACCCAAATGCTAATAAAAAAGCAAAGGTAATTTTGTTGGCTTTTCATGCACTTTCCAATCCATTTCACCTATTCAAATACTGGAATTTACACTAAACCGAATATGTTTTCCATTAAAACGGCTTTAATTACGGTCTTTTGCTGCACCAGAATACTTAGAATGTTTTGCTGTTCTTTGGAAGCTGTCACCAAGTGTATAAATATATGCATACTGTATATCCTCAACATCCTCACAGGAGCAGTCATTTTTTCACTATAAGAATGAAACAATTTCATTTCAAAGCTTAGCTGCACCGTGACATCTTAGTATGCTTGTAAGAAAAACAATCAGGCATTAAAAGTGCACCTTTTAGTTATTACACATGTAATGTTTTCCCTCATTACATTTCTAGCCTTATTGTTGAATATTGTGCTTGAAACTTAAAATTCACCCAGCTGTTTGGTAAATAATCACGCATGACCAGCCCTGTCCAATATAGGTACTACTAACAGTGACCAGTATGATGTAGTAAAGGTTAATACATCTTTTGGGGAAGGGTTGCAAAGACATATCTAGGGCTCTGAATCTCCACTGAACCACATTCAGTTCAAATTCTGAAAAAAAAGAGTTTGGGGCAGTAGGTAATCTGGACCTCCAGGCCTTTTTTACCACCAACTGAGGGTCAGTGTGGCAGAAAGACAATCTGAGAAATAGGACACATGGGAGATTGGTAAGGCGACAACCAAAGCCCACTAAGAAGAAGAACATTAATGCTGATATTTTTGCAACAAATATATTGTCCCTGTTCGATGAAAACCACGTATGTCCACTTTTTGAGGATTGTGACTTCTTAGTATAGATGGAATATGCCCGTTCTCCTCCGTCTACTGATAGCATACATCTAATTGACCAATGAAAAGATGTTTAATGAAGTCATCTTATGTTTGTACTCCTTAACATTTGTATTCATGATTGATATGGATTACTTTATATTGCTAATTTTAACAACTTAATGTTGATAGCTAGACACCTAATTAACATCACTATTAATTGTAAATATAAGGCGAGTTTAGTTTGTATCTCGTTGACATGGACATTCTTGCCTTGTTGACAATAATCCACATAAGCCAATTTAAAACATTAAACCATTCACTGACGGCTGTATAAAGACAGATTGATATTTGGGGCGCTAAAGGTGTTTTAGTTTTATATTGTTAGGTTTTTAGTGTAAAATGGTTTCTAAGAAAATGCCTTTTTTCATATAATAGTTTTTCTGAGACAGCAACAGTATTTTGTTTAAAAACAGAAGTCAAACTGTACCTTTTATGCCTATTTAAGCTCTGATATGGTTAAAACTAAACTGCATTCTACAGTAATAACTTCATACTAACCATTAAGCATTTCTGCTGATAGTGTTAAAGCGTTTGCTACAAAGGCATTGCCACCTCAAGGCCAGTGTGACCAGGGGCACAGGAACCAGAGAGGAAGGGGGGACATGTACACCCCCCCCCCCCACCCTCCAATATCAAACACTGTCCTACGCCATTGAGTATGACTTTCCGTCATTGAAAGAATCATAAATTTTGCCCTACACCAGGGAATTCTACACGGAAATGTCTGGTCAACTGCGGAAACCAAGCCGTGTAATTCAGAAACACAATGATCCAAAACACATTAAAAAGACTGCATCAGAATGATTCACAAGAATATTGATGTATTAGACTGGCTGGGCTTATAACCATACAAATATCATGGGACAGCCTGGAGCGAAGGGAGAGGCTGATTAATATGTATAAGAAACGGTTGATTATATAGATTCCATTATGCTTTTAGAAGGATAATTTGGTGTCATAATGCATTTTTTTGTAAAGAAAATGACATCACTCAGTTTTCTTCACTCAGATTCCATTTTCTCTAATATGCCATTTTATGTGAGAATCTGATGAGATGCAGCATCAAAAATAATGCAAAAGGACATTCGAGGGAAACATATTTTCATGAATAAAGTTGCTGTAACACTACAAAATAAAGGCAGATTGTTTTGTTATAGTGACAGATTGGCTTGCATGGAATTGCTCACACACACAGAGGCATTTTGCTTTTGATCAACATAAATTTACATTTTGATAAATGCAAACTTAAATTTACGGCTTCTGTAAAAAAAATGAATAGACTTTTTGAAGGGATTAGTATCTGGAAATTTGAGGACCGGAATGTTAAATGGCACTAAATGTAACTGAGAATATTAAGAGGCTATTCAGAAACGCTGTATTTCTGGCTGAAGCCGACACAAACTAGTCTGCTCTGTAACCAATTAGGTTCAGTCTTTAAGAAAGCTGACCAGTTAGCAGACCAATCAGCTGGCCAATTAATTGACCAGTCAGCTGCCCAATTAGCTGGGCAATCAGCTAATGTGCAAGGGAGGCTGGTGTTTGAGATTTTCAGCATTCTCTATGGAAAATACTGAATAGTGTGTATGGAGATGAAACTGTGTAAATATCATTCATGCAGAACTGTTTGTGTTTGAGAAGAAACAGGGATTAGATTTGAGTCTCACTCTAAATTTATCTTGTCTTAAGCTGGATCTTCTCACACCCTTCTGTGACCCCTATGACCAAAAGACCAGCAAAATCCAGGATCTGTTTAGAATAAAACACTTATCCCGATGCTTCTACCGAAAAATTCAATCAATAACTATGTTGCATAGTCTTTACTTTCAGGGGCTTCACTGCCAAGTCTAGTTTGGCAGTGAAGTTGACCCAGCAGTAAATGTACAAGGCAGGGTAAATAGGATATTCTTCTACCCTGTGTTTGCCAGCCACTGCCTAATTTCCAGGTGTATACCCTTTTAGAGAGCATACATCACTCATATGCACCAGATTTCTTAGTGCCGCAAACTTTTGTGTGTCCGTCTATTTCGGGCATGTGGAGATACAGGCACTGCAATAACTTAGGGTGCTGAGAAGAGCGATTTCTGACAAGAACTCCAGCTGAATGTCCCATGGAGAACCACAACAAGACCTGGCTGGGACGTCCAAAAAATCATTTGTATAATGGGAAACAGGTTGCAGTTTCAAAATCAGTTCTTGATTAATCTCAGTCAGATCAAGGACACTTTAAATATATCAACATTGCAGGAGCTGTTTCCCCTTTCGCTACACCATCATACTGCTTCCCCTTTCACTACACCATCATACTGTTTCCCAGCCCAAAGGTCACTTTGCCAGTGCTGTGCTCTAGTAAAACCTTTCTGCTCCCTGCAGCACAATGGTGTCCTTATTTATAATATGTAATACCTATACATTTTTGCATGAGAATCTGATCCAATTGATTGCTTCCTTTTACCCCTGTCGCCCACTCCAGTTGTGTGCAGCTGTATAAAACCCGGGGCTACTTTTCAAGGTACTCTTCATTACCACACAGACGCTAAGGATTTGATTCACACAACAGCATACTGAAATATTAACTCAATGCCCTCTAAATGAAAAGCAGGTTAAAGAAGCCTGCATCTCCTCCTCGCCCCCCCCCTCCCCCCCAAAGAACGTAATGTTCTGTGTGCTTTTAAGCTGCATTGACGTGGCGCTTCTTGTAAGGCTCCTCCCGCTTGAAGTATATGGAGGGCTGCAAACCCCTCCCCCCCACTTCCCACCACGGAGTCATATACATACAGAAAAATTGCATGCAGTCAGATCTGCATCGGCCGGGCGGGGCCTGGATTCTCTACATCCACATCTAACCTTCAAGCTCCCCGGGGGGGGGGGGGGGGGGGGGGCGGGGGGGGGGGGGGGGGGGGGGGGGGGGGGGGGGGGGGGGG
>JAODKC010000038.1:15796164-15866212 GCA_026777985.1 Mormyrops attenuatus
ACTGACCAATAAGCACACAGCAAGAACTCAGTGCTAAAGTGAAATCCGGGTCCTTTTAATTGAAATGGTAATTTACATTTCCTGTCCTAGCTCAGACTGTCCTCATTGACATGGATTATCTGGTCACCCTACTTAAACCTTAAGGAGGGTCCATGAGAGCCTGACATGTTACCAAATTAGTTATTTATTCGGGTAGTGTGACCCTCATTATTTTCTGCATAACGAAGTAATAATTTCTATTATTTTGGACCCAAACAAACCCCCAGGAAACCGTTATTGTATTCCTCGTTAGGTCAAATAATGTCCGTAAATAAAAACACAAACAAGTACTTCATGGATTTATGGACACATTAACGCCTTTGAAAAGTCCACGGCTCAGGGAATGAAACGACAATCAGCCAATCAAAAGCGGGGAGTGGTGTAGGTACCGCCCCCTTCCTCGCGCGAATGGCCCGTCTATAGCCACCTCCGATTTCTATCAAAACCCAACAAAAGAGAGAAGTTTAGCCGCAATCTAAACCGAAAAGTTTAAAACTGGACTTGATTTTTTTTTTTAAAAGTAGTCGCAGTATGCGTTTGAATACCCCCAGTCCTCCAAAGTACTGAACGGTTAGCATACTTCCTCGTGTATATATAGCTAGCTAAGTAGTTTGCCGGTACGACTGCCACATCGGAGACTATTCGCTGTCATTGAAATTTAAATTGCGTAAGTTTATCGCGTATCGGCGTAGCTCGCTCCCTGAACGGCATACTAATTGTAATTGATGACTGAATATATCCATGAACAGCACGACAGACAATCTAAGCACAACAGATGTAAAGTGCCGCGGTATTTAAATTTAGGCCCCACTTCCAACCTTTAATGGAGAAATACATGACCCAGTGTAACAATGATAATTACCTGCTGGATGGTTATAAATCGGTCTAAGTTTAGCTGGCAACATATGCTCGATCCTATCCAGGATCCTGTGGTACGAGGCTCTCAGCCCCACCAATGCCATATCTGCAGCTACTATGTCCTACAAATGAAAACAAAGAAATGAATCTTTCTTCAACATTGTTGCTATAATCCTCCCCAGGTTACTACCGTGATCACAATACCAAGGGAGGCCACCTCTTGTACGCGTCATATATTTAAAAATCAACGTACCTTAAATGTCCCTTTCAAGCAAATCTTCCGTTACCGGCGGTTTTCGTGCATGGAGGACAAGCTCATAGTTGAGCAACTTCAAAGTCGCAACAAGGAGACAGCAATGTCCGCAATTTTTTGCGGCTCATCCACTGCAGCCTGCGATTGGTCAATTCAACCCGCCCCTTTTTTATGATTGGCTAAAATTGGATATTACTGCCGAGAAGCGAACTGCTTTGTTGTTGTTTTAGCTTTCCCTTTTAAAAGTGCTTTCCCTGCGAGGGATTGGCTAAATTAGCTTCACTTTTTGGACTAAGATTTTAGTGTACTACAGATCTGTTTTTTTTTCTAGTTTCCTGTGTGAGATGTTGTTTATGACGCTAAGAAATTAATTTCACTTTTTGTTATATTCGGCAGCAGTTGGTGGTGTAGTGGTTAAGAGCACAAACTAGTAACTTAAGTTTAATCTCTGCTATATAGGACAAAGCAGATCATATTTTTAAGTATCCTTATATATACAAGCGCAGAATAGTCAATTTTCACGCAAAATCGAATAAAATTAAGTATAAATAAATCGAGGATATTAATAAAATTATAAAACTAATAAAATAATTAACTATTGAAAGGGGGCAGATTAGTTCATTTGGTTGCCCTAAACTGACATCAGCATAGACACTCAAGTGTTTGCCGATTCAAACAGCAGTACAATTTTCCCAGAGCTGGAGCTGGGACCCAAGATGGCCTATTAATCTGCCCCTGATTAATGTAGTATTATTGAATTGTATAATGCAAGAGCATAGTCCAGTCGAGTTCTCAAATACAGTCACTATGTATGTATCAGATTAATTTGTTGTTATATTTTTGACATGGTGTCACAATATTAATGATTAATGTAGCTAGGTGTTTAAAAGGCAGAAGGTATTATACTGTGTAATTTGTGTAGTAGTGTAATGGAAAGTTTTCGGATAACGAGCTGGTGGTTGAAGAAAGCCTTTGTATAGTTACAGGAGAGCAGGGGCGCTGTAAAGGGGGTAAGCTGTGATGATTCATAAGTCCCCCCTGAATGACATTTGGAACATAATTGGATTGATCTGGGTTTGGGGCCCAATCTGATATAATTTCATGGAGTCCAAAATCTCTAGTGGCATCCCTGAAGGAGAGTGTTTAGCTTTGGCTAGAATCCATTATATGAAACAATTTTTCTTATAGATATGAACTTCAAACAGGTCTAATGCAGGAAGAGATGTTCATTTCTTTTGCTGATCATGGGATAGCAGAGAGTAACAGTGACTTGTAGAGTTGGGACACTGTAATTCTTTAGCTTTAGTTTTTCGTATTTTTTTAACAATCAGTTTAGGTACGTGATTTCAGTAAAGAGGTAGGAATGTGGTAGAAGTGGCAGAACGGGTTAAACCAGGATAAACAGAATTAAGGAAGCATAATGAGTGATTATTAGAGTCTGAAGACAATTCAGTTGTATGATTTATTTATAATGTACTTACATATTTACATATTCATTCCTGAATTACAAATATAGAAGCATGTAACTTCCAATTGTGTACACGTTTTAGTAAATATAACAATTTTCTGTATGCTAAACTTCCACGGCAGTATTCCAGTTAACTATGTTGCTTCACTCAAAATCACATCCAAGCAGTTCAACTCTCATTGTTATAGAATTTTGCCACCTTTGAGGGACAATTCTTATAAATTTAGAAAATATTGGAGGGTATATGTAGTTTTTAACATGACTATTGTTATCAGTGTTTCCCACGAATATCTGAAAAATAAAATACAAATAAAATATCAGTAATAGAGGAGGCTGCAATAGAAAGTTTGGTAACACTTTACTCAAGGGGGCACAAATAGTGTAGTGGTAAATTCTTACTTAATGTAATAAGTAACCAGTAGGTAACTTTGTTACGTACCGATCCCATTTTCATTCATCAATAATCAGTCATGATGGTTCATGTATTTCATACAGGAACTATATTACTTCATGATTTGTTCTTGAGTAGCAACTGAGTAGCTAAGTTATTTGTGTCCCCTCAAGTAAAATGTTACGAAAAGATTAGAATCCGATGGGTAGATAAGTAGAAATAGGAAAATACCTTTGGGTAACTCATTTGTTCCTCGTCTGTGTATGTTATCCACGTTTTTCCATCATTGCTGTGTTGTATTGTATATGCCATGGTATACATCTCTGTACCCAAAGATTTTGCTCCCTGAGTCACAATTCCAGTAATTTTCTTGATGTCTCTTAATTCCACCTGTAGCCACTGATCCATGTTGTTGTACTGGAAATAAGGAATAAGGAAAATAAGGAAAACAAAAGAGTTCCAAGATTATTGGCCATGTGCACCAGGTGCGTTGGAATGCTTACTCATTGGCTTACTCATTGGTTACAGAAGACAATATGAGAGAGTACAAAACAATATAGATAGTGCAAAAACAATACAGTGTAAAACAATACAAGACATTGCATAACAATACAGATGGCAAGAAAGCAATACCAAACTGGGTGATACTGTATGTAGTCAATGGCTGATCGGTAACAGATCTGGGCGAAGAATACAGAATAAGAGGGAATCAGGGTGACAGCTGATGAGCAGGACTACCTTAGCCTGCCAGGCATTGACAGTTCCCTGGGCATTGAGGCGACCAAACCAGGGATGCCAAGGACCATGGATCCAACTGGAGGCAGCTGAGCTGGCTGTGATCTGGTCATTACCAATCCTCCCATCTTCCATTCCCAATGGCACTGAGCAGCCTGTGATTGAATAACAAATTATCACTATCATGCCACCATCTGAGGACACAAGACAGTTCTCCCCCAACTGATATGTAAGGATCAAAATAACATTGGGGGACTTCTTCACAAGTGTTAAGAGGAAATGTTAAAATGCTAAATGTATAAGTAAAGTCCTTCTAACACAGAATCTTTCTCTTAAATCCATCCATCCATTTCCTAACGACCCATTCTGGTCAAGGGTGTTTCACAGATTTCTAGTATTTGCAATATAATGCATTTTAATTACTTTTAAAGTGCACTGCATTGAAATTTGTAATCCTCAACCTACCATCAAGCTCACATCCGTAGAACTCCATGCGTACCGTTGGTCTGTTATAGGAATGGAGTGGGTGGAGCCGGATATACCGACCAATTAAGGGAGGGAAGAAAGTGTTCTCTTTGACATCATGGGAATTCTCGTTCCCTGTAAATGTCTTCATGATGAAAACAATCAGTTATTCAATCAAATACATCAAATGCACAAATACATATGACAAATGAATGTTTTCACCTGCCTTGTATGAGACCCATTTTTTCCCATCGGTCCTATAGGAAATTGTGTAGTTCAAGACATAGTGAGATCTAAAGAGCTGCTTAGCTCCTTGTGTCGCCACCTTGCTGATCACCACCGGCCTCTGGAAGTCCACCTGACATACAAATACCATGAGACATACAGTACCAGTCAAAGGTCAGGACATGCCAAGCCGCCACCACATGACTGGCGTAGAGGAGATAGTAGGGTCAGCCAATCCCTGCTGCAGTTGGGGTTAAGGGCCTTAGTCAAAGGCACTATGGTGGGATTGCTCTCGCCAACCCTGAGACTTGAACTGGCAACCTTCTGAGTCCTAACCCACAGAACTGGCCCAACCCCGGCAAATCGGTTTTTATAAATTTTTTGGTCAGTGCATAATTCCATATATGCTATGTTATTTTATAGTTTGAATGTCTTTATAATTATGCTAAAATGTAAAGAATAGTACAGGTAAACCTTTGTATAGGTAGGTGTGTCCGAACTTCTGAGCGGTACTGTATTTCATATGACAGCCGGTGCAGTCCCACTGCCGTTGCTCACCTGGATCCAGTCGGAAGAACTTTCATCTGTGCTCCATGCGTTGTGTTTTCCTGTGCTATGTAGTCGTGCCAAATGGGGCTTCCACTCTCCTTCATTGAAAGGTAAGAAGATTGTAATATAGCCTGTCAACTTATGCTTGGTGTTTTGAGGACCGGGGCTTGGACATGACAAAATTGTCAACCATTTTGGGAGGATTACATCAACATGTCAGTAATATCCTAGTTAGAAGAAACTAGGTGTTCACATTGTATGTCTTCAAAGACGTTTTCCGAGAAATGTTTGAGAAACGTGCAGTGTTAAGTCAACCACTCGCTTCAGTCTGATTATAATATCTAAAAGAGGCGATGATCTTACCTGTGTGTTTAGAAGCCGTAATTTGGTTGTCCTTTACACTGTTGGAGGCTAGACCCAATGGATGTTCACAGTCTACCATATATGAGAAAAATTTAAACAGCAAACGTTGTGTTGAAACATTACACATAAAGAAAATGGGTCACTGAAACAGAGCATGGTTTTGAGTATGCTATACCGTTATCTACAATCAGGAACAGTGTCTGCATTCCTTTCTGCTGGGCGTCCCCCACTTCGGATTCTAGCAACCAAAGCCCTGGTCTTGAAGGTAACATCTCTAGAGTTGCAAAGCTACCTGTAAAAACAATCAATGGGAGTCAGGGAATTGGAGGAATGGAGGTTTGGGGCCTATATGTGTGTCATTTAAGTAAAAATGCGAAATGGAAAAGTGTTTGAATTATTATCTATAAAGAAACATGTGTTTGATGTTTAAAAAATACTAACCAGGAAGCAGTAGATGAACACCTTGGCGATAATCCTGCTTCTGTTTTTCCACAAAAGTTTGTCCGTGGAAATGAATGCTGTGAATGTCCTTTGGGGAGCCCATGTTGAACACATGCCACCTCACCAATTGGTTTGCATACATCCTGAGTCCTTTTAAACTGTAGATGATGCCATTTATAGCTGCAAAATAGCAATCAGCATAATCCACAAGAGGCTAGATTATACATTTCTCATATTGTTTGCTGAAACACACATATGATAATTTATTCACTGATACCAATAACTTTCAAACCCATCTTAACATTTATAAAATACTGTAATTTCATATTCATCTATTCATACATTGATAGTGCTGATATCATCTATTCATACATTGATAGTGGTGATATCGTCTATTCATACATTGATAGTGGTGATTCCTACCAGGGAATTTCAGTTCGTCTTTGCTCTGTGAAACAGCCTTTTTGTTCTGCCTTTCGATTCTCTCCAAATTTTTTTCATAATACCAACTCTTAGTTTCATCAAACGTCATGAACAGTAGAAAAAACTCCCTCATGTCCTTCATCTCCTTGCTCAGTGTTCCTTTCCGGCAGATTAGCAGCGGGCCGATCAAGCCTGAATTGATATCTCTTTCCTGCAGATAGCCACAAAAAGCTGTTGTTTCATGACAAAGTTATGGGATACTCCATTTGGCAGACAGTGGGAGAAATCAGTCGGGACTTACGGGGTTCACAGCAGAATAGTAAACCCATGTCCTACAGTCTGACTCATGAGACTTTGGCCCAGCATTGGAACCCACAGTCCAGACGTAGCTGTACGTTTCTTGTGGTTTAACCTCATTATCAAGTTGATACCATTGAGGAGAGTCATCATCGTATGTCATTCCTTCCATTTGTTTTGTGTAGGAAACACCGTGCGCATGCAAAGAATACGGTCTGCTGGCAAGGTTTTTGAAAAAAACCTTGAAAAAAAAGAGTTTCGTGATTGCATTTTTGTGACATGTTATTAATGTAGAGCAATGAAAAAGCAATACAGTGGATAAAACAAATTCAGACCGAACAGTAGGTGGTCATGCAAATTACGCTTCAAACATACTAGTCTTGGGTCTGCTAATGGGTTTGTACAGTACATATCCACTGCTACAGGCTGTGGTTTCTGAACATGACCTTCATAAACATGGTATTGGTGGAGACTGGATGCTGTCAGCATATTATATGCAATGGTAAAGGTTTGTGAGTTTTTTAATATTTGAAATATCTGTGGAACCAGTTGTACTGGCTTTGTTGCCTATGGACTATTTGAATAATTCTCTCATGAATTTTGGTTATTGCAGTTAGTATAATACTGTTACAATGGTTATCAGTGTACCATGATGGTCTCGTCCACTTCAGCCTTTATGACTGGACCAAGAATTCCAAGGTGTTCATCGACTTCTCCCCGGGTGTCAACTTTGCTGAAATTGATGTCCAGATATCTTTGGAAAACTACCTTTGTGAGCTTTGTAGGCCCATTTTCAACGTTTGATCTCTCCTGTCTCCTGTGCAAATTCATGAAATTTAGTCAAGGGTGATTGGGAATTTAAAAAGAGACTGACATTCAAATATGCAGCATCTAAATGTTGAAGCAAACAGGACAAAATTCTAAAATCCTAAAAAGGAACATTCGCTTCATTCATCATGAGGGCTAACAATGTGCCATAGTGTTCAATAGTGTTCCAAATTGTCTTCAATAAAATGGTTCAAATTATAATTATTTGATACTGTATATAAAGTTTTTAAAATGTCTTTCTTGTCTTTAATTGTTTTTCTACCCAGGATTATCATAAATAGGAATTTGAACAGATACCTTGGCCCATATCCTTCATAATCCCATTCAACCTCTTGTGCAGCGATGAAATATATTCTCACATTTTCCCCTGATACTTGTGAGACATAATTTTTTGTGATTATATTTGTCTGGCTGTAAGGTTGCTTGTAATTCACAAATTCATATTCCTCTTCTTTGTGTTCCTCGGTGAGGATGTTAATATGGTCATAGTCAGTCAAGGTTGGTGTGTATAAATCATAGTCATTAAAGTCTTTCCTAGGCACACCAATAACCACTGCTTTTTCAGTCAGATCTTCATGACTATGCAGAGGTCTTGTCCCTCTCGGGCTGAAAGCAGGAGGTGGAATGCCCCTCGGTGAGATTTCACTTATGGGTTGTGGCTTATATACCATTTTTTTCCTAGTTTTGACTGCCTGGTCCTTTTGTGGCCTAATTTTTTTATATTTCTTCTTCTTTTTTTCCGCTTTTGTCTTTTCCAGAACAAGATTTGAATCTTCTGTGATGTATTTGGCCATGTGATCACTTATTTCCATAGCTACCATGTTATGCTGTCCTTCATAGCCCCAGTGTTCCATTTGTTGATCCAAGGAGCTGCTGATAATAGCCCCCTTACTGTTATTTTTAAAGTAAATTACTATATCTTCGTCCTCATCACTGTAATCCAGTTTCTTCTCAGAGCTATTGTCTGCATCCTTACCATGAGCTAAGGACATCATGGATGCATTGATAAAATGATTGTCTGCCTGGACATTCAAGGTGTGTGTTCCATTCACTGATGTGTCAACATCATTTTCCAAAGGTGGAACATTCTTCAAACCTGGAAGCATGGTACTGTTGCCACCTGTACTCATGGACTTTTTGATCTCTAACAATGTTTCCTCTGAGCTTGAGTAGTCATAATCTGAAGATTTTGCTGCAGTGTGATGAACCTTTTCCTCATAAGCTGACTGAAATGATATTGCATCTGTGTCGGGTTTAGGTTGTTTCTCTTCCTTTGTTAAATTCATATAGGTTCTGTTCAGAATGTCTGTATTTGTTTGGGACAAGTCTGATGTTGAGGTTGCTCCAGAGAAGAAACTTAAGTTGCCTTGTGTCGGTTGAATTTCAGAAGGTCTTCCATCTTCTGTTATATTCATTTTAGTCTTATTCAGAATGTCTTGGGTGTCTTGGAACAAGTTTGATGTTATAGCTCCTTCAGACAAACTTTGATTACTTTGTCTTGTAATATTATCTGTGATCAGAGATGTGTCTTCATTCTTAATGCTGCTAAACATATTTTCATCATAATCAGTGGCATTGTTACCATCTGTATCAGATGTTGTGTTGTCAAGTAAGATTTCATCTTCACCACGTAAAGAGTTATTGGTAGAATGCACAGCATTTTGATCGGCTGAGTGGTTACCCATGGAGATGTTGGAGGAGGTGTTGGAGGAGGTGTTGGAGTTGTCCAGCATATAACTGTCTGCAGTTGCATTCTCTCCCTTATCTTCACTATGGAAACAGTTATTGGAAGATATATTACAAAAATGCACATTTTGATCAGCTGAGTGGTTTATTGCAAGCACATCATCACTTCCTATAGAATCAAAATCTTCATAGTCCCACACAGAGATGTCGGTGGAGGTGTTGGAGATGCCCAGTGCATAACTGTCTGCAGTTGCATTCTCTCCCTTATCTGTTGTATTTACAACAAATAAGCCTTCTGCTATGTCCGATTTTGTCCTCTGAACAGCAGTCTCATTCAGCTGGATCATTGGCTCTGGTGTTGTTACCTGCTCCCTTGTGTTAATCCCCTCTGTGGTGGTATTGATTTGTTGGGTAGAGTTAATGTAACTGTTTCCATCTATCTCACTGGTGTTAGTCTTGCCTGGAAAGTCTTTATCAGGTGTATCTTCATGACCAGGCCACAAAGGATCTATACTGTCTTCTAGTCTCCTTGTGGTATTCCAAATTCCACTTTCATTGTAAGAACCCTCAATCACCTTAGCTTCATTGAAAGTGGCTATTTCACCAGGCTTCTCACACTTGCTTGTCTTATTGTAGTTGCAGCCTGGATCAGTGCTGTTCTTTGTCAGTGTGGAGTGGGTGAGATTTTGATTTCGCGTTGCATTTCCATCTGGTGATAATTGGTCTGTATGATCGAGTACAGAGAGATCTATGTTCTCCATATCATCCTTTAATCCCGCTGATGTATTTTTAAATGAACGAAGGCCAAGCATGTTTGCCCAGTAATCAGTATTGGCATCAACCTCTGGATTTTCATTCTTCATCTTAACTTCTCCTTGTTTTATTTTTTCACTGGGCTTTGCTGGTTTCCACTCCGTTACATGATCAGATTCAGGAACCTTTGGATTCTGCCTGTAGTCCTCATAGTAATAGAACTCCCTGTAGCATTCAAGGTCTTTAAACTTCAATCTCATTCCTTTCTTCGCGTCAAAAGAGTGTAATGAACTCAAAAGCCAGTAACCTACAGGAAGAAAGAGTTTAATTTTAGCCATGCGATAAAAATAAAAACATCAAGTAATCAGTAATATTCTGGCTTTTGTCGGAAGAAATATCATTCTCTTATCCCTTCGCTGTTTGGTTTTGTGGTTACTCACCCAAGTTATCCATGGTCATTGAGATGGTCTCTCCAGTCATGGGAAACAGGGCTAACACATCCTCTGTTCTTTTATCCAGCTCAAAATTATGGCCATAAAACGTGACTGTTTGGATGTGGTCTTGTACCCCAACACTGGTCACATGCCAGGTCACTATTTCACCGTTGCAGAATAGCAAGTCTGTTCCACTGTCATATACAAAACCATTTATTGCTGTTCAAATGAAGGGCATCAAATTAAACGGTTAATTAAATTGTTACTGAAGACCAAGCGAAAGGAATCTGCGTTTGAATAATATAGGGAATAT
This sequence comes from Mormyrops attenuatus, assembly GCA_026777985.1. Taxonomy (NCBI): domain Eukaryota; kingdom Metazoa; phylum Chordata; class Actinopteri; order Osteoglossiformes; family Mormyridae; genus Mormyrops; species Mormyrops attenuatus. Next base: position 15,806,686 of record JAODKC010000038.1, read on the forward strand.
ATCTTCCGTAATGGTTACGAGTCAACTATCTGAGAGTAGGTCTTAGAATCATCACATTAGAGTGCATTTTAAACAAAACTGAGAAAAAAGACCATAGTACTTACTATGCATCACATTTGAATTATAAAACTCTGTGTTGTCCTTGTGCACTCTCGAAGGATCAGTGCAGTATGTCTTGATGTTTTCATCAATGTACCAGCTTTTGTTCTCATCAAAGACAGCCATCATAGTCTGCTGCTCTTTATCTGCCTTCAGCTGTCAAAGTAAATATTGTTTTTTGTTTTGTTTTGTTTTTTTACCAGATCATGTATTAGGGCAGCTGCATACTTCAAACAAAATTGACGAGATTGTGTGAGGGGTGAATGCTGCCTGTGCATGGCCCCCAGGCAAACTTTTTCATTTGTTCTGATCCCACCCACTGTCCGCGATTGGCTGTACAAAGCATGCAGTCTCGTGTGTCATGAGTGCCTTGCAATGTTCCGGAAGTAAAAGCAAAAGGCTAAGCAATCATGAATGCCTTTGTGGGATGACTTGCTGAACTTGTGCGAAGTTATCCACATTTATATGATGGGCAATGTAGAGATTTTGAAGATGTGCAGACAACTTGCCATTCATGGGTAGAAATTGCAAATAAGTACAGACGCCCCTCTACTCACGAACGAGATACGTTCCGAACGGCCGTTCGCAACGTGAAATGTTCGTAAGCCGTTATTCAACATCATTTTATGGGCATACGCAAGTACTAAGAACTAGAATGCCGGCGGGAGTAGCGGCCAGAAGTTGTACTAAGCGGAATTGGAGCACACAAAAAAAAATTATGTTGCGGACAGGAAATGGGAGCCCAAGGAACACAATTTGGACGTACAGTCCTCTTCGTTCATATGTCTGAAAGTTCATAAGTTGAACGTTCGCAAGTAGAGGAGTGTCTGTATATGTTTATTTCTGCTCTGTATGGCTGCATTGAAATTTTCAGTGCCTTTAAGAACCATGGCGTAATTCTTACACGTTCCTACAATAATTATGTTACTATGAGAAGTCATCTGACATGTGCCTTTGGGGTCAATTTGAGTTAAGTATGAGTTAAGTATGCCACAGATTGTTCTGGCCGACATGTGATGTATGCAGCCACCTTAAGTCATAAGAGAGCCCCATTACCTGAACATTCCTCTTGTTGAGGGATTGGCTCTTGCAGATGAGTAAGGGCCCAATGAGGCCGGATGCCATGTCTCTGAGTGGGTCTACTGCACTATGGTACATTCTCGTCAAGCACTGTGGGTCCCTGATGGTTGGCTCATCCTCATCAATTACCTTCCACACATATGTATATGTTTCCCCAGGCTGCACCGAATGACTCTGATTTCCTTTGGAGGAGAAACACACATACACTGGGAAGACTACACAGATTGGATCATTGGAGTTTGTCTGACTTTAACTGCAGGAATTTCAGCCCCGCAGATTGTCGCCACTAATTTGTTTGCCAAAAATGTGCAGAAGTGAAATAATCAATGGTTCAAAGAGTGTTTATGAAATTTGAGAGAGACCACGGGGAGGAAAAAGGGTTGCGTTAAATAAAAAGCAACTACAGGAATTCCTAAAATACTGACAAACAGTCAAATGGGCAACTAAGAATGGAGAACACGGTGTACTTACCTCCGTCAGGATAGTAAGCACCCTCTGCCTCTTTATCAATTGTCAGCCCATGCGGATAGATACTGTACGGCCGGCTTGCCTTGTTCTTGAAGACAACCTGATCAAAAAAAAAAACTCATTACTCAATGATTCTTCAATGTAGGTGCCAAGACAATATTAACAACTGGCACTGCCCTACCTTCACAGCATCCCTGATCTGAGCTCTAATCACAGGACCCAAGATTCCTGTCTCCATCCTCCGCAGCTTGTTGTCCTTTTTGACTGTAAATGTTTCATTTACATATTCCACAAAAACGGCTTTTTTGTACTTTTTGCCGATCCGATTGGGACCCTGCTTCAGATATTTCGAACGATACTCACTGTTCAAGGAGAAAATACAGAGAAGTGTTTTTAATTGCAAAAGGAACAATAATACATAAAGATGACAATGGACTGTCAGGGTACCTGTCGATATAATGAGGCATGTTTGGTGCGTAATCCCATGTAATCTCCTCAGCAGCAATGTAGTAGGTCCACTCCTGGCTAATGCGCTTCTGTTGGATTGTGATCTTTCGTACAGGGGGTGCTATACCCTTGCACACCTGAACCTCCACGAAGCCGTGCATTCCGGCTACAACAAAATCATGCACAGCAGTGGGATGGATAGTCACACAAGTTCAATCAATGAAACACTGCGATGTTCTGAAATGTACAGGAACTTCACGATCCCCCTAAAGACAAAGCTGTCGGCCCCACCTTCCAGATGCACGCTGATGTAAGACGACAACATCCAACGTCCTGGGTGTACAGTGGTGATGTTTGTGCTGGTGGCAGTGCCGCTGACCAGGCCCAAAGAAGACCTCCTGTGGCCATCGTGTTGTAGCACCTGTCCATTGAAGTGGACAGAGAAGAGCTCTGGCTCTGAGCTCATGCCCACCAGGTGCCAGCTCACAGAAGTGTAGGCACAGACGTTCAGGTCTGAGAGTGTGTCCAGGTAAAGCTCACATGTCAGTTTGTACAGGAAATAAATTTCATAATCACAATCGTTTGACCTCATTGCAACAGATTGCGGTAAATTACGGTAAAAATAACACTCATGGATACATCATTAAAGTTTAGCTTAAAAGTGTAATTATTAAATATAGAGGGTAGTGCAAAATTCTCAGGCTAAAAAAGAAAACTGTTTAAAACCATTTAAAGCTATTTATTTGGGCGATAAGTGTATATTTGCTAAGAAAAAAGCATTATTTAACATTTGAATATATACTCACAAACAGTACAGTGTATAGAGGGACAAGAATTTCTTCAGTTCTCCAAACAGTTTCTGATATTTTGTTAAATGTCTAGAAGATTTTGGTTCCAAAATCTGTCTTCAGGGGCGCCCCAGCCATTCCACATATTTGTTAAATTTCACCACAAGCTCACTTAATTAATCAGTTAATAAGCTTCATGGCACTGGTTAGCCAAACAAGGTGAGCAAGGTGCGCAAATATATGGCGATACTGGGTGGTTACAGCAAATACTGGGGTGACCAGGCTTTTAAATTGTCGGCTGGCACACTTTGACAGATATTAAATTTTACAGATTTACAAGAAGATAAACATAATTTTCTGCGGATGCCTATGGAAGAGCTTTTCACAGTACAGTCTGCTTTTACTCACCAGGGACTGAGCCATTGGTGTAGCCATTGATAGTGTACATTTTGTGATTCTTTGAGAAGGTCAACTCTGTGCTGTACCAGCTCTTACTCTCATCAAACACACCAAAGAGAAGAACGTATTCTTTGGAGAAATGGACCTGCTGACCAGAGCTGTCCAGGCTGCCTGTGACACATGATCAAATTACTTGGTCATTAAGCTATTTTTGTCCAAATATCCCAAGTAACAAAAAAAACACATTTCACTAGACCTGAATTGTTAACAACTAAATATAAATGATAGCACTGATGCTTATAATATCCTTTATAACCGGTACAAAGAGTGTAATATGTTCGGTATACCTGCAAGGATGATATTACAGTACCGTTTTTGCAAACCATCAAGGTTCCAATTAGGCCAGAATTGAAGTCCTTGACAAAGTTGCAGTGGGAAAGGTAGGTGTAGGTGAGGCAGGGGGGGTCAGCCTCCTTGGGGGCCACCTCAGGGGTCACCTCCCAGTAGTACGTGTGTTCTTTCCCTGGCAGGACCTTGTCATCCTTCTTCTCGAATGGTGAGGTGTTATCAAAGTAGAAGGCCCCTAAGATCATGTGAACATTACACTATCAAAATGAAATGAGTAATTCAGCATTTAAATACTTACCTAATGGGCTAGTGAGCTTAAAAATCTCCCAGGTGTTTAATACATAATAATCCATGCAAATACAAATGCATGCACTATATTTTTAATAGCTTTCACTCTTTGTTCATATCTACTGGACATTTTCTACTGGTTGGACCTGCTCTGAAATAACAAAAAAAAATCACTAAAGTAAACTAGCTGATATACCACATGTTTCAGTCTTTTCGGACTTTAGTACAGCCTCTTTGGTAATCTCCTCTGGTTAAAATGTATCAAAACAAGTCAAGCACATCTATGTGTTTGTCCATTCTGTGTACTTAACTATGTACTTGACGAAATGTTCGGCTACCGAGCTACACGCATTGCATAGCATTTTGCCGCAGCTGCATGTTTATTTCAAACACAGCATTTTGTCTGATTTACTAAAAAAGAATAATTCTAAAATCCCTTCGTGGTACAGACCCTCTGACTGCTTGCCATAAGCAATGCCGTGTGGGTGGATGCTATATTCTCTGTCTGCCATGTTCCTGAAAGTCACAATGATAACATCTCCTTCCTGTCCATGCAAGGTGGGGCCCAGCAAGCCTGGAAAAGAGCACAATGACTATGTTATTACTAAATCACATTGGTCTTCTTGGTATTTCATTTTTGGAGGGCATACATTGCACAGATTTTCACAGCTGTGCCAGCACACTGGGATCCTTTACCTGACCATTGTTGGTGCTTCTTGGCCTGCTGGAAACCAGCATTATATTCTCTATATACCACCTTGGTATAGGAGGGGCCGGACCTACGAAATACCAGTAACAAATGTTTTCATTCATTGAAAAAGGCACACAGCAGACACGTAGCATAGGATGTTGGCAGATAACACATAACAATGCTTTTGAACATTTAATTAAAGAACGATTAAATTAAGGCCTTTTGAAGTAATTTATGAGCAAATACTGTGTGTAGTGTGCAAACAATGCTACATTTTATACGATGTAATTTCTAAGCAGAGTAATAGTTTGGATTTAAAGGCTAATATTTACCAGCACCCTGCCCCCATTTTCGGTGTAAAAATGCTTTTCTGTTGCTCTTTAAACAAAACACCTTGATACCCTTTAGCGAATCTCTTGATTCCCTGTTGATCGAGTTACCTGTTGCCATAGTTCCACTCTGTCTTGACAGCAGCAATGTAGTAACGTCGCTCCACTGCCAGGGAGGTGTGGATGAGCAGGCCCAGCAAGACCAGCAGGAGAGGCTTCATGGCCGGCACAGGAGTTTCGGGAAGACCTGCCTGTTCTGGTCAAATGGTGGATTCCGTGCTTAGCTTTATCACTAACGTGAACACTGGGCCTGTACTGCAAACACAGTGTGCTCACTGGGATTGGATGGGAGGTGTGCTGTCTGTGAAAAGATAAACATGCTGCATTTCCAGCCAGGCATCCTTATCAGTTCGCATTTCAGTCACAGAAGACAGAAAAACAATTGAGCAGATAATAAATACTCGATGTACTTCTAATGGAACATATATATATATTTATAAATACAAACAATATGTTGGTCTTTATAATATTTTAGTAAAATCACCCATACTGGGGATCCTATGTGAATGACTATGAATGTGGATTTAAACCCCAATTTCAGATGGGGGGCATAATGGCTCTATATGAGCCACTGTTCTGTCCGCATTGCACAGTCAGTACAGAATGTGTTGTCTGGCACTATGAACAAAATCTTCAGTTCTTCAGTCACTTTGAAAACAGAAGTAGTTTCAAAACAAACACATGTACTTCATTTTAAACAGAGATTTAGATTCACTTTGTGAACTTTCATTTCGCAAGAGTGCCATGAACCCAGACAGAACTGTCACAAATCACACTAAAAACCTGGAAATAATCTGTCCATACATCCAAATAGCATGAGATACACATTGTTGTGTATCGCAGGACGAAGGACACAGGAGCAGCAGTCGGGGCAAAACTAAATGGGTTTATTAAACATAAACAGGCAAGAAAATAAAAGGATCATGGGGGAATCTCTTATACCAGGACTAAGAGCGGGACTACAGTTACAACAACATCAATGTCAGGACTGGGGAACACAGGACTGGGAAGTACCTTTATACAAAGACTAACAAGGGAACAGAACAAGAGGCCCCTGGAGTGTGTCATAGAAGGGCAGGAACAAGAGGGAAGACACATACATAACAGGCGTAGCTTGTTACAGCCACACTAGGGAGAAACGGGAGGGGCAGATAGGCAGGGCGTGACACACAGTTTACACTGTTTTAAGGTTTTGGTGTTGAGTGAAATTCAAGATTGAAATTCGGCTTCCAATTGTATGGCAAGAACATTAATGTCACATTAAGGAAAGTACCAAATGCCTCTCAGCTACATTTTTCCTAGTTAATTTGAGCAGAGCAAGGATTTTGGGAAATCTCTAAAATTACTTGATATCCATCATTATCTGCACACATGTCGCAAAGTTCATGGGCGGGGAACTGGCTGCGTGACTGGGGAGAACTTTTTACTTATGTAACTTTTTACTTAGTTTTTACTTATGCCGAATTTCACCACAAGGGGGTAGCAAATTATCATGTGGAATAGGATCCGGGGCATTGAAGTCCGAATATACTTCAGAGAAAGGGAAATTCCTGCAAGTGCTGTTATGTGTCATGTTTCCTATAAAGATACGCATCCTTCTCAGTTATGTCTTTACCATTGGCTCACACATAGACAATCGGGCAAATCTAACAGGGCCCAGAGTACGTTGGTAGTTAGCTAATGTCCATCATGGAAAAAGGGAATAAAATTCTGAAGGGAGAGCATTTGATCATTCTGAACAGTTCAGAGAGATGTAACTTGCTGAATTAGGCTTTTGAAATATTGCATTTGCCCGTAAAACAGTGCATTATTGAGTATGTGTTCGCGTGCTTGAGCACACACAACATCACATAGTGAAAGTTAGTGTCAGATTTAAGTCAGGCTGAGAAATGATCTTAATATTCGTGCACAGGTTGAGTCAGGCTTGAGCACCCTGTGCCTGTGCCAGGCCCCGGCTGGTGTTCAGGCCCATGCACAGCTCTAGTCCCTGGCCACAGTCTGTGTATCACATCTGTTACTAATACTAAAAAAAAAAAAAAAGAGTTAAATCGCTGAGTTTATAAATACATTATATACACGTTTGTGTACAGCGTATTTTTATAGATCTGCATAATTTTCTCAGGAAATGTGTCACGTCAAAGTAACTTTCGGTAAGAGAAAAAAAAATGCCCAATGGAACAATTCTTTGGAAACTAAAGATGTCATACATGATATAACAATGACAGCAAGTGTAATATGTGTAGCTGTAAGAGAAGAAAAAGAAGATATATATACTGAAGTGCCGGGTGGACCGAAGCATTGTGGTGGCGGTGAATGAAAATGATGAGACCCGGATTGAGACGAAGTTGCTCTTTATAACAATGCTTAGAAGGAGCGCCCAAATAAGCAAGAATAACATGGAGACAGTAAGCCTATGTCATTGACAGACCTGGAGAGAGGACACGACGTTCTGAGGAATGCCGTCTATATGGTCAACAGGAATGGATGTGATGATGCTGAAATAATAATAATAGTAATAATAATAATAATAATACCAATAGTAGTCCACTTGTGCAGATGATTTGTTCACATTTCAGAAGACGTCCTACCTAGTCATTCTCAAGCAGCAGATCCTGTAAAACACACTGATCACAGGTTGCGTAGATTCTCAACAAGAGGCTTCCAACGAAACCAACCCTAGATTAATAAAATGCATATTCGCAAATCTTTGTACGCAGCAAATTCTGATATAGTCCCTTAAAAAGAGAGCCTATGGTATGTGCCCAGGATACATGTATCTGGCAAAGAAATAAAGATTCATTGTCCCGAACTAGCATGAAGCTGAAACCCAGCCTACAGGAGATTATAGCTGCCGTCCAGCCACAGACTTCTGCTCTCTGATGACAGATATTTACCGTACACAGCACAGGACCACCATTGTGTGATTTCGAAAAGCCTATAAATGCTCCCCAAGAGTGGAAAATCCCCATCTACAGCTAGCCTTAACAAAAACAATATTCTACCAGAATAAGTTGTCCTCTCTAATTTACCATTCATGATTCACCAACAATTACCTTCCCACAAATCATTGTTCATAACAGAAGTATGTTTTCCTCTGCTGCTTTCAGCATTACCTATTCAATCATTAATTAAGAGTGTCAAGTTACCAAGAAGGATAAGTGTCTCGCAAACAACACTTTTGGAGTTGTGTGGTAGGCCGCCTTTGTCAGAGTACGTTTTTGTGTGTCTCAGCGAAGTGCGCTCTCTGAAAAACAACCCACTCTGTTATCACTCATTTTTGCTGCCCACACAACCACCTGCTCTTATGTATTCAAACCCATAACCCTTAAAGCAGGACAACATTTGTGAAATGGTGCGAAATTAAAAATATCACCAATTTCTTCTGCCTTCATTACTTTCATTTGTAATTGTTTTTTTGTAATTGTTTGAAATTTACAAATATACAATAACATACATTCAAATACAATAGAATAAAATATTCAGATTTGTCTTAAACAGCTGTGGTTTACCTCTGAGCAAATTTCCTTTCACTTAGTCTCAAATATGTTAAATAGGAATTGTTCAATACTCATGATATAAGGGATCGCCAATCTGCCTGTACACAGTCGAGCATGTCAGTGCCGAAATGTTTTTATTGAGGAATAAAAAATACTTTGTAGGTTACATTTTTACATATCATGCCCATGGCAAAAACTGCATTTTGATCAAAATGTCCTTCAAAATAAAAAAAGGTGTTGACCCCTGCATGAGTACATTACTTGCCTGACGACTTATGTCACTAATTCAAACAATTATCCTGCAGGAGGCACAACATGCCTGAAGAGGGCAGTATAGAATAAAAATCACCTGCTCTTTTAGCAAAAACCGATGTCACATAGAATTTATGCATAAAACATGTGTATACAAATAACACAACAAAGCCAAAAACGACTAAAAAAGACTCCAGAAACATTTATCCACTGACATTCCTTACAAAAGACAAACAAAAATGTAAAAACAACTTTTTATATATGAATGCCGCATCAGTACACGTGAATAGATTACTTAGAATACTTACTGAAATATTTTTGAAAAAGTGTAGCTGCTTTAAATTATACACTGGGGAAAGATTGTTTAAGTCACAAGAATGGGATTTTGGCTCAGTCCACATAAAATATAAATAAACTACAGTCCACAGCTGAAGAATTTTCCTTAGTAACCGTAGCCTTGGTGATAACCATCTTGGTAACCATCATGGTAGCCCTGATTATGGTAACCATAACCTCCATATTCTTCCTCTGGACATCTCATGCCCAGCGACTGCTGGATGGCCATCTCCTGCCTGCGTAGCTGCATGGAATCCACCATGTCGTAAATGATGGCCATCGACCACATGGGGGAGGGGTACCAGGATTTCACATTGCCATCTTTCCCCACAAGCAGCATGGAAAAGTATTCAGGACTAATCTGGAAGTAGTTCCTGATGTCCCTCACCAGAGAGGCTGAGAGTCCCTCTCGTTCCACAGTAGCACTTCCTGCAAGCGAGCAGATCGATTAGTGTTAACTTTGCCCCATGTTTCACCATTAGTGAAAATAATGTGAAAACATCAGACATGCTACAAGGAGAGTTCCTGGTTACAAGCTACTTCAGCCCAAAACCTGAATGACCAAGGTTGTAGTGAGTAAATCAATTTTAGTAACATTTTACATTAACTGTACCTACATAATGCCTTTATAATGCATGCATAGAGCACTCAGTGCACCTGCATAATGCAAAATTTATTAACAGCAGATAAGTATACCTTAACATATCTTAACAGCTTTAATATGCATTAATAACAAACATTATACAACAGTAACAAATACACTGCCTAGGTAAAAAATAAGTTGCAAACTTTAATATTTCGTTGGACCGCATTTAGCTTTGATTATGGTGCACATTCGTCAATGCTTTGTTTCCACATGCTTATGCAATATTTCAACCTTTTTCTTCATCCAGATTTGCATTCATTTCTCATTGAGATCTTGTATCGATGATAGGTCAGTTGAACCACTCCATAAAGTCTTTTGATTTTGAGTGGGGTTAAGGTCAAGACTCTGTGGTGGCCAATACATGTGTGAAAATGATTCCTCCTGCTCCCTGAACCACTCTTTGACAATTCGAGCCTGATGAATCTTAGCATTCTCGTCCTGGAACATGCCCATGCCGTTAGGAGAGGAAAAATCCATCGATGGGGTAACCTGGCCATTCAGAAGATTCAGATACTCAGCTGTCTTCACTTTACTGCTGCATAACGTTGCTGAGCTGGAATAATGATCCAGTCATTGGCTCTTAAGTGCTTGCTGATTTAAATTCAAATGGCGACAATATTTTGTATCAGTGTATCATAATCACATATCCTATAATGTATAATCATAAGTAACTGCATAATCATATGATGCCAGTACTGCTGCTTTCCTTCACATGTTACTCAGTAGATAAACCAACAATCTTTTCGCTGTGACAACCTTACCGTTTATGGCATAGAGCTCCAGCACCCCACCCATGTCCACTGGATCGACCCCCATCAATTTCAGAATGGACATGTGACGCAGACCTGGCGGAAGAGGCCCTTGCCGGTCAATTACAGTGAGGCATCTGACATTCATTCAATCTCCATAAAAATTAAATTCTGCATGCACTTGCTTTACACAACAATTATGGTGAGCGGCTCCGCAGGCTAAGTCTCTGTGCCTGTGATCGGAAGGCTGCCACTTTGACCCCCAGCATTAGCAGGAGTCACATGTCCGTGGGGCCTTAAGCAAGGTCCTTAACCCCCAGCTAGAGGGGTGCCACACATCCTAATCCTGCGTTGTTATCCCCAAACTTTGGAGAGCAAGGTGGGGTAGGTGAAGAGAGGAATTCCAGCATACTTGTGCAAATAAAGAATGTAATCTTATATACAGTGCAAAAGTCTAGTACTGTGCAAAAGTCTAAGGCGGTCAAAGAAAATGCCATATAAATGATGTTCATGTTGGTGTATAACCTGATATTATGCCGGTCAAAGTGTGTCAGCTCAGTCATTTCAAAAACTCTCCGAAAGTCAGCCCAGTGTTTGCAGTAACTGTCCAATACACCCATATATTTTTTGAGTTGACCACTACCTAACCCTATTTGGCTAATCAAAACCTCACCGAGTTAATTTATGAATGAATTAATTAATTGAGCTGGGGGAGCAATTTAACGAAAAATGGATTGGCTAAGGTGCCCCTAAGAGGTTTGGGAACCAAAGCAGTCTTCATATAACCATATAACATGATATCGGTAACTTTTTGGAGAACAGTTAATTTGCAGATGTTATGTTAAATTGGGTTAATCTGTTTTTTTTGTGAGCAAATATACACTTACTACCCAGATAAATAGTCTTAAACGTTGTCATCGCCTACCTAAGACTTTTGCATATTACTGTATATGAAAAATAAATATACATTGGTCAGGAATGACACATACAACTAAGCCTTTTAGCAAGCATGTGAAACCAGCCTTTCTGTGAGTTACACATATAGTCTCACCCAGGTTACAGCCTTGGCTGCTCAGGGCTTGGAGCTGCTGTTGATAGGCCCATTCCTCATCGCTGGGGGAGGAGATGATAAATATTCGGCGTCTCCAGCGGAACCTGAGGTCAGACACTCCAATCAGTACATCCAGCTGCCACATTTAACTGCCAGTCCCACCAGATGAGAAACACATCATGGGTCTGGTCAAGGCTGTTGTCCGTCACACATTGGCTCATACTAAGTAGTTCATCTCTAGTAGTTAATACTGTAGGTAATTCAATGTTTTCAAAGCCTCCTCTGATATATGACAACACCACAAAGCATTGAAAAAAATGACTGAAGGTTAGTTTAATGTGGAACAAATATCTTGCATTTTATATATATATATATATATATATATACTCCCAGCATCCTAGTTCTTAGTACTTGCGTATGCCCTTAAAATGATGGTGAATAACGACTCACGAACATTTCAAGTTGCGAACGGCCATTCAGAACGTATCTTGTTCGCAGGTAGAGGAGCGTGTGTGTGTGTGTGTGTGTGTGTGTGTGTGTATATATATATATATATATATATATATATATTAAGGTGTCATTAAGGTGTCGATTGTCGAGTCAGGAGTAGTGAGCCACAGCCACCATGAGGCCGGGCGTGAACACACAGCACAAGTACAGCAGATTACGGTGTGCGCAGGGGCACCATGAGGTCGGGCGTGCACTGTATATCGTTCTATGACACTACCTTGAGAGGAAGTTTTCTAAAGATCTCGCCTTGTCTTCTTTCTTGCACATCACACCATCCCTCCTCTGTTGTTCCATCTCTTGGATTCGTGAGGTGAAGGTGTCAATGTAGTCAAGCACAGCCTTCATGGAAATGGGCACTTCATAGTATTGCTGTAATGAATGAATGAGACGGACACACATTAAAATTGTATATTTTGATGAGCCCACTAAAACTATATCAGCCATGAGTATTCCGCAGCTAGTTTACTATTACTATTACTCATTTATAATTCATCTGAAAGGCTTAACAGACTAATCCATTGCATTCTATTCTCAGCCGCTTATCCTGGGTCGGGTCATAGGGGCAGCAGTCTAAGCAGGGATGCCCAGACCTCCCTCTCCCCAGCCACCTCCTCCAGCTCCTCCGGGGGGGTACCAAGGCGTTCCCAGGCCAGCCAAGGGGCATGATCGTATGCCCTTTCCAAGTCCACAAAACACATGCAGACTGGTTGGGCAAACTCCCATGAACCCTCCAGTATCCTTGTGAGGGTGAAGAGCTGGTCCAGCATTCTCCAGCCAGGACAGAATCCGCATTGTTCCCCCTGAATCCGAGGTTCAACCAATGGACGGACCCTCCTGGTAAGGTCTACCCCAGCATAGACTTTACCAGGGAGGCTGAGGAGTGTAATCCCCCTACAGATGGGACACATCCTCCAGTCCCCTTTCTTAAAAATTGGGACCACCACTTCAGTCTGCCAATCCAGAGGCACTGTCCTCAACATCCACACAATGTTCATGAGGCATGTCAGCCAAGACAGCCCAGCAAAATCAAGAGCTTTCAAGAACTAACACACTAATCTCTTAGGCTAATAAAAATTAGGCCTAGTGAATTTGGTTTTAATTAATCTCTCTGAAGATCAACAACGTTTTAAGCTAGATGAGCAAGTCTTTAGTATAAAACATTTTGGGGAATGACAGAAGATCCTCTATAGCACATCTTTAATAAGAATGATGATTGAAGGCTTCACAAAAAAAAACTACAAATAAGGGATTCATGTTTTTAAAATGGTCCACTCACAAAAAAAATCACGCAACAGACGCATTGTTTACAAACAAACAAAGAGGCAGAATAATTCTGCGTTCCATTTGCCTCAGAGGTCGGAACTGGGAATGACATCACACCCCAGTTAACCGCATACCAGTACAGTCAGAAAGCCATTTAGCAATACCAGGGACCCATTTCAAAAAGCAGGATTACTTGCTTAGCTGGATAACTTGTCGGATTCAATTTACCCCAGTTCAAATGGCCTTTATCTTTGTTCACCTACATTTAGCCCAGACTAATAAGTCAGGGTACAGCCATCTTGAATTGAGCTTGGGGTTGTGTTGATCCCTCTGACTTCACGAGTCAGAATTCCGACTTCAGGGGGCATTCCAGTTGAAATTTCCGACTAGGAACTCGGAATTTCCGGTTTACAAGTTCAGATGGAACGCAGCATAAGAACAAGGTCCAACAGCCATGTGATCCTGCCACATTTGTCAAAGTGCAGCTGAGAGTATGGAATCACCTACATTACCTTCACTTTCATGTCAAAGTCGGTCAGCACCATGAAGAACTCATTATCCGTCATGCCAAACCCCTTTCGCAGCTCAGCGATGAGTTCTTGATTTACAAGCTCCCCTTTTCTCAGGCCTTTCATGGGCTTGTCATGCTCTGCAACAGAAAAGCCTTTTCAAACGCTCACATATATTATGTTGCCCTGACTATACAAAGCCTGACCCTTCATAGTGACCCAGCCACTGCAGAACACACCTCAGCTGGCACTTCAGGATTTATCTTAGACACCTCTCCTCAACTGTAGTCCAAACTCTAAAACACTTACACAACTAAAACTAAGCCTTTGATCATAAGCAAAAAACAGCACAAATGTAACAGTAGTGTATGTCTGTTTCTTCATAAAAATGACACAAAAACGCAAACAATTTTGATTTCAGACATATTGACGATACAAAATTTCTTTATTCAAGTAATTATAAGAATAGAGGTGTACTGTTATCATATGATAAATGTCTATAAAATAAAGAAAAAAACAATTATGTGTTAATTGTTTCACATGTTAATTTTTAAATGAATGGAATAGTGCATGAAGCAGAAGCAGTATTGTATCTTGTTATTCTTTACAATTAGCCAGCTGAATGGAGCACTGTGGCCACATATCACACTGTGTGTGTGTGTGTGTGTGTGTCCTGGATTTGAGCATTACTTACAGCCAAGAAAGAACATTGGTTTCTCTTATTGAGAAAGCGAAGCTGGTGCCAAATGCAATACCAAAATGGGTGAGCTATTACAATGTACTCTTACACAATACAATGTTAAAATATTAGCCGCCTTCACCCCATATTAATAAGCTATTTTAGGTAACATTTTACTTGAAAGGGCATGAATAATGTAGTAGTACACTCTTACTTAATGCATTTATTAACCAGAAACTAAGTGTTAATTATGTACTGATCCCATGTTCATTCATCAGGAATAAATCATGACAGTTCATGTATTCCATGTTAGTTCATGAATTGTTCTTAAGTAGTAACTGAGTAACTAAGTTATTTAAGTTAAGTGCCTGTTATTTGAGTAAAGTGTTACCCTGTTTTATGTTTTGAGAATTGTTCCACTCAAAACATGAAATACTGTTGGTGTTACAAGTCATGGCAGAATATATGCTGGCTGAGCAAAGATCGAGCTGCTGTGGTTTGGAAGCAAGAGGAAGCTGAGGTGGGAATGACAGATAAATTGGATTTTAGCACTCAAAGCTTGTCAGACTGCTCTATCAGGTACGTTGACACAATGTATGTTATATCATTTCAGCACAGTATTTCACAGACTTTGGTAGAGATAACCCATAAATTAGGATGTCATGCAGAAACGGCAGTACTTATTTAGAGTGTCTGGCAAATCAAAATTAGTTATCTGAAGTGTCATGATAATTCTTCTGCTGGTAAAATTACACAGTGCTTAGCTATTAGTGGAAACAAAAGGGTTGTAGGTATGTTTAAATATATTTTGAAAATTAAAGTTCATCCTTAAAGCAAGCATAGCAACCTAAGCTAAATAAATGTCCAGTGACACAAAGGATCCAGCAAAGTCGCGCCCAACAGATGTGGGGTGAGGTTCCCGAAGCCTTCTTAACGCTACATCGTTCGTAAGTTCTGCGTTAAAAGATAGAACTAACGAACGACGTAGCGTTAAGAAGTCTTCGAGAAACTCACCCGTGGTCAATTTTCAAAGACCTGCATCCATCAGCCTGAACTGCAAAGCATACAGTCTCAAATCTGAAGGTGCTCTGGAGTTATATATTACACGGATGGATCTGGATGGCCATGTCATTTACAGGTGTTTTTAACACCACAGGAAGCATCACGCTGCATATCATTTAGGCTTCAAATCCTTCCTGGCATAAAAAAGACTGGCAAAGCAAAACTCACCTAGCTGGTAATGGTCAATTTTCATTGTGCTGTTTTCCAGATTCCCAAAGATAGTTATAACGGAGAGTTTCCTGACAGCCATCTCGCACACATTCTCCAGGTACTCGTCTCTTTGCTGGACATACATGCGGTGCTCCTCAGTGGGGCTGGTGATCAGCTGAGGGGAGATGGTTGTGTTGTGAAACACTGAAGGCCAGAACCAAATCCCACACGGATTGCTCATCTCCTTGTATTTCTACTTTTGCACGTGACATCAAAACAAAATTCCTGGCTTTTTTTTTGATCAATTACATTGTTTTAACTTCTTTCACCATCACACAGTTATAACAATGCCAGGAGAATTACACTTGGGTAAAAGGAGACACCATTTAGCATAGACGATAAATTTATGTGAAACTGATTTATCTTCAACAACATCCTGTTGAAAGCTACTGTATCAAAATATTGGTTCAAAACATACTCACCAGCAGCCGTCTTCTACTTTCAAAGTAATCCATAAAAGAAGTTAAAAGTCCCTTGGAAGGTGGTGGTTTCTTTGAAGACTTCTGGATTTCATCTTTCTCTTGGTTTTTTTCCGTCTTTTTGGTGTGACTTTCTCCTTTCCCATCTTTAGGTGTCTTTGCCTTCTTCTCTGCTTTATCCTTTTTCACTGATTTTTCGGTCTTGTCACCCTTCTTTTTCTTCTCTGTATTATCCTTGTTCTTGTTCTTTTTGGAAGTGACAGACTCTAGCTCCGTGTTATCTGGATGTCCAACAGTAGGTCTGCTTTCCATATACGTATCCTCATATTTATTGGTTCTTGCTGTTGCAGTACTTAGATTTTTGTGTTGTTTTGTTTTAGTTCGCCTAGGTTTCATTTTCGTGACACCAGCATTCTCGTTATTGTAATTCTTTTTGTCTGCGTGATTGTCTCCATGTCTGCCAGTGTAAGCTTTGGTGTAGTAATCAAGTAGGTGAGTTGGGTAAGGGGTTGTTCTGGGTTTACTTCTGCCCATGACAAGGTCTCTAGTAAGAGGTTGGAGTTCAGGGTCATCCTTGGCTCTGGACGCTGAAATCCGGTGATTAATCCTTGGAGCTTTAGTGGGTTCCGGAGTGGAAACTGAGATGGTGGTATCAGGAGGAGCTGTTGTGGTTGTCTGTGTAGTCGTAGTAGTTGGCACAGTGGTAGTAGTGGGCTGGGTAGTTGTTGTTGTTGCTGCGGTAGTGGTGGTGGTTGTAGTCGTTGAGGTTGTAGTCATTTTAAAGGTGGTTGTTGGGAGCACAGTAGTCCTAACTGGCCTGGGGGTTGGTTTCTTCTGTGGTTTCCGTTCAGCAGGCACGCCCACTTGGGGGTCAGAGTTGGGGGTCCCAATTACGTCACTCTCAACGACTTGTCCCTCCACGCCAGCCTCCTTGCACTTCTGCACAAAGCCCCTCTGCCTGACCTTCTCCAACTTGCGCACAGGGGCCCGATCGATCACCTCGTACATAGCCTCCAGCCTGACAGGGTAAGGGTACCGCTCCTCTACTTGCAATGTTTTACGTAGCAGCACCATCCCAAACTTTCCCTTCTCCAGCTTGAGGTAGTTCATCAGTCTGGGGATGAGCGCCGTGTCCAGCGACTCCTCTATGATCTTGCCCTCATTGGTGATGCGGCGCACTTTACCTTCCATCTCGCCCTCCTGATGGAATAGCACGACCTGCTGAACATGCCTCTCTGCCAGCTCACAGTACACATCCGGCTTTAGGAGGGACATCATCAGGCGAAAGTATCCATCTGAGGCATGAGGGGCAGAAATGACCAGCACACGATTTTTCCCGGCAAAGTTTGCCAAGATGCTGGGAGACCTATTGCTGCTTGGCATCTGGGCCTGCCTAGGTTGGACCCCTGGTCTGGCCTCATCCTGGACCATTTCAGTTTGGCCAAGGTTTCGTTGATGGTTTTGTCTCCTCTTTATCAGTCTGTTACGTTCTCTATCTGCAGCACGATGGTGATCTCCCTGCAGTTCCACCAACCTCAAATCCGTTCCTGAGATGGATGGAGCGTTTTCATTAACTATTCTTTTAGCCAGAGTCTGGGTATCTGAAGAAAGCCTTGGCATATATTTCCTGATATTAAGGAAGGGTTTTGCATTTCTGTCAGTCGCATTGTTTTCAGAGGCAACTCCTGTCCATGCTACAAAGAGCAGTCCAACACTAATTCCAAAAATCCCCTTCATTTCCCCACTGCGATAAATAATACCCGACTGAAAACGAAATATACCATGTGGGGAGCGCTGAACTTCAGAATTTATCCCTTTGTTGGAGAGAAGAAACTGTAAACTGACAGAAACTAAAATTCTGTAATACAGTGGTACAAATGTAACTCTCTCCAGTACGCAAGCAGAAGGGAACTCCGCTAAGTCATGGTAAACTGCACGAAACAAGATGTATACATGGATGTGTCCGCTCTGAACAGATCACAGCGTTTAAAACGTTATGCGAACATACAGGCATGCAAAACAATGCTTGGCATTCAAAATTTCACAAAACTTAGTCGCCTATTTATGCAATTTTAAAAAGCATATATTTTGTTAGCTAAGAAAATTAACCATCTGTAAGTAACTAACAGTTTACCGCCCCATGTCAAAAAGTTCCTCTTTCTTTGTATCCGTGTAGTCCATTAAATCCGCTATTTTGCAGTTTTTCACGTAAACATGAAGCCTAAGCTTGAAACGTGAATCAAAATTAAGAAGAGTAACCTTGCGCAACTAATTCATCTCGTCTTGATTCTTTTGCCCTCCCGACTTTTGGAAGCTATCCCAAGAATGTGAAGAAAGCCACAAGCTCCATGCCCTGTGCCGAGCAGAAACAAGGACCGACCGCGGGAGGGAGGCGAAACACAGAAGGGGAGAAACACAAACCCCACTGCCCGCGTCGACCCCGCCTACTGTGGGCCGAAATTTATTTTGGGTGATATGGATACTCGATTTGTCAGGGTTCCATGAGTCTGCAAGTTATTCGGCAATTTTATTTTAATTGATTAATGGATTTAAATGAATAGCCATCGTTTATTTACACGAACCTTTATATGTGATTAAATATTTAAAGTCACACAAGGACTCCGTTTTAAACGTTCAAATCAGTACATGATATTGCTAAGTAATCAACTGTCATTGGACTTAAATCTTAATGATCATCTACAGAATTACATTTTAAGCATTCAGAAATATATTTTTACTTTAACGTTACACGAGGCACTGGTCAGCAGTGGTTCTATGCATCTGTTGACTTGGCACAAATGCTTCCATTATGCTGTCAGCATTTAACTATGAAGTCCACTATGTTAATTATTATATAATATCTATCTATCTATCTATCTATCCATTTTCACCATATATGTGTATATGCACAACATTACAGGCTGGTCACTTCTGTTTCCTTAGTCACATGTCTTTTTGGGGTTTTAAATTGGCCTAAATGAAAACACCCTGCTTCTGGTGCCAAATTACTTAGAACTTTCTCTGGAAAGCATCCAGTGCAGTGCTAGACTGAGCCTCTGTTCCCCGCACATGCTGGATTACATATACCGGACCGTTCCTTTATGTGCTCATTGGATGGAAACCTGACATTTTGTTTTATTGCACAAGAAACGGGAAGGACATGCATGTTTTCATGATTGCAAAAACCTCTCCACGACATCAGAGAGAGGGCCCCCGGTGATCATGTGGAAACAATACACTCATAAAATAACTGAAATCATATACCGTGAGTCATCTAAGACACGCATTCAGAGCAAACATTTTCCTCGATTGACTAAACAGTTTCAGAACTCATCTGTTATGCACGAGTTAGATTGTGAACATTAAAAGACAGGCAGGTTGTAATACAATTGATACACATTACTAATGCTACCATTTACCATTAGCTGAGCAGCTAGTCTTTTGCCATTAATTGAGAAGGGATAAGTGAAGCCAATCAAAGAGATGATAGTGGAGAGGTACGGACTGCAGTGCCTCCACCATGATACCAGATTTACATGAAATCCTGAGCCATGGTGACCTTTAAATCAAGAATGCATTCGCTGACTCTCTTGTGTAAATTACTGTCTCCAAGTAAACACTAAGCTACCCTCCAACTCCTTCACAGTGCTAATGTTTATAGAGACAAAACTTTTCTAATTATATACCAATGACCTACGCATAGAAGCAGCTGCTTTGTTTAAGTATGGTTTCCCAAAATAATGCTTAGTTCTAACTTTGAGCTTTTTTGTTCAATGCATTATTACACATGTTGCTCTAATAATCATGTGTGTAAAAATGTATTCACAATTTTCAATTCCTCAAAGCGACTAGGAATCAGCATCTAGGAACGTTTAAAAATTCAATTCCACGTCCATACAATTGCTTGTGCTCTGTAATTTCATGAACCCATTTATTACATACTTACAGTCTGTACAGAGCACAGAAGAGAATCACTGCTTGTTCATTATTCATTTGTAGTCTAACAAGGAAAAATCACTTGAAACCAGCTGAAGACCACTAGGTTTTTAGAGATATATGTCCAATAGGTAGGGTCCAATTTGGACTGTGCATAATACAGTGGACAATGCTGGAAATTACAACAGAAACCGTGAAGACCTTTCGTTGTTGTACATCAAGTGGTGAAGAGCAGTAGTGAACACATGAACTTCTACTGAGTGGAATACTGAGTTCAAAATGCGATGATGCAACGACAGGTAACAACCGGAAACCAATGTAGATTTTCAGATTGGTTTGATCCTCTTGGTTTCTGATTCGCTAGTGAGCTAAAGTTAATCTGCACAAATAGCCAGATATGTTCAGTATGACATTATTAGTCCCTGTGGATGTAGAATTGGACATTGGTAGGTCTGGGAAGGGAGGCATATTGGGTCTGTTCTGTTTTAGGCCTTAGGCAAATCTTTATTATCACATGAGGCTGTTTGCAGCTGTCATGCTTCCAACTCATTCTGCATTTCTGTTTGTAGTTTAGGGTGCTCCGTTTGATGGAGGGTGTTCATTTTTCTAGCTTAGTAGCCAGTAGGATTTCAAGTTAATAACTGTATGCCAGAGATCCGTAACCTTGTTTGTACCATGGACCCATCTGGCAGTCTGGTGAAACTTTAACTTGTTTGTCAAAGGTCAGTCAAAATGCCAAAAAAGCCCATTTTTAGTTTGTGTTTCCCCTGAAATCTATCTGTGAACCCCAGCTTAAGAACTCCGTCATTGGGAAAAAAAATCCATCATCGGGAGGTTTACTGGCTTGGGAGACAGTTTTATGATCTTCCTTTTCACAGGTTTAAAAAAGAGCCGTACACATAAATGGCAAAACCAGGCACAAGGAGTAGGATCCAGGTATGTCACTAGTCACAGATAATGACAAAATCAGGTGAAATGTAGACAGAGGGATGACTCACAGTAAGCAGATATCCTTGAACACTTCCTGTAGGAACAAATAAGAAGAAGAAAGCCTTTATGTGTGACAAATGAAGAAAAGAAGATGACATCCATGTTTTTGGACATTAGAGATGCCCATTAACTCACTCTTTACTCATACTTTTCTACATCTGTTAAAAAGGTTAAAGAGATGTTTTTCTGTTTTTTTTTCTTCTGTTTTTCTTGTAACGGGGTTATAAATCATTACTAACATTATTAAACTGTCAAGTGCCTAGCTAGTTCAGAAATACGATACATGCTTTTGTGCATTTGTGTATTTATGCATGTATGTATGTATATAAGTGCTTGCCTCTGTGCGTCTTTAACTTAGCATCCTTTCTGACTGACATATTTATGTAAGAGGTATTCATGGGCAACAGACTGGCTGTAAGTTTGAAATATAGTGTAAATACTGTGTATGCACTTAAGTGATAGCCTTATATGTTACGGAAGGCATACGTTCAGTGAATGACATTTAAGAAAATAAGACATGCCCAAAAAAGTATTTCAAGAAACGGTTTTCTATTGTGAGGTGTTTATTCTGGATTGCACCTATCTTAGGACCTAAAGCACATCATGGAAAATGGGTTTGATAAACAAATTTTGAGTACCTCTGTACCCCCAGGGGTGCGTGCCAGTGCCATGAAGGTCTTGCTAGCTTGAACAAATGTATTCTAAACACGTTTTGGGGCTGACAACAATGCAGAGTTTCATGGGCCTCTCTCTCAGGCTTCTGGGTAATCATAAACACATGGAAGGCCTCTGCTCAGAGGCAAACGTGCCTGTGAGTCATGGTCAAGCGCTATGAAAAGCAAAAAAGACCCCATCTCAGTTAAATGACATATTCACAGAATTCTATACCCATTTTATAAGATGTCGTTGTTGCATTCTATATAAATTTTTTATTTAAAATGTCCAACAATATTCAACAATTGTTGCTTTTTAATGCAGCACCTGGTAGGGCTTATCTAACATCTCACATGCTACTTATTAAGACGAATCTGTGAGCTGTGCATCTAGTCAACCCGTATCACTCAATAGCCACATAACTATACAGCATTACCTGTAGAATGAAATAAATTATTCTTGGGTCAAAATGGAAGCCTCAGAAAGAGATGTGAAACTGCCATCAAGTAAGTCATCTCTGTTGACTAATATACAACCGATAATTAGAAATCGAATCATTACAGAGCTTTGAAACCTAACTTGTTCACATATCTTTGGAGAAAACCATTCTTACTTGCATTGATTACTGCAAGTACATCCATTCATCCATCCATCCCTCTTCCTCAACCACTTTTCTAACATATGATCACGGTGTCTATTCTAATTAGGCTAGAAGTAACCCACAAATACGCTGGGAAAGCATTTAAAATTTACGCGCAGATTTCAAGTATGAATTGCTTAGTTTTAGTATCATGCATCAACATTTAGGTGATCTACATTTACTAAGATCTTACTTTTAAGTTGGACAAAAGCCAGACTTCTGTTAAAGATGTTCCTGCATAGTATTGTGGGTGTTGATTGTGTAACTTTCACAGTCTAGTTTGGCCTTTGGAAAGAGACAAGGCTACACAAATACACAGTAAAGTTTCCAATGACCTTTAAGGTCCTGGATCTCCTAAGGAAAAATCTGCTCAGTACCACAGATGTAGGACCGTTGGTGCTCATAATTCCTCCACACCAGGTCTGTTGTGAGCCATTTAATCGTGTTTTGGACAAATTTCCAAAAGTTATAATCAATCACCTGATCATATGATAGTACTTTATTTCCATCAAGATTCATTTAAGCATTTTAGGTTAAAGTCCTGGTTCTATAATCCAATTCCTTTTCATTTCCATACATCTCCCATACATCTACAATGTTTCATACATCTAATAATGATGCAGTCCTGTTTTCAGCTTGGTCTCTTAGTCACATGCATTTAGTAAAGGTTTCCAAATGCCAGCTTTGTCCTGCTAGATAAATTGTTTATTTCATGTGCTTTCCGTTGCTTTTCAACACTTTATGTATTACGTTGACATGATGGAAAGCTAAGACTCTTGGAATGCAGCTGCAATACCTTTGTGTCTGTGTGGCTGAGAGATGTAAAATGTACTCAGATAGGCCTGTTTTTCATAGTATTTAAGACTGCCAATGGCCCTAGAAGTAACTCAAGCCAAAATTTCAAATAGAAGGGTTGCTTTTAAACGTGCTTTTCCTTCCAAGCAGTGTAATCAGCAGTCATTATAGGGCCCACTCTTGGCGCATCCTGGTTTATGCAAGTACTCTTGTCTTGGAGACAACATAATAGAAGCCATATTACCAAAGGGACTGGAATTGAAAGGATTAACACACAGAAGTGTTTCTTTGGATCAGACCGACAAGCACCAAACTGGAACCATCTTTACCAACAGGGGCCATTTTGGAAGGTGAATCTCCCCCCCCCATCGACCATTCAGCTAAACCAGCTCTTTGTCCCACAATGTTTCAACACTAATAACATCCAGCTTCCAAACTCCACCCTCCCTGATTTGTGCCATGAAACATGTGGCATGCCTCTTGTTCACAAATCAATAGATAGGAGAAATTACATGTGCAGGCTTCCAATCACTGCTGTATTTATGGATCTCTGGGCACTTATTATCATGACAGTACAGCTCAGGACATAATATAATACATATGTGCAATGAGAAGTTCGAGCCAAAGACACTCTTCCTGTGATTTAATGCATAGCCACAGTTTTATCATTTCGCAATATTTTAAATCTGAATTTATAAACCAATTTTCCTCTGAGCATAACTATTCTATGGGTCTTTGTCATATACAATAATTTTTATTACTGATCATTTTTTTCAGTTGATATAAAAGTAATAATAATTTGATGTCTGATGACAGTTAAAATGTAATGAATGTTTAAGTTTAAGGATCGGACGACAGGGACTTCTATTAGCACTACAGTGGTTTTAGAGATTTCCCAAAAGTTGGTTAGTTTGAGAGGTTTGAGCACAATGAATACAACATCGCCACCTACTGGTGTCTTTCATAAATGAGTTACACAACGCCAGTTACGTATTTACAATCAGATAGATATAAATGGCTTAATCAAGTTCATGTCCTGGAGTAATGACACCCAGAACACTGCAGTTATTAATCGTGACACCTCTCATTAACTAGGGGAATTGGATCATGCCAGGGGAGGCCAACTAATGACTATTCTCTCCTCGGCTTTATTTCTGAAGGGATGTCAGTTGTCTGCACTTGTTCCGATGTTCGTTGTCATGACCTGCCTCCGTTTCACAGCCCTGCCCAACTACAAGGTCTACCCACTTAACCTTGGTCTTCCCTTTGAGATAAATATGACCTCGTCCTCTTTCCATCACAATCACAATCAATACAATTAACAATGCCGCTACTGTGTCTAAAGATATGACAATTATGCGTGATTGGGTCAAGCCAGGCTGCTCTTGCCTAACATCTGTGCGTTATACTTGTGTCACGGCGAGTCAAACTTAATTTTAATGAGTGGATTTTATACGAGTGGGCTGAGGAAATGCAAGCAGAGCAGTGGGAACGATAATGGAGCTGACATTTCTAATAATATTCCACAGGCTCATACTGGTCGAAATGGAACAAAAGATTCAGAGGTCTGGCACAAAACAAGGAAACAGGATAAAATCATCCATCTGACACAAAAGCATTTAAGAATCCTGTGGAGAACATGAGGTTGGGGGAGAGAGTCAGATCGCAGCGTCCCATATACAGCAAGGAGAAACCAGAGAGCGAGTGTCTCATGTCCATAGTTACAGCATCGAAAAGGCGGATTACTTAATGTCTTTCTGAAGACTAGATATGCTTTATGAGATGTGTAGAAACAGCGTGAAAATGCTGCCATCTAGTGTTAAACTTTTCAGTAAACCTACTGGGCTGACATAGGTAAAGCCCTGTGTTCTCCGTATTTCCTGTGACATCAAAGATCATAGTCACCAAGAAATATTCTCCAGAAATATACTGCGCTGATGACCCTTTTATCTGCTGAGGTAGGAGTACGTAAGGAGCTCGTGCTGATTACAGCACGTCCCCACACCCACCACACGACAAACCACCTCAGGGATGAGAACCTGAGTTCAGCCATGTGGCGGGTGATACCTCAGCACCACACTAGTCTGAATGGACCAGTGTGAGTTTTTTTCCGGTTGCTGGAGTGCCAATCCTGCCACCAACCCCAAAATTTTCCCTGCAAGTTGGAGGACCTGCTTGCAGGGCTGGATGTAGATTAACATCATGACACCCAAGACAAAGCAATTGTAGGTTTAGGGCCTTGCTCAAGGAGTAGGATCACTCCTGGCATTCACAGGATTCAAACCAGCAACCTTCTGATTGCTGATATTGTATGGACTGCCGATACAGTTCTGTAGGGATCTGTATCTATAGATGATGAAAAAAAACAAGCAAAATATCCTATAACGTTCTTGTGTGAAGTCTGCATATCAAAATATACTTTTAGATACCCATGCAATATTACCATGCAATGAGTTTAAATACTCATATCACAGTTTAAATGCATATAACATTCTCGTTTTGTCAGATGATACCGATTGGACATTTTGATTTCCTTTAAAAGTTCAAATTTAATTATAAATGGGATTCAAATGCTGTGTTTTAATATCAAGAGATGATTTGAACTTATGATCTTTCCGCCAAACAACTGAACGCCATGGAAGTCCTGAATTGTACTAAACACCTCAATAAATAAAGCAAAACAAAGGTTAGTGTAATGTGTAGCAGGAATTGAGCAATAAAAACAACTAATCATATTATGACTGAAGACATATCTTTAAACTGGGAAGCATTGTTAGGCAACAGAACATGCTTCCTCAAAGTGTGGGTTGTCTATTGGCCTTGAGAAGGTCATCAAGCAAACAAAAGATTCTGACTATGCTCTCAAACAGAATGTCAGATAGGGTTAAACAGTCTCATTACAATTAATCTGGGCTTATTCATCTAAGCTGGATGGATTAAAACATTTTGTGTCGTAATGCACTGTAGATGTTATAATTTGAACATGAATTTATGGTGGAAACAGTTTTTGTACTGAATTAAATTATATGGCTTCTAACAATCTACAATGGCTGATTATCCTGCGTCGTGACTTGTTGCTTTTTTAATTATTGTTCATCAGTTGTTATTCATTGCCTATTCTTCATTACTCGGTCATTAAGAACATAAGAAATTTACAAAAGAGAGGAGGCCATTCGGCCCATCAAGCTCGTTTGGGGAGAACTTAACTAACAGCTCAGAGTTGTTAAAATCTTATCTAGCTCTGATTTAAAGGACCCCAGCGTTTTAGCTTGTGCTACACAGTCGTTGTTGGCTTAGTGTTCAGAAAGAATGACAAGCTGCAGCCTACCTGGCTGATTTTTCTAGCACCAACTGTATGGTACCATCCTATAACATACTGAAATGATCCCTTAAAAACAAACTGAAATGGGTCAGCCTATGTCAAGCTCAGCTTTGCGGTGACTTTATGTTCCCTGACATTTTGTCCAAGACAACTGACTTAATCTAAAACCAACACCACATTAAATGTGTCTTGGCCAACAAGAAAACCCAGAATTCGTAATCATTATTGTTAACTTTCCATTTTTTTAAAAGGTTGCAAGTGAATCAGTGTGAAAGTGAACAGGCAGTTACATCACCCTTGTGTGAATGGTCCATTTCATTGCTCGTCAGTTAATTGACGGTGTTAAATCTTCCTTGGTGAACCTGCCGTATACATTGTGCATTTCAAAATAAAACTTCAAGCAACAGCTCTGGGAATAACATAGTCTATTTCAGGTACCCATGACAGTTCTCCTCTGAATTATTTAAAATGCCCGTTAATCATTTTCACAGAAGAACAGAATCTACAGAGAAATAATATAATATAATATAATATAATATAATATAATACTGTATAATATAAACCGAATAGACTGTTCTTGTGTATTACAATCAGTCCAGTGTCAGGTGCGATCAAGCCTCTGGAATCCTTCAAGGCACACTTAGAGCAAAACTCATCAGTATTCAAAATCTCACAGTAATTATTGTGACTTTACTTGGTTTGTTGTGACACTGGCAGGGCACAAATCAATTCACATCCTTGATAAACTTGTTTATTAAGATTGCTTGAATACCATGGCCTTCTTTTTTGAACTGTGCGCATAAGCAAAGTCATTTTTCTTTTTTTATTCACGAGTTTGTGAGTCAGAGTGAGAAAATGTTAGCTTGTCTTCATGCCAAGGTACTCCTGGCCCCCTATGACCAAAAACTCAGTAATGACACAGAACGTGATGAAAGAGCAAGTCGCTTTGATCACTCATCATGGCACCTTCGGCAACGGTGTGGATTTTTTTGCCTGTGGAAGGTGACGTAACCTGAGCCGATGGCTGCGGCCTGTCACCTCTGAATAAGTGTACCGTACTCATAACGGCATTTGGTCATTTGGAATGACAGCTGTGAACAAGACACTTGTAGACATCACACAAAGGATTACAAAGCAATTCGGAGGCACATACACAATGCCACTGCTCACTAATGAAATGACATGTCCCTTTCCCACTCAATTAAGGATGCATTACAAGTGACCCAGCACCTACAAAGTTGAGGCCATTAACAAATGAGTGCGTAAACACTTTTGTCATAATGGTCTGTGGCTACTCTCGCAACTCATCGGCGATCTACAGGGTAATGGATATTTGTTTACATCGCTTTTAATCTCAAGCTGATTAACATACACTGATGGTTAACGGCGAGGCTGGATAAAAATCATGCAGCTTGGCAACATCACCTAGTGAGACCCATTAAAGGAAGCCACTCAGACTGACTTTAGATTTTGATTGGTTCTTGATATTTACCCACACTGTTTTCCAGGTTATTGCCTAATCATTCCTGTGGAACCAGGAAATTCTGCAGCCGTGAGACATTCAGACAGGTGAGAGAAAGCTTCTGGGTCACAGCACAGGGTCAAACAGCATCCGATGACCCCTGGGACAATTTTGGATAAAGAGCCCTTGCCAAAGGGCCCAAGGCAGCATTAGCTTGCCAACCAGGGGATTTAAACCAGCAACCATCTGATCACTGGAACAGAGTCCCAACCCACTGCACTACACATCATCCTCAAGAGGGAGTCTTGCAGCTGATATTCCAGAGATGAACACACACATTTAGCAGTCTTGGCCGGGCTTCCCCTGACTCCCCAAAGGTGTGTCACGATTCATGTAGATGGCTGCCAAGCTGGGGACAGGGGGAAGGTGGACAGCCTGTTCCCATAGCCACGTAGCTGCGATCCGATTCGGGCGGGCTTCCTCCATGCCAGCTCCCAGGACTCTTTCACAGTTTAATGGGCTCAGGCAGTAGGAATGTGACATCCTCTTCAATTTCGTGAGAGGAATGGGCTACCTCTGTAGGTTTCCGGAAGTTGTGTGTGCATATGTGTTCAGTAGTGTTTCCAATGTTTCCAAGCTTAATTATCCTGGCGTCGTCACTTCCCTTTGTGCTCCACACCAGCTATATCATCTTAGGTATAACAGTCAAGGTTTAATTTGCAGTGAATCTGGCCTCAGCATAAGAAAGCACGCTGTGTGCTCCAGTCGCTCACGACCATGAGATGGCTGCCTGCATTCACTTTCTGTTATGCGGGCAATTATCCTCAGCTCTGCAGCAAGGAGATAGAGGCAGCCCCAAGCTACCAGGCAGCCTCCAGCAGATCAACAGCCCCAGCAATGTCCACCCTGTCACAGACAAAGATATCACCCCCATCTCTTCTGTCATAACAAGCCTGGGAGTTGAGCATGACCCTTATTTACCCCCCGATGCCCTACAGACAGCTCTGGAGTAAATAAAACTGAGAGACATCATCAAGCTGAAACATCTCACTACACCACAAGCTGACAAATGTGTGTGCAGAAATCCTGTGCTTTCCAGAGGTGGAAATTTCAGGTTCAGAAAGTGCAAATCCAGACCAACATTTTGTTTCAACCAACCTGTTGCATACTCTGTAACTGTGGATCATTATACTTAACCGGTCTTTTGAAACAAAATCTTGGTCTGGATTTGCACTTTCTGAACCTGAACTTTCCAACTCTGGTGCTTTCAAGGACTCACCAGCAAACTTATCAACAAATCACATCCACAAATTACACCTCATTCATACAAAACCCACGGGTTATAAATAAAAGGATTTCACTCCATTCTGGCTGATCTAAGTTAGCCACCAATTAGCCAAAGACCTGAACCAGAGTTGGAAAATTCAGGTTCAGAAAGTACAAATCCAGACTAAGATTTTGTTTCCTCCAACTAGTTGAGTATAACAAGTCACAGTCATAGAGTACGCAACAGGTTGGTTGAAACTAAATCTTAATCTGGATCTGGAAGGTTCACATTTTTGCTCCCTCCCAGCTCCCAGCAGAGCAAAAACATGGGCACTCTGCAGGTCCCACTGGTCTAAATAGAAATTAATTCCCAGACCTCCCCATTCCAGCACCTGTCCATTCCAGCACCTGTCCATTCCAGCACAATGTGGCTTTTGGAAATGGCAGGCATCGCACCCAGCAGAAAATCAATCATTCCATCTAGGTGTCCCAAGCACTTACTATTCCAAAGGGTACCCTTCCTTCTTTTAGGAACTTTATTTACTTCACATATCTGTAAGTCCAGAATGCTAGGCTGCAACTTTAAAATTTACATTTTTCCTGGTAAAGATCAATATTTTTTTATTCAGAAAACAAAATCACTGTGCCAAGGACACTGATTGCAATGTAATGAAAATAAAAAGTGTTTAGCCATACTCGCATGCCAAATTTAATGTCTTTAATGCTGATGGACGCCTGCTGTGATAAGACTGTAAGATGCTGGGTTTAATATCTTTGCTATTAAGCATCCAGTTCTATTTAGAAAGAGGAGCTTTCAAAGTCTTTCTTCCCATCCAGCTGTTTTCCCAGCATCTTATTTATACAGTCTATTTTCACATACAAAAATGTCGAGCCTCTGTATCAGTGGCACATAAGTAGCTGCCCTCTTTCGAATCTGAACTTTCAACTTTGCAGAACTGTACTTCCTGAAACACTGTAACACCTGTTTCCTGTTGAATATGTTTGTACCTTCCTCGCCACAGACCTTGAACCACAGCAGCCTCCAGTAGCACAGATGGCTTATGAACGTTTGTACTTTGACAAAGACAAAGTGATTGGGGGTGTCTGCATTCGTTATTTGGTGTAGAAATATCTAGTGAGCGATATTGCACATGTGCTTGAATATGTCAGTGATGAACTAATCACAGCTACTGCCAGGATGAAAGGGGCACATTTGGAAATCAATGATCTTCTTTCTGTTAGGCAGAAGTGCCGTGTCTGACCTCAAGCCATTCGGTAGCGTGCGTCCCATGCCCACACTCCAAATGGTTGTTGAATCTACCTTTCAACAGTCCCGGAAACAAAATAAATGGTCTTGGCTGGGAAACCTTGAGTTACAATAAAGGCAGGATAAAAAACAGGTCCTTCCAATTGGAACACAGACAGCACAATCACCATCCGCCGAGGACTACATTAGGGCCTTGGTGAGCCTATTTCATGTATATTTGCGGTTATATATCTGTGTGCTGAAGGATAAATTTCATTATTCTTTAATAAAAAAAAAGCTTTCAATTATATAAACTCACACCATCAAAAGGACCAGAAAGAAATATAGTACTTTCACATTATGGTTTTGTATCAGCCATAACATTAAATCCACTGACAGGTGAAGTGAATAACATTGATTATCTTATTAGAACGGTACCTGTCAAGGGTGCCATTATATATTAGACAAGTAAACAGTTACTTCTTGAAGCTGATGTATTGGAAGCAGGAAAAATGGGCGAGTGCAAGTATCTGGGGAACTTTGACAAGAGCCAAATTGTGACGGCTAGAGGACTGGGTCAGAGCATCTCCAGAGTAATGTTTGGGTCTACATAACAGACTATAAAATGTGGAGCATAAGCACTATCTTGGGTCTAGGCAGTATGGTCTAAAACCTTGACCTGTGTGAAAGTAAAATTAAAATTTTAAATTTCAATATAAATGCTTCTGGTGAGGTAAAACACATGCAGTAGCCAGTGGCCATTTAATCACAGAGGAACTAGCTGACATGTTGACTGGAATTCAGGTAGAGTGTCTGAGACCATGTGACGGTTAAGGGATGTGGGGTAGGATATATGACAATTTAAAAAGAAACAAATGTGACATTTTTTTCAAATAAGACATGTTATTGGTTGCATTTAAACTTTGAAGCAGGACATTTTACACCCACACAGTACTGTGTTTACAAATAGATGAAATTACAAATACTGTGTGTACAAATAGATGAATATTTAGCAGATGTGATAAATACTGAGGAGTTTTTTTGAGTGGTCTTGACTGGTCTTTAAATAGAACCTCAAGTCCTCTATCTCCAAGACCAAGTCAAAATAGTAAAATCGATTCCGATACGAGACCAAGACTGTGGTCTCGAGTACTACTACACTACAATGGAAGAAGGTGGCCTTATCTGTTGAGTCATGTGGACAGCCGGATGCATGTGTCTTTCACCTGGGGAAGAGATGGCAGCAAGATGCACTGTGAACAGAAGTCAAGCCAGTAGAGGCAGTGTGATGTCCTGGGCAATGTTCTGTTGGGATCCTTGGGTCCTGGCATTCAAGTGGACGTTACTTTGACACCAGTGTGCGAAATACAGGAGGGGGTCCGACACCCCCGATTAACCCATGAGACCCCCCGAAAGCCTCAAAAGCAAAATTTTAAGGGGGTCTCAAGATCGCTATTGCGCAACAATAGGGACGTGGAGACCCCCCCCCCCCGAATATTGACGGGTATTTCGCACACTGTTTGATATGTACCTCCTACAAAAACATAGATGGAGACCAAGTACACCCCGTCATGGCAACAACATTCCCCAATGGAAGTGGCCTCTTTCAGTAAGGTAAAGTGCTCTGCTACACTACAAAAATTGCTAAGGAATGGTTTGAGGAACATGAAAAACAGTTCAAGGTGTTGACTTGTCCTTCAAATTGCTCAGATCGCAATCTAACTGAGCATCTATGGGATATGCTGAACAAGCAAGTCCAATCCATAGAGGCCCCATAAGACATGTTCAGAGGTCTTGAGGAGTCCATGCCTCGACGGGTCAGAGCTATTGTGGTGACACAAAGTAGGGCCTACAAAAGCTAATTCATAAATATTAATTTTAATTAAAAAAATCATCTCCCTGGAAAAACACCATCTAAATGTACTGTGTTATTAATCCTAATGAACAAATAGTGTTACAAAAGAATATGACTGTTCATACATTCCTTTTGCCTTTGATGCAGTATATTGACTAAAGAAACACATTGCAGACCTGAAGTGCATTGGTTTGGGTCTTACGAATGGTCCTACAGTAGTAGGAGTGCAAAGTACTTAATCAGTCTTCTACAGAATTAAAATTCTATTTAAAAATTGGCAAAATCATAATTTAATTCTGACTAAATCATTACCTAAGCAGTTCAATGTATTTACCACGAAGATTTACCACTTACACATATCATCTCAACAAGCAGAGGAAGGAGCCATGAAAGAAGAAGCTGTCGGTGAGATTCAATGAAGGATAACACAAACATGTTACATAAACAGAATAAACAAATATGTGTGTGGGGTGGGGGGATATTTTTGGGAAGTGGCCTAGACACACATTTGCAAGATGACAGGTAGGTAAACTGGGTGCAAGAGCTGTGAAAATACTGCTTTGATTACGATAGGAATGTAGAATCCAACTCACCGTCTGATGGAAACTTCATAAATTCATAACCTCTTAGCACTACGGACGCCGGGGCCTTGGAAACTGCCTATCTTATTTTTTTAAATAGCTAGGCAGACGAATGGAGACTGCTTGTTTCACAAAGCGAGCGATAAATGAAAGAAGAAAAGTTATTTTCAAGGTCTGTTTATCCCTGTAGTAACTGAGAGAAGTCAGACCTGTACAAAGACCAGGCCCAGGCCAACTTTTGAAGAAGCATAATTGCTGTCTTGATGCAAAAAATATATATTTTTTGAAATATAGAACACTTCTCCTGTTGGGTCTTTAGCAACAAATGAAAAAAGATCAGCTGGAAAGCAGTCGCATTGTATACTGCACAAAGGATCTCTGAAAAAGAGACCTTCGGTGTTCAAAAGCCTTACAAAATGTGAAATTCATTTAACACACTAACACTTCCCTGCAAAAATATAAGCAATGAATTTCTTGCTGGCTGAATAAATTTATTTTTGAGGCTTCTGCAGCATTGCTTTCAGAAAATAAAACCGATACCGACCTATGCTGTTTGTGGTTATAGCTGAGTGAATGACAGTTGGTAAATGGAGTTAGTAAGCATGTTCATCCTTAAAACTTCGATCAAAACTAAAAGA
Organism: Mormyrops attenuatus; assembly: GCA_026777985.1. NCBI lineage: Eukaryota > Metazoa > Chordata > Actinopteri > Osteoglossiformes > Mormyridae > Mormyrops > Mormyrops attenuatus. The sequence goes on from JAODKC010000038.1 coordinate 15,840,251, forward strand.
ATTTTTGAGAATATTCACAAGGAATCAACAAAAGTGACGGCCTTGCAAAACGCCTGTCTTATTTTTTTTTTTAGCTAGGTAGACAAATGAAGAGTGTTCCTTTTGCAAAGGGAGCAATAAATGAAAGGAAAAAAAAGTCATTTATAAGCCCCTTTTTATCCCTCTAGAAATGAAGATAGTCAGACCTGTACAAAGAGCAGGACCCAAACCCACTTCTGAGCAATCATAATTGCTTTCTTGATACAAAAAAAAAAAATTAAAAATAGCACTACAATGCGTCTACAAGTTATGTCTAAACAATGTAATACTAATTACTCATTGTAATACTCATTTGCTAATTCGCACAACGTTTATGCATGGGCAATTTCTGATCTGCAGCCCATCTTCCCATGATGTATTCATGCTACCTAATACATCAGTGTAAATAGATCGCGGGAACATCACAAACAGATTTTGTCTCTAGAGATAATACTTTGGGCAAATGTTTGTAATAGACTTCATCCCAGTTGGAACCAGGTTTCTGTACCTGTACCAAGAAAGGTCGTTTGGCTGTCTAGAGCAGGGGTGTCAAACTCCAGTCCTGGAGGGCCAGAGCCCTGCACATTTTTGGGTTTCCCCTCATTTAACGCATCTGATTCAACTCCTTGTGCTATTTACCGCACAGCACTTGAGCTGAATCCTTTGTGGTGGAACAGGGAAAGAACTTAGCGATACAGGGCTTCGGCCCCCCAGGACTGGAGTTTGACACCCATGGTCTAGGGAATGGAACCATGTATTGAAATGCAGGGCTGGTAAGATGCACTTGAAAAACTTCTTCAGAAAAACCCACTTTTTGTTTTTCACTTTGGTGACATACACACGCATACAGGTCCTTAGGCAAACTGTAATCAAATAATTCCTGTCTGAAGTTCACGCTATTACAGGTGATTTGACAGAAGTATATAAATTTGTTCATAGCTTCATCTGTTTATGATCTCAGGAGTCAAAATATCCCTGAGAATCCCTGAGAAAGGAGGAATGTTGATAGCTTTATAAAAATGTGTGTTGGTTTGTTGTTTAATAGGCATCTGGCCAAGTATAAATATTTTTTTTTCAGGTGTGCACAGACAAGCAAAAATTAGGGAAAAGGCAAAATCCAGAGGTAGAAGATTAAATTCCACTCAGTTTTGTCACCAAGTCCCTGATCTGTTTTGATACTTTGAGACTGTGAGTTTATACATAAATTGGGGGTTTCGCTGAGGTAATACTGATGTGAAATGTGGTGGTTCTCCCTAAGCAGGAGTGAAAACATTTTAGATTGTGATGCTGAATCCAAGGATCAACTTAGAGCTTTAGCCTTGTGAAATCCTTGTTTCTCTGGTAGGTAGAGATTCATGCAGAAAACGGAAAAGTGAAACTGCGGGAAATGAAATTGCTACCAATAGAAATAGAAAGAATTGTTACCAATACAGAAGCAATTTTCTGGTACAAAGCAAATTACAATGCATTAGTGTTCAAGGATGGAGTAGTAGAAATTAAAACAATGCAGTTTGTGATAGTCGTTGATTAGGTGAAGCATGTATCATCACTTAGAATATGTTTTGATGCAAAGGGGTGGTTCCGTCTATATTCATTTTTTTTGGCTTAGAGCAGGGCTGGGCAATTAATCAAAATTTCATTTCAATTACACTTTTGGCTTCTGAAGATTATCAAAACAAAACAATCAGGGTAAAACGAAGACTGTGCTGCATCTCTTTTCGCTATGGCGCTCCCACTGCAACTTGTGTTAAACATCCAGTGCACCCCATTTCCAGCCCGTTTTTATTTGTTTCTCAGTTGAATCATATTTAGAATTCAAAGAAATTCACTGTTAAAAGACAAGTTTTTTTAACGTTAATAAATGCATTTTTCCAAAGTCAAAAAGAAACCGTGTTAAATAATTGTAATCTTAATGTTGCCCAAAATAATCGTGATTATGATTTTTACCATAATCGAGCAGACCTAGCCTACAGTCAGTCAGGTAGTAGAGTCCAAAATGCATGCCTTTTGGAGTCACCTATAAGAGGAAGAGATTATTTACAAGCAGCCAGGGACAAATGGAACAGAACCAGCTATAATTCATATGTTTATACTAAGCAAGAACTCCACCTGGGCCAGACTGATACATATTTCCCCATAAGCACAAATGAGGAGGTAAACAACACATTTTTATAAACAAAATAGTAATTGAATTTTGAATGGCAGCAGTGAAAACTTCACTTTGGCCTTTGGTTGCTTCTTTGTTATGAAGGTAGAAAACATTCTATTTTGTTTCCTTTGGGTTTGGGTTGATTTGAGTTGTCGGTGTAATGACCTAGACCTCAGGGGTAATTAATTAGGGCTCAGGGTATTAGAGTCAGCTTCTTAGGCTGCCGGAATGTATCTATGGTGTGTTTGTGAGTTGATGTAAAGTTTGAACAAAGATGGCATTGTACTAAGCCTTATAGGAGAACGCTTCTTTATCTGAACAGTGTAAGAAAATGGACGTCATTACTGCAGAGGGCGTCTGTAGGTGGCAATGAGGAATGCCAGGTTTCAGTTTATCCTGAAATCCATTTGGACCCCTGGTGGATGATGACTCACAACAAATTTGCTCGTGCAGAAACCACGGTGAAGGCTCGGTCAGGACATCGACTCTAATACACACAGGTAAATTCAAAGAAACCACTAGTGCCGGATGATTCAAATTGAAACAAACATCTTAATTCCTTACCATTTTGATCTCCATTATACCACTGGCATGCTTGGCATGACTCACTTTGAGCACAGTGTAAGCACATGTTCTGACTTTGTAATTTTGGAATGAGGTATTCTATTATTCTTAACATATTCATTAGAATATTCTTATAACTGACGCGTAACAATCAACAATTTTGATTTTTATGGTGTACAAAGAATACAATGCCACACCACTAACATTCGTGCTATTGTTAAATATTTACGCATTGCCCTTTTTCAACATAAACTATAGTCTGTTCGTATATATTAGTTGCAGCTTTTCATTAATCATTAATTCTTCAATCTGAAGCATCTTAGACGCTCACACAGCAGTACAAGCAACTGCACATAACAAAATAAGATATTAATCAACAGCAGGACTGTGGTCTCCTGAATGTGACCTCCAGAGTTAGGGGTTCGAATTCCATCAGCTATGTGGAGCAGGGGCATAGGTTCTAGGCGTGGGAGGGACATGTACCCCCGCAATATTTAATTTCTTTTAATTGCTTCTTTTATCCCCCACTAAATAGACCTTTGTATTTAAATTATTAAGTTGTGCCCCCCATATAAAACTCTTTCCTACTTAGTTGCTGCCTAGTTGGCATGTTCTTCCTATGTTCAGGTATATTTCCTGCACTTGCGTTCATATCCACCCAAACTCCACAAAGCTAGGTGAGTAGTTTGGTTTAGTGTTTCCATGTTACGCTAAGTGTGTGCACATGAGGCCTGAGATGAACTGATATCCCATTCTGAGTGCGTCCCATCCTGCCCATGACTCTGCCTTGAATGAGCAGTTATGGAAGATGGCTCAGTGTAGTATGTAATACCTAAGGAGGAAAGTGGAATGCAGTCAGAGCTTAAGTGCTACTATACTCAAAAGTGCTACTATACTCAAAAGTACTACTATACTCAAAAGTGCTACTATGCTCAAAAGTGCTACTATACTCAATATTAGAGTCTCCTCTGAAATGCAGGACAGTTTCTATTGTTTATGTCTCTCTTTGGAGGCCTATGGAGAGCCACAAATGCATCTGCAAGCATATAGAGGGTTTCAGGTCATTTGTACCTGTAATTAATCTTTCTTAATTAAGTATTACATTTCACCTTTTACATATTCAGCAGATGCTTTTGTCCAAAGCAATGTATAAGTGAGGCAAATACTGTAGCGCATTACAGACATTACAAAAATCTTATTCCATCTGGGGATTTTAAAGTGGACGTTAGATATTCAACCAGCTGATGATGTCATTTGAATATTCAAAAATGAAAGATACACCCATTTTGCAGATGTTCTGCAATACTGATACTGCGGCAAAGGGGCGCCATAGGGGGGAAAGGGAGTAGGATGATTCCAAGGTCTCCTGAACGACAGGGACTTAAAAAATTTGGAACATAATTGGATTGGTCTGAGTTAGGGGCGCGATATGATATGCTGTCATGGGGCCCAAACTCTCAGAGCCCTGACTTCTGCATGCTCTCTGTGATTGGGTCTAGGAACAGGACACCTGGACCTGCTGTGCAGTAGTAGTAGTAAAGTTTTAAAGGACCTTCCTCAAATCCAACTAAAACTTGCCCTTTGAGCATATACCCTGTGTTAGACTGGTATCTCATCCGCCCTGTTTCCAAGCCTTGTATTTCCAGGGATAGTCTCCAGACTCTCTTTAACCCTTGATAAGCAATTACAGTGCCGTGCCCCTGTCCTGATTCCTTCTGTTGCTAATCATTCATAACACTGATCCCCAGATTTAAGGTCATACAAATGAGAGCCTGAGTAAACAAAACACGCCATTTATAAATGATCATTTGATTCAATGAAGAAAAAAATTCACCAACAGTCGTATTGCCCATGTGACAAAGTAAAAGTCACACAATGAACCAATCCTGCCTCGATCAAAAGAACTTCCTGAAGACTTAAGAAAGACATTGAAATGTATCAGTCTGGAAAGGAGTACAAAGCATTATCTGAAAACCTTGGACTCCAGCAAACCACTGTGGGAGCCATCATCTCCAAATGGAAAAAGCTCGGAACAGTGAAAAATCTGCACAGCACTGGCTGGCCTAGCAGAATTACACCAAAAGCGCATAGAAAACTCATCAGGGAAGTCATAGCAGACCCTGGAGGAACATCTAAGGAACCGCAGGCCTCTCAGATAAGTGAATGTCTGAATCCATGATTTCACAGTTAGAAAGACACTGGGCAAAATTGGTGGGAAAGTTGCAAGAGAGGGGGGAAAACCTAAAAAAAACACCTTGATTACCCCCAACACTTTTAGGAGAATGTTCTGTGGACTAATGAGTCAAAAGTGGAACTATTTGGAAGACTTGGATCCTACATCTGGCATAAAGCAAACAGCTTTCCACACAAAGAACATTATGCAAAGCCAACATTTCTCCACAGCAATGCTAAAGACCCCAAAGATCTCCTTGTACTGCAAGCATTTCATTGCAGTTGTTGCTGATAAAGGCGGCACAACCAAGTATTGAGTTTAGGGGAGCGATTACTTAGTCACATGGGTATTGGTCAGTTGTTTTCCTTCAATAAATCAGATGATTATTTAAAAATGGCACGTTGTCTTTACTCAGGTTGTCCATTGTATTACCCAAACTACTGTTTGGAGACCGGACAAAATGAAGTGCTATGGATACACAAAGATGGGGGGCGTAGAAGGGAGCAAATACTTACTGCAGGTGCGGACAGGCCACTGGGAAGTTTGGGAATTTTCCCGGTAGGTCAGTCTTGCGAGGGCCAGTCTTTCAGCCCCAACCTTGGCGGTACGTAATGTGTATAGCAGGGGTATGCCCGAACCCTCGGTCGATCTTGGAGTGTTTCCAAGTTGTTCGCAGGAGATGATTAATGTATTATGCTTTATCTCATTGGTGGCCAACCGGTTGATCACAATCGGCATAATATACCAAGAAGACCCCCCCCCCCCGCCCCCACCCAGTCAGCAGCAAATTCCCAGCCTTTTTTGCTTTTTGTTTCCAGTCCACTCTTGCGGCACTGTATTTATAAATGAATCTTGTCCCTTCTGTTTTTCTATACCCTCCTATGTTACGTGACGGTACGCCAACGTCGTAAGGTCTTTTTTGAAGTAGTGCCTCTAGGAGAGAGAATAAAGGAAAAAACGGCAAGCACTAGTTTTACGATCACTCCTTTCTCCCGTGTTCTTTTCTTATATACAACAAGTAATATATAACAGCTAGTAAGAATGTTAAATAAGGTCCTTAGGAGTTTTTAAATAACCCGATAAGATCAACAAAGGATGTTAACCTGGGTACATACCTGTACAAAGGCTGCATAGTCCGTGCTTATTCACTCTGTGTGCCTTCATACAATCCACGTGACATAATGGATGTATTATATTAAATTGCTGAAGTGCTCCTTACATAATTTAGCTTCTTAGATGAGAGAGGATAGGGAGTTATAATTAGTACAAAGGTTTGAAACTAGGAGCCAGGGGCAGATGTGATTCCAAATAGGATTAAGATGGGTTATTTTTGAGCTCAATAGTTTTACTTTTGAAAGGGGCAAGTAAAAGCATGTAGAACCATTTTTTGTCAGGCATGGTTTTTAGAAATTTGCAGAATCTGAATCACCATGCTACATTTAACAGAACCTGAAACTGAACTCCCGGCTTAAGGTAGAAAAAATGCAGAAAGGGAATTAGTTTGAACTAAAATCATTCACAAAATTCAAGAGAAGTGTTCTGCTTCATTCAAAAGTTCTGAACATATTGCAGGCAATGCTTATGGGCCATACGCCTGCTGTTAGTTTACTGTCGAACTTTGTCCCATTACAGCATGTATGGATATAGCACATAAATTGGCAGAATTGTTTTTGTAAATGCAGATGTTGTTGCTTTCACAAAAAATAATGGGTGAAAAGTTTCCCAGCATTCTCAAGGATTGAAAATTTGTGAAATTTAGTTAATGCATAATTTGTATTCATATTAATACTTCGAGGAACCTCTTAAATTGTGTGAGTGAATGGTATGTGAGTGTGTCCTATGATGGGTTGGCGCCCCATCCTGGATTGTTCCCTGTCTCGCATCCGTAGCCTCTGGGATCGGTTCCGGACCCCCCGCAACCCTGAAAAGAGCAAGTGGTCACAGAAAATAGATGGGTGGATGGGTGCAACCTCTTAAAATGTACATTGAAGACAAATATCAAAGGGGAACTGATCTTATGTTCCCATTTATTTAAAACTCATATTTATTACTTATGTTCCCATTTGTAAAAAACTCATATTTCATTTACCGATGATATTAAGTCAGCTAGAGGTGTGTACGAATAAACAGCCATACTGTAGCTTTAACTGGATAAAGGCTTTAGTAAAATTGGCATTCCGTCTCCAGAATGTTTTTTAAAATATATATTATATAAAATACTGAAAAGAAAATTCTGAGATACAGACTCATGGCTTGCATGTGACTGGCTTCCTAAGGTGAAGGTCACGAACTATACAAACAGAAAAACTAAACATTTGCGGCCCTTGGCAACAACTACAGTGAAGTGAAGAACAGCCAGTCTGGATACTCCGAAGGGCTTAACTGACACTGATGAACGGCCTCACCTCACCCATACTGTACATTTAAATATGGAGGAGAACGCCGCACAAAATCGGCATCCCAAGGGCAGACAAGAAAATCCTAGTTTTTGAGGCAACACAGAACAAATCAGTTCCCCCACAGCTAAGCATGTAAAACGCAAATGGGTAAGCAAACAAACACCCACCATTTTCTGATTAATAAGAGAAGGGATGCACAATGGCCCACTCAACGATGCAGATGCACATGTAAAGACATGCAAATGAACGCCCCGGCAGACAGATTTTACCTTCCTGTCCATGCATTCTCTTTATATACCAGATGGATTCTCTAATGGGCTCACAGAGCAACAGGCAGCTGCCCTGCAAATGCACACGCCTTACGTTTTCTGTGCTCGTTTTCCTTCTTCCTGCTCGCGAATGGGTGAACTGCCTAATGTGAGACAGCCTGGCATAAAAATAAACAGTGAAGAAACAGTGACAGTTAAACACCTGAAGATGCAGCGGATCATGAGACCTTTGCTTATTTTCTTTATGGCTCGCCTTCAAACTGCCAGTGAAGGTTCCAGCAATGAGAGTGAGGCATGCTGGGTAGATCATGAAAACCAATACACCCGGTGGAGTGATATTACCCACCTTGTGACCACAATGTGAGGTATTGCTGTGCAGTGAGCGTGCCTGAAGTCCTGATGGTCACTACTCCATATTTCTATTCTGCCAGCGTTACCGTGGCAACAGTAGTTTCTAGGTTACTTACTCTTTAAGCTGTTGCAAGTTTTAACTGAATTTTGATAAGGACACACTAGTTTCCTAATTCCAATTTTAAATATGGTTATTTCATAACAAAAATGATTCACATTCCAATATTCCTTCAGAATTATTACTTTTACTACTTATATGCTGGACCAGCTGAATTAACAAATAACTGTCTGCAGGACAGCTCCTCCAATCCATGCCCCAATCGCACTATGATATTGGCCGGACTGTGGTAGCTGGGGGTAAAAAAAAATCCACTTGTTATAATAGTTTATAAACCATTTCTGTGACAATAAAAATGTGCTCAGTGGGTTGGGGATCTGTGCCTGTGAAGGCTGTGGGTTTGAGTAAACACATCACCATTGGGCCCTTGAGTAGGGGTCTAACCCCGAATGTTCAGGAACGCTGGCTCTCCCTGCTCCTTGACCTCAAGCTTTCTTCACTTATAAGTCACTTTGCAGAAAGATGTCTGCTAAATGAATGATGATTGATTCCAAATCTACTTAACCAGTACTGCATCATGGTATGACTGGAGATAACCGCAGGGCAGGGGACACCATAAACTGGATGCCAGTCCTTCATGGGGAACCTACAAATTTTCTCATTACGCTATTAGATCTGCTATTCGATCCATCCGTTAGTTTTCTATAACCAGTAATCCAAGACAGGGTCACGCTGAGCCTTGAGTTAAGAACTGTTTTTATTGATAATTCTTCATTAAACCTGCATCTTCCTTCATTATGACTGGCCCCAGTATTTCTCTTCTCTGCGATGCCTTTTGCTTTCCAACGTTAGTATGTGCATGTTAATGAAAGCTGAGTGGCGTACATATATTGAGGACTCCGGTAAATGAAAACGAAGCTCAAGCTGTTACTGTGAAGGCTGATTTTTTTGTGTGTTTCTGTTTTCATAGCAACCATCGCTCAAAGGTTGAACACATTACTTGCAGTACGCTAGGCGAAGAGCCTCCTAGGAGAGTGAGAGGCAAGGCTACCCCAACCCATCACCTCCAGGAAGCTGCACGGCAACACCGAGAAGATTCAAACTCATTTTCTAATCAAAACTGACCTTAAATAAAATGCTAAATGCGAAGGAAATATGAATTAGGAAGTAATGAATTATTATGATCATGTCCTGGGCTATTTGATTTTTCTTATCGCACATATACCTTCCATCACTTTATTTATATTTATATATATTTATTCACTTAACATTCTTTTTCAGGAAGTTATGTTTACTTGTCTACATAGTGTGCACTAAAGTGTGTTGCGATTTATCTTGTATTGCATTATTTGCTGCTGAACACAGTCAATAAAGTTCATCTTATTCTTATCTTATTCTTATCTTATCTTATCTTATCTCATCTTAAGCTTATTGCTGATTTTCCAAGCTGATATTTAATACGTCTGCTTATAAGGCAACCTCTGTTTCTACAGATACAGCTTTGTGGTATTTCAAGGAAATTCACATTCATTTGCAGACAGAGTTGCATAATTCAGGTCCAGAGAGTGAAAGTCCAGACCAGGATTTTGTTTCAACCAACCGGATAAGTATTCTGTGACTGTGACTCTTTAGGCTCAACTGGTTGGTTGAAACAAAATCTGGACTTTTACTCTCTGGACCTGAATTACCCGATTCTGTTTGCAGATGACTTCAGTGTTTGAAGCAAAACAATGCAAAATCACTTTTGCGTAAATCTGGGGTCTCCTACCGGCTGTGAGGTGAACTACGGAACTGTGAAGTGCTCTGCCCCCAGGATGTGTGCCCCCTTCCCCTTACCACATATGTCCCGAATTCTGCACTAGACCAGCCACGCTTTATTAAAAGAGCCATACTCTCCCTCATGTCCTGACGCATCCCTGCCCCGGTCTGCCCGGCTCTGCCTCCTTCCAGACATCCAGCTGCCGCCAGCTGTGCATTTTTCAGAGATGAGAGGTGGAAGCAGAGTCACTTAATGAAGGAACCACTGCCTTTGATGTGCTGTGAGTATTTTATCTCCTCAGCCCCCCCCCCCCCTCGCCACACACCCCTTATGCTTCCTTATAAATCAGCATGTTACCTTCAGCCAGACAAAGCTTCTCATCCCACAGGAATGCAATAAGACAGACTCATGATGTTGTTTCACTGTTGTTTTGAAAAGGAACCTTTTCTCCCCAAGGGCTGCTGTACATCTCAGGTTCTGCAGGTGAACGTGTGCTGCGAATTTATGCTCTGAGGCTTTCAAGTCCTGGAGCTGCCTAGCCTCACACATGAGCCATAAGTTCCTTCTCCAAAAAGATTTTCTTCACAAGTGTGGAAATTAGGCCACAAAGATACACTGTGAAATAATGACAATGTATTTTTTCTATTCAGTAAACTGGAACTGTTGTGCAGGCAGCATGGGGGTGCAGTGGTTAGCACTGTTGCCTCACACTTCTGGGTTCGAGTCTCTGCCATGGCTCCGTGCCTGTGGAGTTTGCATGTTCTCCCCGTGTCGTCGTGGGGTTTCCTCCGGGTACTCCAGTTTCCCCCCACAGTCTAAAAACATGCTGAGGTTAATTGGAGTTACCAAATTGCCTTTATGTGTACATGCGTGAGTGAATGGTGTGTGATCATGGATTGTTCCCTGCCTTGTGTCTGTACCCCCTGGGATATGCTCCGAACCCCCTGCAACCCCGAATGGGCCAAGTGGTTTCAGAAAATGGAAGGATGGAACCGTTCTGCATATTAAAAGCATTTTATTTCATCTTTAAAATGAATTGATTTTTCAGAATTTTCAAATGAAATACATGCAGTGAAATCAAATACTCAATTGTTGCCAAACCTTGCTCAGTTTCATTAAACTCAATGGAATAGATAACGGTCTAACATCACTACCTTTGGCAGGCAAAAGAGTGACGTATAGTGTGTCACTAATATGCACAACAGGAATTCATTAGTGCTGAAGTATCAAGCTGTCATCACAAGACCTGAACTCGGTGTCGGTGGCGCACAGCCGTGGCAAACTTACAGCTGAAATTTATCTTTCAGATGCATGTACGAATCATGTTTAGCATCCTGACTGTTGGAGCAAAAAAGTCTCTGGAGCTGGGAAGGAAAGGTCAGCACCTCAGCATTTCCATGCATATGGCATGAACTGGAGGAAGCAGAATGATTAGGAATAAATCACTGGAAAATGTCTCATCTCTTCACACTCTCCCTGCTTTCTCCGATCACGCACCGACCCGTACGGCATCTCCTGTCTTGTCGTGGGTGCCTCCTCCTACTCCCGGCCCCCTCGGACACCCCCCCCAGCCGGGAGGGGGGCGGCAAGCTCCATCTGCAGCAGGAGCCCGATGATCAGACCTGCTGAAGTCACATTTCACCGCAGACGCCGTGTTAGCGCACCAGACGCTGCTCACAATCATCACGCCGCATGCTCATCGCGGGAGTTACGCAAAAAGGACTCAGGCTGGCTGAGAGGAAAGCCAGTTTTCCCAGCTGAGAAAGGAATATGCATGCATACAGGACATGACGATGCACGTGGGGGCTCATGGGGGAGCAGAGTCACCTCACACATCCAGGGTTGGGGGTTTGAGTCCTGCAGCTGCTCTGTCTGTGTGTGAAATGCATGTCGTCCCCATGATTCTCAATCCGTTCCTCGGCGACCCAAAGTCGCTCCATGTTTTTGCTCCCTCCCAGCACCCAGCAAAAATGAGTACTGTCTCTGGGTCCCCAAGGACCGGATTGGGAAATACAGGCTCCATGCCTTGGCTGTACTGGTGAGCGGATAGATGAAGATATTATCCACGTCATATTCCAGTAAATGCTACCTGCTGGTTTGTCTGAGGTTTCTTGTCCTGTTTACATGCAGGTGACCGGGGGCCCTGAAAAAAAAATCACAGGCTGCTTTTTCAAGATGTTTGTCCAGGATTGCTCTGGGTGGGAAAAAAAAAGGTTGGCACCATCCGTATATGTGAGAGGAAGCGAATCTGTTCCTGGCTAGGTGTGATTCATGTAGGAGACATGCATCTGTAGCGCTGGTCGGCGCACGTATACAGAGATTCTCTAGCGGGATGCGGTCACTGGTATGTGGCTTCATTTACTTGTTCAAAATGGGGGCTTTTCTGGACCAGGTCTGATCCTGGTGGCTTTAATCTCTTGTCTCTAGTAATGTAAAGCTAGAAGAAACCACAGAATTTTGAACATTGATGGATTTGCTATTAGAAAATGCCATTTTAATGTCAGCTCCTGATTTTTGACAAACCAATTAAAATGGCAGTCTTCTACTCAAGATTTAATCAATGTTTACTGAATGTTTATTAGATTTTATAGCAAATATATTCTTCTCAAAATCCCTATTTTTTAAATAGATAGGACTGTGATAACAAATACCACCTACAAAAATAAAAAAAACAACTTCAGGTAATGTTAGACATAAACACTGCATGTTAATACAGATAATACAGTAATGAAATATAAACCCAAAATGTACCGAAGAACTCGCTGTGTGTCACCACATGCACACACTCACATGCAACCATGCCAGTTAGCCTCACCGAATGATTTCGGATTGCAGGAGCAATCCGGAGTATCTGGAGGGACTGCAAGCAACACTGGGAGAGCAGGCCACCTGCAGAAACAGCCTAGCTGGGGTTTGTAGGTGTGAGGCAACAGGTTTATAAGGTCCTTATTTGAGACCTTAAGCTACAGGGAAAAGGAGTGTGTGTGTATATGTGTGTGTGTGTGTGTGGATAAGGTTTATATTACATTGTGGGGACCAAATGTCCTCCACGATATAATAAAAACCTGTTTTTTTCCAGGTCCCCACAAAGATCTGTGAATGCAAATAAAAAACTAAAAATGCCAAAAGGCTCGTTTTTTGTTTGCTTACTTATAGTTAATGTTAGGGCTGGGCAGGGGTTAAGGTCATCATGTTGGGATTAGAGTTCATCCCATAGAAATGAATGGAGAGTCCCCACAAAGATATAATTACAAACCTGTGTGTGTGTGTGTGTGTGTGTGCATTCTTATCAAGCTTTAAGGAAAACTGCAGCCACACACACTTCACTTAAGGTCATTTTTTTAGTAATTTATACTTAACACATTAATGCTGCATTATAATTCATTCATAAGGCATTATAAACATGTCTATTAATATTGATAAAAAGGCATAAGACATTATAGCCATGTTTATAATGCATTATGGCTGCCTTATGAAGCTCTCATCTGTAATGCACTATAGATACCTTCATTATGCAGTACAAACCATCCTTAATGCTAATACCGACCATTATAATGCATTATAAAAGTATCTATAGTGCATTATAGATGACAGCTTCATAAAGCATTCATGATGCATAATACACATACCTATAATGTGTTATGCCTTTTAATAAATATTTATAGCCATTTTTATAATGCTTTATGAATGCATTACTATTTGGTATGAATGTGTTTATAAATGGCCTTAAGTGTTACCCAGAGATTTTCTGCTGTGTGACCTGAAGTAGGAGAGCTCACTTTCACCTACTACCAATGGCCTCATTTTTATGGTCTCATCTTCCATTTTCTCTTTCACAAAAAACCAGAAGGAAAAACAAACATAAAAAGCACAGCTGGCAGTGACACTGGGCTTTTCCTAAACACATTTTTTTTTGTGTAACAGCTGAGCCAGAAAGAGTTGGCCAGTGAAGATTTGCTGGCAGAGACTGAGCTGTAGTTAAAAATCATGTATCTTTTGTGTCACAACATCTAATATACATGTTTTATTAATGTTTCGTTAATCCTGGATTTTTTTACACCCACTTGTCAGGGGATATGTGAAACCATTTTTTTATTGAACTTCTTTGCGTGTGATATATACTTACTGCTTGTTCGACATCTACATTTGAACAAGTGACGGGGAAGGTGATCCACACGCTGGCAGAAAACATTATGCAGTCATTTCAGTTCAAGGCTTTGCTGTAAGGTGCAGTTTTTCCAGCTATGCTGCATATTTTTGGACCAAGCTATATAATTAGGCTGCAAGTAGCTGCGTGAGAAGGTATTGTAGCATTTATAAAGACCCACTGGACATCGATGAATCATCAAGTTAGCCACATAAAGGCACTTATTTCATTTTACCTCATGAATATTTACTAAATGTATGACGTTTCAATTCTACCAACTGTGAGTCTCTACATAGTTAAATAATTAATGGAAATTAAATGGACGGAGGGATAGACGGACTGAGGGACAGACGGATGAATGGATGGATGGATGGACACTCCCAAGAATTATAATGGATTTGAAACAAAGAAGAAGATGAATTATGTAATCTGTGAAAGAAAATCAAAATACACAAATGACCCCATGCATTGCTTAACACGCAGTGGAGTTCCTCTCCTCTTGGAAGAAGCACCCAGCTACTGAGTCCATAAATTATTCAACTGGATCTCTGATTAATGTTAATCGGAGAATTTGCTCATCAATAGTACACTTATAAACTGGATTACTACTTGTCCAATTTATCTCCTGCTCTCTTTCCTTTCCATACATACAAATACCATGTGGTCATCACACCTGAAATCACCGTTTTGTTTGTTTGTTTTCTCAAAGAAAGAAAATGCCCCCGTTTCCATACTTGCGAACGCATCATCTTAACATCTAAACACATCGGCGACTCAGTTAAAAACACCGTGACATCAGAGCCTTTGTGCGCTGAGCTGAAAACCTGAGGGAGGAATTAATTTCTTAAGAAAATACTGGGCAGCAGAAGAATGACTGTCAACCGCATCCCCCCGTCAATCCAGTCTCAAAAAAAGAATCAGTCTTTATATTCATACATATGGGGATATGCTTCCCATTGTGTGCAAGTAACTGGCCAAACTGGAGAAGGCGGAAAGTTGGTAATGGAAATAATAAAGATAATAGAAAACCTACACAAAACGATTCGTGACTCCTGTAAGAAACAGCTGTAGGAGTTGACTGACTACCGCTTACTGCCGGTTACATAACTGGCGGTTATCAGCTCCGCAGATCAGCGGGTCGGCTCTCCACTCTTGCTTTGGTCCTCTTGGAGAAGCATGAACGAGGTCAGCACTTCAACACCCCTGCACTGTGTGTGCGCTTTGTAACGCATCTGTGTGCCCTCATCTTCATGCAGAGCCAAGCACACGCAAATGTCTGGTTTATTTAACAATGCATACAGCGATTCCATATGAAAATAGCTGTAGATTATTCTATTTTAATTACCGGGTCCTTTAAAAGATACTTGTGAAAACGGCAAACATATACTGAAGGTTATAATAGAGACCATAATAAAATGGTCTAACACTTAATAATGGTTATTTACTGTAACAACAAATATATGTTTGACATGTTCCAATTACAAAAAAAAGGATCAAATTTCTTTTTATTTGTAAAACCAAACTGATTTGATATAGTGTTACCAGCAACCTTTGTCCTTTTTAATATACAGTAATAAGAAACATTTTAGTAATCCAGGTGGACATCTATTATTATTTCAGACTATATTTTAATAAGTTTTCATATTATATGTTTTATTGTCTGTACCATTATTCATTTCATTTAGGCTTTGTTGTAACCTTTGACCCTGTGGTTGCTGTCAGTTTCGAACTTCCTGTGCGGTTGACTTCACTATTACCATGTTTACCTGGATCCAGAAAAGTTTTCTCCTGTCTGCCGCAGCAATGTTTTTAAGAAATAAATCTGACAAAAAATGTCAGCCATTACGGAATTGTTTTGAAGAACCGGAATGTTGAAGTTGCATCTTATACTTTCAAACCCATAAGGGAGGATTTTCAGAAACTAATTCCATTTCCATCAAGATGAAACCCCAAAACATGTTGATTCTGCTTTAGAATTATTATTCGCTTGTGCTGTTGCCTGGCAACTAGAACTGGCCTTGGCTTTCCAAAGCAAGGCAATATCTCTTTTCTTACTCTTTGCCGTAAATATGATTCATATTTAACATGCCGGAAATGAATCAGAAAATGCATCCTCACCGTGCTTCCCATGATGTGACATTGCAATGCCCAAGGGTGAGAAGCCATTTTGAGCAGATAACAGATTCTCGGCTCCCAGTGGGAATGGGTCCGGTCTTCCGAGCCTGTATTCCTCTGGCTCAATTTTCATTTGCAAGGAAAAAGCAGAAGAATCTGTTGTCATTATTCTCATAATGTAACACTTCTTACCAGTCCAGATGCTTTTAGATGTCTTTATGATTTGCATAACTGAGCCAGAATGAAAACACTCAATAATTTAAACAAGGACTAGTAACTTTAATGTTTAATGTCATAAAAAAAAACATTTTTTAATCACCACAGCAGATCATTTGCAAAGTTCCACATAGTACCTCATGTATCCATTTAACTCATAAAGCCATATTGTGATCTTTCAAGTACCAGACTTGACCTTTTCAAAAAGAACTCAAGCTTAGCTTGAAAAACCAGAACTGAGCACAGAAATCATTTGTTCCTCTGAGAAAAAGCCACCCCATTCTGTGATTTAAAAAAAATCTGGATCCCAGACTACATATGAGTTACATGTTATATATGTGGATCAATGCACAGGGTTTCTCTGATTTTCTGTCACCCAACAGGTACGTTGTCGTGAGGCAGCCCACGTCTCGAATCATTTTTTGCAGAAGGTTGAGGCCTGACCAGAAAGTGAATAATTCGCCCTAGTGACTCCAGAGGGCAGCCGTCACCTCTGCCCGCAAAGGCTAATTAAATGGTCTGTGTCACGACCGATAACTTGTGTAGCTTAAGTTTGGCTCCCAGTGATTCAGAGAGAGAGATTCAGATGAACCTCTGGGATGTTTACCCATTAATGAGTCTAGCAGTCAACTGGTGTCTAGGTTACAGTCTATGACATTATTGTACTTGCTATTAACTTCATATCAGGGTCAGCACCTGTTTGTCCCAGTCTTTCCTGTCTTCCCCTGTTGTCAGTCTGTAGTGTCTCCGCAGCTCCCTGTCAGCCACATGGCTCAACAAGCTGGGCATGTAGCTACCTATTAACCAATCTGTTGTTTGTTCGAATCCCACCTCTGTTTTTGAATATTGGTTTCATCAGTTTTTCTAGTTCCTGTAATTTTGTGATTTGTTTTCTGTTTTGGTTTCTTGCTTTGTGCTTTGATCGTGTTTTGTCTGTCTTTCTTATCCCCCCGTGTTAGATTCTGTTTTCCTTATTTCTGTCAGTTCCTAGTTTCCATGTTTAGTTTCTGAGTAATTATTAATTGCACGTGTTGCCTGTTCTTGTGCTGGTCCTTGTGCGTTTGCCTGATTGCTAGTTGTCCCGCACCCTCCCGGATTGGTTAATTGTCTGTTTCACTCCTGCTTGTCGTTACCCCGTTCAGTTTATGTATTTAAGTTCCTGCCTGAGTTTAGTTTCCTAGTGATTCAGTGTATGTTTGATGTATCTGATGTGGGGGGTATGCTGTGCTCTTTGTTACCTCCCCTCGTTCCCTTGACCCATTTTGTAATTAGTCTTTGTTTATCCCTATTTACTTTTGACCCCTTGTGGTCCTTTTTGTTTTTTGTAGTGTTCCTAGTGTTTTCTGTTTTTGTTAATAAACCCTGTTTTGTCCTGTGAGCCGCAAGTGGGTCGTCCACTTCTTTCCCAGCCTGCACCATGCCACGCCATCGCCCCAAATCCGCCCTGTTCCTTGACACTTGTTATTGGCAAAGTTGTAACTGAATGACAATCAAACAGTACTGTATGGTCATTGTTTAAAACTCTGAAAGTTTGCATGGATTCATTTTATGTGGAATATATCAAACATTTTATGATTAACATTTTTTTAAGCGTTAGTGTGCCTTTGTATCCTTTGGTTCCTTAACAATTCTGAAAGATTGTGTGTACCATTCAAGGACATGATTTGATTGAAGATGGCTGCTGGAATATTTCATTACTGAGAAGACCTGTAGTTACCATAGCTCTCTGAAAAATGTGTATGGTATGTGTGTCTAACCCAGTGAATGTCAGTGTGCAAAGGCATTATTTCGTAGATGTGACTCACCACCTCTTTGTTGAAATATGTGAAACGTAGCTGTCAGAACAGTCAGAGTTCATGATTGCTGAGCATACCACCAGAAGAGTCTGTAAAATCAGGCAGAGGAAAAATAAAGTTAAATGAAAACCAGGTGAAATCTTACTCTCTTAATCTCTGTCACACAGGTAGTGCCCTTCCCTACTGCATGAATATGCTCTTACCTTGAGATTACATTATTACCTTGTGTTCAATGTGAACAGCTGCTAATATAGTTGTATTTAATGTCTCGGTATAAGGTGTTTATACAATGAAATGCGGTGTTTAAAATCCACAGTCAGTGGTATATTCATTTGGCACAAGCAGCTCACTATGTTCTGGTCTGGCTTTCCTCCTGTGAGGTTTATGCACTGTAATTCTCTTTCTTACTGGTAACAAGCACTGTGGAGATGTACAGAGTGCCGATTTTAGCTCATAATCCTTCAACTCTTCATTTTCATGTTTCACTTCCCAGCATGTGGGTCACGGCTGGTAGTTAACAATGTCATACAAATACCAGTGTGAGTAAACTGCTGTTTACCTCATAACACCAACAATTCATGGCAAAACAGAAGATTTTAAAAAGGAAAGAGTATAGAGGCGATTCTTTAAATGTAAGTGTCGCAGCACAGGAGAGTTAAACACACTGACACAAGGCAACAATCAGAAATATATGCAATGTAGCCTGATAGCGCAAATACAAATCTGGTAAATCTTAACATGCATTAATTCTACTCTCCATGGTCTGCCGTAATATACTGAAAGTCCCTGGTAGAAATTGTCTGCTTAAGGTTCAAGTAACACATATTTTTTGTATACTAAGGAATTGGTCACTACATGGGTGCCATCAAATCGATCAGATCCTAGGACATAGGTTTGGTTTCAGCATTGTAAGGCTCCATATCAGGCCCAAACGCCTCCCCAAACACACACGCGGTACTCCCACAATATGTCCGTCCGAACCCTAACCTACATCGTTGGTCAGACCTGTCCTGTAAGGTGTCACTAGTGAACTTCGCTGGTTCTCCTCTGCACACTGACTCTGCAGACACAGCAGTAATGAAATATGGTTCTGGGGACCCAATGGTGACTGACGATGGCCCCGCTCGTCCCCTCCCCCCACACCGGCAGCTCCATGCTGTCGCTGCTGCCGACTTACACTCCTCCACAGAGCCTGCTGCGTTTGAGGAAGGACACTTACACACACACACTCTTCACGTACAGCAGTAACATCGGGAGAAATAATTCAGATGCACATACAGAGCAGCTCACTAAAAAAAAATTCACAAAGAAAATATAAGCACATACCCCATGCACAGAAGCACATAAATTCACTGGAAATAACCTCCCACGCACATACAGACATGGACACACACAAACCATACACAGAGCTATAAAGACCACGCGTATGCAGAAACAAGCACACGCATAGACACACGCAGACATAAACACACACACAGGAAAGCAGCATTCAGACGCCACAGTTTGGGCTCCGTCAATCATCAGACTCCACTACACCTATAGCTCGCGCTTGCGTTCTAGCTAACGGTGGGCAACGAGACGCCGGCAAATGCCAAAATCCGCCCCCTCCAGGAGCGCGCCTGTTTTCTCAGCACCCACACGAACACCCACTCGGCTTCCTGCTGCCGCCCCCTCGCTCGTCACGATCGCCCCCTCCTCCCGCACATTTGGCATGCGCCCACCTGCCAGCCTGTGCGGTACAGAAAAAACAAGGCCGCGTGAAGGTGGGACCACAGGACGGTGAAACGGGCACGTGTCTGCGATCAGCCGACAAGTCACGAGTCGCTTGGAGCCCAGGGTCTTTCTTGTCAGCGCAGATGGAAAACAGCGCAGTCACCATGCTTGGACAAACCATCAGCCTGGGAGATGGTGGTGACTCAGGATGAAAACACTCCCTATTAAGACCAGATGAGTACTGGGGTGCATATGAACAGCATAAAATGACTGGTGAAGCTTTTATCAACTATATAATCTTCCTTTGTTATCATACAGCACAGCTCTGTGTACAAGTGTATGGAAATGATTCATGCAAAGCATGGGGGAGGGTTTTTGATTATGGGATGTTGGAGTTAATGTATTCACACTAATGCATTTGGCTTTTTTATTTCCATTACACGATAACAGTGATGAGCAGTAATATGAAAAGTACAGTCAAAGAAAGCAAGATCTGTAACTCACCAGCTACTGTCTCTGCATCGCTAATTTTATTAGCACAGCTTGAAAATGTCTCCTTATGTTATTAAGGCGAGTGGCTTTAAATTGAATCTCACAGTTTTGCAACTACTCACACCTCAGCAGCTTCTAAAAGGGGCAACATTCTCACTGTAAGAGTTACACATTCCGCTATTGTAAAACATTACCTTTCCCTGCCAGAATAAACAAGTGGCTGATGAATTCAAAAACTGCAGGGCAGCATTTTTCTACATAAATGTGAGTCGTGTCTGAGAGTGAGTCTTCTTTGAGAAAAACTTGATTCTCCTGCCATGGAGGAGTGAGTGGGGGAGAGGAGGGGGCTTGTGGGGCTTGTGGGTGTGGTGGTTCCACCGTGCAGATCTCTGGCAGTGACTCACCAGAGACACCCTCTCCCAGGCTGAATCAGCCAGCCAACGCTGCCGTGTGGGGGGAGTATAGACTTTGAACGGTCACGATGGGAATCCTACATAAGATTACGAGTCAGACTTGTGTGGATAAACCTCCCTCTGTCAAGCAGAGGATGATGGTGAGGACATGTGACCCCTGAGCAGAGATGAGAGTCTTGGCTAAGATGCCATCAAGCAAGACCCATACATTGGGGTGTAGATTCCCAGGGAGCTCACCTACATGCCACCACCAGGTATTTCAGGAGAAACTAGGAGTTTGCTGAATTACATAAACTACAGTTTAATTCAAAGGATGTCAAGCCTGTTCTGACCAGTTCTGTCATTTTTTTCAATTCAACCACCTCCACAGCATATTTCAGTTATTAGAATTCCTGGTATGCTTGAAGGTCTCGATAATTCTCTGCCTCTTTTTCATTTGCCACAGTCCATTTATTGGTTCCTAGGTTTACCTCTGGATGGATCACAGTGTAGGACAAAAAGACTTCCTTACAACTTGCTTTTTAAAATTCCCCACGAATGCTGCTGGTAAATACCGTCTACTGCTGTGATTGCAAGTAATCTCTTGTGCAAATGGGTCATAAATCATCTTGATTTATTTATTGATTGATTTGTTTATTGAAAATTGCTTTTTTCATTTTTCATTGTTTATCTTTCATGGATAAATGTCTACGAGCAATATGAGCACAGCCATTTTAAGCACAATGGTCTCTATTATCATGTGGCCTTATAATGACGAGTGCAGTCACGGTACAGTGGAGTGACCTCATTCCTGCGCTAAGCAGATTACACCTGTTAGATGTGCATATATAAGAAATATACAAAATAATGGAGACAGCATGTGAAAATGATTTTAACATTAAAATAGCTAAGCCACTATTACAGTTGTAGCTACAATGATGAGTCATGCTAGGTTGAATGGCAATTAGTAGTATTTGTCATTCATAGAAGAGGACTGACAATCAACACTTTGATATGTGAATTTTTAAGGCATCATGATTAATATAGAAGCCAAACGGACAGTGCCTGAACTGCTGGTGCATTGGTTAGAAAAATTTAAAAAATGAATTAACTTATCGTGGGAACAGATTGAAAAATAGTGACAGTGAATACTAGACATACTGCACTAGTAGAATTTAGAGATCAGTGGTCATTGTTGACACACCACAGCACACTGAACGAAACAACAACGAAATGTGTCCTCTGCAATTAACCCATATATGACATCGTGACATAGCAGGGGGCAGCTAATTCAGTGCCCGGGGAGCAGCGCTTGGGGGCGTTACCTTGCTCAAGGTACCTCAGTGGTGTCTTGAACCAGCAATCTTTCAATTACAAGTGCACTTCCGTAATCATTAAGCCACCATGCACTGTCCACTGCATAGAGTATAGTATAGTATAGTATGGAGGAACAGTGGTCACAAGTCAAAGCTCACCAACACAGATAGACAAACTTAACACGATACCCGCTAAACACCTCAAAAATGATCAGAGGGCTGACTGTGCACCAGTAAATTGTGGGTTTCACAAAGCTGAAATGTACTCCAGGGCTACCATTCAGGAACCACTTCTACCCAAGGCCACTTCACAAAGACACATTACACACTGTGAGGAGCATGAAACCAGGATCTCTAAGCAAAAGTAACGCCATCATTACAGACCTTCTACTGGAGAAACTGTGGCAGCTCAATGCCCCCGCCTCTGTCTGCTACTGGATCCACAACTTTTTTGTGTAACGGGAAACAGTATATCAAGGTTTGTGACCACATTTCTGACCCCCTCTGCTTCAGCATCAGTGCTCCAGAGGGCAGTGCACTCTCTCCCCTGCTCTACTCTACACCAGTGTTTCCCAATCTGATCCATGGGGACCCAGAGATGGTCCACATTGTTGCTCCCTCCCAGCTCCCTACCAGTCAGTCCACATTTTTGCTCCCTCCCAGCTCCCTACCAGTCAGTCCACGTTTTTGCTCCCTCCCAGCTCCCTACCAGACAGTCCACGTTTTTGCTCCCTCCCAGCTCCCTACCAGGCAGTCCACGTTTTTGCTCCCTCCCAGCTCCCTACCAGACAGTCCACGTTTTTGCTCCCTCCCAGCTCCCTACCAGACAGTCCACGTTTTTGCTCCCTCCCAGCTCCCTACCAGTCAGTCCACGTTTTTGCTCCCTCCCAGCTCCCTACCAGGCAGTCCACGTTTTTGCTCCCTCTCGGTTCCTAGTAAAAGTTCCCAGTCTGTGGGTCCCCGAGGACCGGATTGGGAGACACTGCTCTACACCAAAGATTGCACTTCTGACAGTGACTCTGTTAAACTTATTAGGTTTGCAGACAACACCGCCCTGGTCAGAGTCATCTCAAACAACGATGTGTCATGCTGTCGTGGTGCGACGTTAACAACCTGGCGCTAAACACACAGAAAACCGCGGAGACGAGCATGGGTTTTAGAAGGAAACCCAACTCACTGCCTCCACTGGAAATACACAGCTCCACTGTCATCAGAGTCACCAATTCTTCAGCACTATGGTTCAGACGGATCTTAGATGGAACAGATACAGTCCTGCAGTTATGAACTGCGTCAGCAGTGTTTTTACTTTCTGCGACAACGTAAGACATTTTAGCCACAGCAAGCACTGCTTATCCAGTTCTACACTGCCATAATAGAGTCCATCGTCACATCCGCCAGTGCCATCCGGTATGGTTCTGCATCTTTCACACACCAAGCGATGTGTAGAGCAATTAATCAGCTGTCGGCTCTCCGCTGTGGAAAACCTCTACTCATCTAGGATGAAAGAGAGGGCCGGGAAAATCATGGCTGATCGCTCACCCCCGGTCACTCTCTCTTCCCACGTCTCCCATCTCAGCGGAGCCCAAGAGTGAGAGCCCCAAAGACTCAGACCACCTGCCACCTCCTCAGCTCCTCTCCTCAGGCCATCATCCATCTAAACAAGGACCCTTCTGACGTCCCTCTGCTTTGAACTGCTGCACATGCTTTCTTTTTAAACCACACAGCTACTGTCCATCCCATAATCCATAAGCCATAATCCACCTGAATAAGAACCTTTCCCAGTTCCATCAGTGCAGTCAGTACTCATACGTACAGTTGCACTCTAACCTTTTATGTGTAGTTTGTTTGTGTATAGTTTGTTATGTTTTTATGGTATATCTTTTATCTTTTTCTATACATTTTTATTAAATTGATGTTATGTTCACACCTGCACCAAGAGAAATTCGCTGTACATCTGTTAGACCTACTTGGTGAATAATATAGGTTTTGATTCTGATATAAATGGACATGTTTACCTTTAAAGAAAGCCAAATCATGCCTTCAAACTTCAGTGAGGCGATCCATAATGGAATGGCTCTCAATCTCATGGGAGCCTTTAGGTGCCATGAATGCTCTGCATGGTCATTTAACAGCCAAGCCAAGGTTTCACATACACTCTATGACACAAACACCATTCCCCCCTGATGACCCTAATATTCCAAGATGGTAATGCTCTCAAACGCAAGTACATCTCCAGCTCCTTCATCCCTCAAGGAACTGGGGGCTTTTCTTCTTTCATGGTCCACTACCCCACTACATACCCTTTAGAATTTGCACGACAGCATTCTGAGAAGGACTGAAGCAGTTCCAGAGCCCATGGGTGGCCCTACTCCTTACTGAGTCCTTGATAGTAGTATATTGTGGTTCTTGCTAATATTTTGTCCACCCCCTGTAAGTGCTATTGTAAATGTAAATGGACGACTGTTCTCTTTTTCAGAATTGGCCTGTGGTGATCTCATAATGTTTAAAGCATTACAGCATTGTTGAGGACAAGATAAGATTCCAAAGCATGTTGGAAGAGTTCCTTTGTGGGTGGATTACTGAACGTTCAGAATATTGCAGATTTGCGAGCACTACCCAGTTCACAGCTATCCAGGGACTTGTAATCGACTTTATATTGTCTCTGTACAGTCAGGGTTTTCGCATGATTTATTTCCAATTATTAAAAAAAAAAAAGGAAGATAAGAATTCCCTTCAATGCAGGCTGACTAGAATAGTTTCACAACTAAGGAAATATCTGTAAAGTGAAAGTTTTATTGTGTGTCCACTTTAAAAATAGTCTTAGATTTTAGAGATCTGAAGTACTTGCAGAAAATGACTTTTTTTGTATGCCCTTAATTGCATTTCAAAGGAGGATCAAAGTTTTTGGCTGTCCAGAAGATGTTTCTTTGAGATAAAATAGAAATTGACACTTCTCATCTAACTCCCTGAGTCCTTGACACTTGAGAGCCAGAGAGTGTCAGGTATTCATCACACCGCAAATGCTGTGTGGAAGGCCATGCCAAAAGCACGCGACAAGTATCCCTAAACGAAAATTCTGTTTGATTACCCTCAATAATCAGTCAGCAGTCATGCAATCCTTGCTTGAAGCTTCACATCTTTCATTTTCTGCCCAAAAGTGTTTTGGTGTTGATGGTGTTTTCCAGAGGTCAGAGGGAAGCTGGCCTATACCCAAACACATGTCCACTTTCTTTTCATGCATCCAATCAGCTTTTCCAAACAAAGAGGCCTTACACCAAAGACAAGAATGATGCGATATTTGGCAATGAAAACCAGTCGTCTGTGAACTGCACAGCTACAACAATCCCAACCGATAGAGCATCTATCAAATTTATTCTCCTGCTAGGGCACCTGCCTTTATCAGTGGATGGTATGAGCCATAAAACTCAATACATTTTATTAAGCACAAGATTTACACTACAAATACCTCAATGATGATTAATCATCAGATATTCTTCTGAAAAATAAAGCTCTACGAAACACCATAAACCGTCATACTCTGAAGATCAGAATAAAGATACCAAAAATTACCACAAATTCAATCACACAGCAATCATTAATCATTCCCATTACTGACCAATGACCAGTAGTGCCCCCTGGTGGCGGTTGCCCCTGCAAGACCATTGCTAAAAACTCGCAACGATGTGGTTGAATGGAATAAACTTTTATGAGTAGCGGCTCATAAATAAATATTCTGTACGTATGATGCTATGCTAAAGGGAGATCCCAAAAGCCAGGCGGCAGGAAACCACAACATACCACAAGTTAACCACAGTAGCACTGTTAAACCCATGTCTATGATACTAGTTGGGACATATACATTAAAATTTGTTGTTTATTATTAATGCCTCTAAGAGGCAGAATGAGCTATCATAAAATCGTCAAAGTGCTGTCATTCTTATTAGTGGGCCAGAGGTGTCAATTTCAGGTCCAGAAAGTAAAAATCCAGACCAGGATTTTGTTTCAACCAACCAGCTGAGCATAAAGAGTCACAGT
>JAODKC010000038.1:15866312-15920314 GCA_026777985.1 Mormyrops attenuatus
CCAGATGTAAACATTACCCGCTTGCTCTCTCTCTCCACACAGGGACGTAAACATTACTCTCTGTGGATCCTCGTTAGATACCTTGTTGCGCATGGCTATGGCAGCCTCCTGGACTTCTCTTGCTGGAGGCTCAGTAGTCTGATAAGGTAGGAAGGTGATGAAGCCAAGGAACTTTGCCAAGAGTCGGGCAGTAAGGAGAACAGAGAAAAACCTCTGCTTCTCGTCCTGTAAATAATAAACAAACAAGCAAAAATATAGATCTAGGGCTCATGTATACTTCTCAATTCAATGATAATATTATTGCTGTTCACATTAAAACAGTCTTTGCCTTTATACTAAACTTTCTCAACCCATTTTTACACCTGAATATTTTAAATAATGCAATTCACATTACCTATCTTTGTCAAGAATGAAACAGCAGGGGTTCTCATTAGACCCCAGCTGGAAAAATGTCAGATTACCATATCTGTGTCCTTAGGCACCATGCAACTTGTTACCCCGCTGGATATGGGCGCCTGTGCATTCCACCCTCCTACCTGCTGCTCCATGTCTCCTTCACCTTCCCCCTCCTCTTCGGTTCCACCCAGATCCAGGATGGCAACTTCATCCAGCTGAAGCAGCTGCTGACACAGGCTGTCTGTCAGGTGCTGGTTAAGCTGGCAGCTGCGGGGGGGGGGGGGCACACAAATGGAAGGTTCATCTATCAGCAGCAATTCAAAACATATGAAATTCCAATATTTCTTTCAGTGACAGCATATTCAAAAAATAAGCCATGTATGATACTAAGGCTATACCAGAATACACGTATGTATGTACTATTGTATGGGGCAGTGTATAGGTCTTTGGGTTTGATCCATGACCGGAAGGTTCTCAGTTCAAATCCTGTTGTTGGCAGAGTTGGGCCCTTGAGCAAGGCCCTTACCTCCTATTTCCCCAAGATACTATCTACGCCTGCTTTCTGAACTGTAGTGTATGTTGCTTTGGACAGAAGCATTAGCTAAATATATGTAATGTAACATACAACCCCAAGCAAATAAAAATGTATCATTCAGAGTTACATTAATAAAGTCACTGAAAAACCTGGGAAAACATTTTCATTCACTTTGAAAACCACACCTAAAGGTCTTTGCTGAAATGAGCTGTCCTGAGAACCTACCTGCCAGCTGTCTGCAGGAAGTCCCTGAAGAATTCTTGGTGGCCGGGAAAGGAAGGTGGGGGACAGGGTCCTGTGAGACCTTGGGGCTGGATGAGGCGCTCCTGCAGGCGCTTCAGGCGGCCAAGGCTATCCGCTCCAAGGATGCCCAGGAGGTCGGGGTCAGGGGCATCCCCTGGGGAACCCGTCACCTGCTGGCCCTTGCACATCTTGGTGAGAGGCAAACAGCAGCAGGTAAGTGCCGGTGCATAAGGAACCCAGCATGGCTTACGCACACGCATGGAGAGGAGTGCAGTCATTACCTGAACCAGCTGCTTTTGGAAGAGGCGGGCAAAATGAGAATGATTCCCTGCCACAGACATCTGGCTTACCATCTCCCTGAAATTATGTAGATCAGGAGCATCAACAATGAAAAACATTAATGGTTTTAAAGCTTTATGAATCCATTATATTGCATTATGAATGCGTTTAATTACTAAAAAGGTGGCCTTAAGTAAACTGCTAACCCATCACTCCAATTCCGCTGCTGTAGGACCAAGCTTACCTGACTTTCCCGCCCAGCACTCGTTCAAACTCCCAGCCTGGTTCCTGGTGATTATCCTCCCACTCCCGCAGCAGCTCGTAGAATACATCCCTGTAAGAGCGACACCACCAGACCCGTGTTAGACTGCAAACGCCAGACCCATATCATTCCAGCCCGTTTGATGCTTAGGCACCTCTGTTTCTTGAAGGTGTGGAAGGCCTTATCGCTGCTGAAGTTGGAGCGATTGTCTGTCGCTGGCTGGAAGGACACCGACTGCATGAATGGAGGAAGTGTGGGAGCCACCTGCAGATCGAGGGGACAGAGACATTTTTCACCATACCCATAGACTCATGGAAACACCTTCCCTAATATTCAAAACAGTGGTGTTAGGCCCACCTGATATTTTCCAGGATTTTGCTTTTAAAAAAACATGAATAAACTTGTTGGGAGAATAGTTCTCATCTACTGACGGAGAGAAAAAAAACTTTTAGCTGATAATTTCAGTTGCATATGCAAAAACAAATGTATACATCTGTAGAATGCATCTGTCCCTGTCCCCCCGAATACTGAAAACACAGTGACGCCCTGGACCATAGCCATATACAGTACTGTGCAAAAGTCTTAGGCAGACAAAGAAAATGTTTAAACGATCTTCATGCCAGTGAAAAACTATAATATTATGGCATATGACAATTTCAACATGTATGAACCTAGCCATCTCAAAACCCCCCTGAAGTCACTCTGACATTTGCAGTCACCATCCAATATACCCACTAATTTTCCCACTCGACTCCTAGCATGCCGTGATTGGCTAATCGATACCACGTCAAGTTATTTAATTAAGTTAATTGAGCTGGAGGTGAAGTTTAATAAAAAGTCATAGTGGCTTCGGTGGCCCTGAGTGGAGATTTGGAAATGAAACAGTGTAGCCATCCAGTATCTGCCTCGGGAACAGAAGAAATTGTCGTTATTCTTTATTGCGTTAATTATCTGTATATATTCAAATGTGAAATAGTGCTTTCCAGAACAAATATACACTTGCTACCAAGATAAGCTGCTTGAAACATTTTTCTTGACTGCCTAAGGGTAATGATACACAGGGTAACTTTTTTTGAGCAATGTAGCCAGGAAATTTTGCTGAGCAATTTCCCATTAATATTCGGCAACAAATTTCCTGCACAGCACTGTACCAAGCCATCATTTTCTCTTCTAATGCTATAGCCAGGAATTCTGCTGCTACAAGGCAGAAAACTGCAGTGAGTGTTCACTGGATCGTGACTGCCCCGTGGAAGGTGAGCTACATCAAAGGTCATTAGGACACAAAGCAGCTCAAATTAGAGAGAAATTATGCACGATCCATTTCATGAAACTATGAAGGTTTCCAGTCCTTGATGGTTTTCACCCGAGCTTAACTCTCCGGAGAACTAGAGTTTTGTTCGGTTTAACGCATGTCGCTAAAGTGGGTACGCAGAGTGCCGGTGCCCTTGTGGTGCACCTTGGCTGTGCTGGTCTCCTGGGCCTGCGTCAGCCGCTCACGCAGGCTGGGGGAGAAGGAGCCCAGCCTTTCGTTCTCTGCCAGCAGCCGCAGGGTGCCCTTGTCCAGGTGACACACAAGCCTGGAATGTAACAATACACAGGCTTACTGCATGCACACCACAGGGTGCGGAAACCCTTCTAATGTGGGGCTGCAATTGTTCTTGAAAAACTATTGTACTCCAAAAGAAAAAAATCCTGAAACCTATATCCATTATTTTACATGGGAAAAATTAAAATGTGCTTCCAGCCCTACATGGGGGCTTATTTGGAATTTTTCCAAATAAAGTAAAATTTAACATAATTATTTTTATGTTAAGTTTTATTATTTTACTGAGGTGCATGATGTGTTGTTTTCCACATAAATTTTGGCTGAAACCATAATATCAAATTATTACTAAATTATTATTGCCGGCAGCATTTTTAGTATATTATTTAGCTGAAAAATAATATTACATTCATGAAGTTGGTCTTCAAATCAAAATTCTAGTATCATAACTCAAGACCCATAAGGGTGGCAAAGCGTAAACGAAAATATCATAAAAAATCAAAGGATTGTTGCACTTAAGAGGTAGAGAACAAGGGGTTAAACTCACTCAAACTGGTTCTCCAGTACCTTCACAGCAAAGTAGACACAATTGTGCAGACTTCCAAGGTAGTGGCTCTCAAGCACATCTACATAATAAAAAAATAACCAATGGACAATGGAGTGCTACAGGGCAAGGTAATGGTTGAACTGAAAAACCCAACATGAGCAAACAAACAGGACAGCTGCAGCGTGTCCCTCACCTGTACCTGTCGCTTGGTGATCCTCCTCTTCCTTCTCAGCAACAGGTTGAGTCCGTGAGGTCAGCAGCTGGAGGAGGAAGAACAGCTCCAGGAACACACTGGGCACCAAATTCTCTGTGAAAAATGCACACAGACCATGACCATCATCCCAGTGCTCAATGCACAGTCCATAGGTATCGGTCATAAATGCCTATACTCAGTCCTCACACAGCTATGATGGTATCTTGCTTCCCCATTCCTCTCTGTCTCCGGTAAAGAAAAATATGACTGCCTTCACTACCCTTCTGTTAAGGAGACTAATACTGGCGAACTGGAAGTGACCCAAACCTCCCTCTCACGCCCGCGCGATTTGTAATGGCACCAGTGGAAGCAACGGATGGTTCTTCTCCTCAACGATGATGCCCACCTGAAATGCAGGTGCAGTACAGCTGGGCCAGCAGGTCAAGCTCAGATATGAAGGTCACCTTGGAGGGATCAGGTGTGACCTGCACATCAGCGGACGCCCTGGATTTAGCCCCTGGCTTAGTGGGGGTACAGGGCTCAGGGGCTGGCTGGACAGGGGAGCAGGCCTGCTGAGCGATTTTAGATCTGGGATAAAGTACAAAAACAAGTAAAGCATACAGGAAAGAGACAGGAACAGCACACACAATCTGTATCTAGAACCAAAATAAACATATAAGCAGACTTCCACCCTAACCTCTTATAAAGTAAACAAAGTACAGACGCTCCTCTACCAACGAACGAGATACGTTCCGAACAGCCGTGCGCAACTTGAAATGTTCGCAAGTCGTTATTCACCACCATTTTAAGGGCATACGCAAGTACAAAGAACTAGGATGCCGGGAGTACGCACGCTACGCTGCTGCGCCGCGGCAGTAGCGGCCAGAAGTCATATTAGGCAGAACTGGAACGCAGAAAAAAAATTTGATGTTGCGGACAAGAAACGGGAGCCCAGTGAACACAATTTGGACTTAAAGATCCTCTTCGTTCGTATGTCTGAAAGTTCGTAAGTAGAGGAGCATCTGTATACATTTAATCACACTGTCAAAATCGTACTTTAAAAATTATAAAATAATGCAAAATGCTGTAGTTTTGACATTGTCAATTATTATGAATTATTCAATTAAATACAATTTAACATCATTTCTATAGTGCATTTTCACAACATTACGTTGTCTCAAAGCGCATTACATTATCCCCGCCCAAAGCCCCCAGTGAGCAAGTCAGTGGTAAGAAAAAAAACTGCCTGTTAGGAAGAAACCCTGGGAAGAATCAGACTCAACGGGGGAGTCCAACCTCCAGGGGCCGACAGAGGAAGTCAAATGAGCAAAATGAACAAAATCCTAATGTAGACAATCCAAATTTGAATATTTGAGTATAAATACGGAGGGTCGCCAGGTAATGTTGCTGCTTCTGACCACAGGATGAACAGTGGTTATAACTCATTATGTTATGGTGTTAAGAATATTAATTATCTTATATAGTACCAGTCAAAGGTCTGGACACACCTACTGAAAATGACTTTTCAACTAGATAATTACCCTAAGTACACTGAGAAGATATGTTTTAAGGATTATCTTATGAACAAGGAAAGAGATGGTGTGCTGTGACGGATGACCTGGCCCCCGCAATCCACCAGGTGACTACACCTGGAAACTGGCTGAAAGAATGTGAAGAGTCCGCAATGTTGTCACCGAAGCAAAAGGGAGTCATTTTGAAGAGACTAAAATCTGAGAAAATTGAGATGTTTAACACATCTCCTGGCTATTACAATATTTGATACATACCATTTCAATGCTTCAAGTCCTTTTACTATAAGGTGAATAATAGGTGTAAGAGAGACAAATGCATTAAAAGCAAGTGTGTCCAGACATGTAACTGGTATTGGTGCATTTGTGTCCTATAAAATAATATATAACACCTCAGTTTAATGCAAATTTAAAAACCTAAGGAGAGTAAATATCCAAAGGATTGGAGCAATCAAACAGGGGGAATGACTGAAAAACGTTATGCGCAGGAGCCTGCAGAGGCTGAATATAGGGCACGCTGGCAGCAGATGAAGGCATCGCGTGGGACATTTGGACCCCCCCAGCCCGGCACGACATGTACTTCTCTCTCCTGAGCAGCTCCCGTTCTTCATCCAGGCTGTGCAGCCCCCCAGTAACCTGAGGTGCGACCTCTGTGCCCCCTGGGATGGTGGCAGGGATGGACGGCTCTCTGAAGGGGGTGGAAGTGAAGCAGTTCTTGGGCTTGGAGAGCGGACGCTCCCCGTTGACTGGGGTTGGATTGATACGGCGGGATGGTTTGGTTAGCCTGGGGGAAAAAAATAAAATCCCTGGCAGCTCAATTATTATTAACATAATGTGTCTATTAGGGGTGTAACGGTACACAATATTGACGGTTCAGTATAAACCTCAGTTTTGGGTTCACAGTTCAGTGCAATTTCATTACAGCAGGGAAAACAGAATTTGTTGCAAAGTTATTTATTATTAAAACTGCAAACACAATTATAAAGTTGTAAAACAAAGGCAATGCGTCTGTCAACGTGTCTGAATAAGAAAACCTAAGCGATGCTTATTCGCACATTGTAAAAATAAATATGTGAAATAAAGAAAAACATCACAAATATAACATCATAACAATCACAATGAACTAAATCTCTAAACTAGTTCTCTGCTACTGAGTATCTTTGCATATCTGTAGCAATAAACACCCATATTGTGGTGAATTTTTTTTTTTTTAGCCTGGTCTTAAAATCTAGTGTGTCATTGTTGACACACCACAGCACCCAGTGCACAACAACAAAATGTGTTCTCTGCATTTAACCCATATGTGACACAGCAGGGGGCAGCTAATTCAGCGCCCGGGGAGCAGTGCTTGGGGGCGGTACCTTGCTCAGGGTACCTCAGTGGTATCTTGCTGGTCGGGGATTCGAACCTACAATCTTTCAATTACAAGTGTGTATTTCCTACAGAAAAGGGACCACAGAAATCAGGTGTATTTACTCACACTGGGGAGGGAGTAGATGCTCCAACAGGGGGAAAGTCCTCTAGATTGTTGAAGTTCAGCTGGACAATCGTAGGCGACAACGAGGTGTTCATCTTGCCTCCCACCCCGCCAGCACTCCTCCTCCCCACATCCTCAGACCGGCCACGCCCCCCCGACTGTCGCCCCTGGTGGGCCACTGTCCCGCTGCTCCTCCGCCGTCCACGCCGCTGTGACGGGTGCCCCTGCACCCCTGGTGGCGAGAGCATAAAATCGCCCAGGCTGGGCCGTTGCTCTGAGCGGCGCTCTGAAGGGGGCGCTCTGGGGCCGGGACTCCATCCTGAGCTGAAGGATGGACTGCTCATGGTGCTGACGCCGCTTAGGGGTCCCTGTGGAGTATCGCCCTCAGTCCCACTCCCCGGGGAAAGCGAGGGAGTGGGGGAAAACAGCTGTACCCGGCTGCTACTACGAAGTCCAGCGCTGGTGATAATCTTACATCCCCTACGCTCACTGGAGAAACCTTTGGTACGAATGGGGCGGGAGCTTGGCGTCTTTGCAGGGGTGGCCGGCCCATTGGCCAGGGCATGACTGCTCTGCTCCCTCAGGAAGTTCAAAAAAAACGGTACAAACTCTTGCCTCTGCAGCCATTCTATCGGCAGTGCCTTACACAGGGAGCGGTCTTCACCCTGCTGCACAAAACACACGCAATAAATAAAATACATGCACACGCAGGACATTAAACACACTCAGACAGGGTTCACCTTTCTTAAAACAAATGTACCAAACAAACGAGATATTTTAAGTGGCCCCAACTCTGCAAAGATTTGCTAACTAGGTGTTCTGCTGTACCTCCTTGCTGCTTTTTACTCCTTACGCCGCAAATGATATAGGCAAAATAAACGCTTTAAGATACAGTGTCATGTCACTTTGCTATTTTTTTCCCAGGTAATCAACATTCCTGCATTTTCAAAAAAATAAGCGATGCTAGTTTAATTCAACGAGGCATCATTGTATCCGAATACTCATACCAGCTATAGATTAGAAGGGAGAAACGCTAGAAAGGAGAACGTTAAATACTTCAGTTAGTAGCAAGTTATACGTGTGTTGCAACAAGATCAATTCAGAAACGGAGGCTTATATTTATCCGAACTTTGATATTTTGTTTTCAATGCATGACGCCATTTTATTAATTAGCTGTTATGCCCATAACTTGTTAAAACGAAAGCTAAATAGATAACCTAACAAGCTCCAAGCTAGCTAACTAGGCTTTAGCCAGCTCTCAAACTGGACATAGCAATCTCTAGCACAGAAATCCATGTCGTTAATATACATGTCACTTCCTATTTTTCTCGCAGTACTGTCAGCGACATGCGGCCGAGCGTCCGTGGCGACTCCGAGGCTCTCTTACTGACCTGACCGTGCCTGAGCCACCGCACGGCCTCCTTCGCATCCACCTTCTTTTGTAGCAGCGATTCCAAAAGAGCCGCCATTCTGTACTGAGCACGCGCCGCCCGGTTCCGCCGCCGTGACTGGGGCTGACAGGGCCAGAGCCGCGGCCGGGAGCGCGCACGCTATACGCTGCCGCAATGCACTCGGCAGCGCGCTTCACTATCAATGCGTTTGGACTCTCTATATGCGAATTACAGCCTACGTAAAATAATGAATGTAATATTAAAACGCTTACCCGCGATGATAAACACGTTTAATTCATTTTAATTAAGCACAGATAATTTTTAATACAGAATCAAGTGCACTGTCCACTGCTCGTTTTCTCATACTCTAATTGTTCCTAGGTCCCAAATTATTGTATATGACCATTCCATATAATATGTGCCGCATATCTTTTTCCGTGGAAAATTTTACGTAACTTTCAAATTAAAAACCCGGGTATTACAGTAGGTCTACAATAACACGTCCTTAGGTTTCATGTAGATACTGGAGGAAAGCTTGTCAGTAGGATTTCCCATCGAAATAGGTTTTCTGAAATAAATACATTGCATTCCTCATGTATTAGCACCGGCTAATATCCATCCCACTCACATAGTTTCTAGCTAAAGATCTTCGGATGAGTGTTTCTGGTTAAAAACGCCAGGCAAAACCTGAATGGAGCATTTTCCCGATAAAGATAGCTAGCAGCCATGCGTCTGTGAAAAAAGCGACCACACAATCAGCTACTTCTTAGAAAGAACCTAAGATAACTAGATCACCAGACAGTTTTGGGATATTAATATAAATAGCGGTGGTCTACTTCGTGCTGAATTAATGTACTAAATTAAGAATACAAAGAGTAAATGTAGACGATTTTGTCAGCATGCGGAATGAATATTTTTATTTATAACCAGTTTATAAAAATAAAATACAAAATAATTTGAAAACAAACAAAACCACTGTACAAGGCATTGATATGGTACAGATGAAAAATAAACATAAATAATTACAGTTATGTACACTGTAGTTCCTCAGCTTGTTACATTCTTACCTTATAGCTGTACAGTTACATTTTATCATTGTAACATTGTAACATGACTCAAAACAATACTACCATTATAGGAAATTAATCAAATTAATACAGGTCTAACTAATACAGGCAGTAGGTATACTGATGGATCATTAGTAAATATTACATTAAAAGATACAATTGTTATCAATAGAATAATACAAGAGGTATTTTCTCCCAAAATGGGCCTGGTACGTGGACCATTATTATGGTCTCCAGTGAAGATGTGTAGGAAGCAGACTACACTGTGGCTATAGACCTGCTGTTTAGAGCACAAATAGCCAAAGTGCTCAGAGTCATACCAATTGTGAATGGGACTGAATGGAATTTGGTTAAACACACACAATGCAAATATACCACCAGGCTTTCAGATTTCAAAAATACATTTTTCAGTGGGTATTCATTTTCTCAGTGACACACACATACAGTTCACTCTTTTCTTTTCACTACGAGACTACAGCTACAAAATCTAAGGCTGCTAAGATCACAATTCGAGAGAAAAATCAGAGGAAATGTAACCTTTATAATTACAAAAAATTCTAAAACAAGATGTCATTGTAACTCTCAGCTATTACATAGATGGTGGGATACTTTTATGACCTGAATGAAACACATAATCGAGTTTCTGTTTAATCAATAACAATAACCAAGTTGTTATGTAAAAGTATGCAAGTGACTGACAATACAGTCCAGAGATATTTAATAGACAAAATACCATATACTGTAAATTCCCCATTTCTGCGCCGAGACATTTACTTTCCTTTAAGCACTGTGTTGTACTATGATTACTCTTTTATTTTGTCATCCATAAATATAAAACACATTCCAATTCACAAATCTATCAAACTGTGTACATGTTGAGGTTGGACTACAGGTGACAGAAAACTACCGGTATTTTACTCCTTTCAGTCACCACCATCTCCGAAACCTGGAATTGTTAGTATAGTTGCAGAGAACAACCATGTCACAGTGCTCATTGAAGTAGTACATTTCACTCCATATTTCCAGGAAAAGTTCATTGAACATAGTAACCAAAAGATCCTGAAGCATTTTCATCTCACTGGGACTAAATGTTCTGTGTTTTAGAGAGGCGATGCCATTCTCTGTAAATGTTTCACTACACAGTTTAATGCCAAGTAAAGCAGCAAACTGCATAATGGGCTACAAATCTCTATATCTATTACAGTACACACATCCTCAGGGCAAACTCCAGCCGTCAAAACCCACAGAGGTCTGCCGGCTTTAAGTCACCTCTTGAAGTCTTAAAGTCCAGCTCGTTCCAATAGATAACACAATCTAACTTCTAAGTTACAAAGAATTATATTCAGTTCATGTAAGTTTCACACAGTATTGGATTAATGCTAATAAAATGATCTTTCATATTTTTAAGGTATGAAGGTATCCCAAAATGTTTACCATACATGAATTCGGTTAGTGCAAAATCTACCGCATTTTTAAGCAGAGAGTACAGCCCCTGCAGGAGTTTTACTCTGATGCACACCACAGGAAAATTTGAAAGCTACAACTGGGAAAAAAAGTGCAGAGTGAGATGTACAGCGAGAAAGTGGAGGAAAAGTAGTGGGGGGATGCTAATCAATCACGTGAGAGATAGGGAAGAATTGGCCAAACAGAAACTAAAAGTAACTATGTTACTCAAAATAACAGTGTCTACATATATATGAATGTTTTCCTAACTTACACTGAAAACAGATGAAGCATATGAAGACTGGCATGTTGTACTATTTTTCTTTATGTGTAGTGCATGCAAAGAGTAGTAGTGACTAGCAGAATATATATTACAGTATCTTACATGTACAGGGTACAGGTTTATGGGTAGGTGGGCATTTCTCGGAAAACTATGAGTTGGTTAATGAATTGTCTCGATGTGACTAAATTTAAAAAATAAAAAAGGAAAAAAAAGCAAAAATGCTTCTTTATAGTGCAAGTACAACAGAATCACATCTGAGCAGGTAAGAGGCCTGCAACACTCAAATCCTGCACCGTTCGCAATGCAGACCAAATCGCAGCTCTCTTAACGGAGGCAGATTTCCACCCTGTTTTAACTGAATATTTATCCGTAAATCAATAACATGGCCTTCAAAATTCTGGTTTTAGCCTTTCCTTGAAACACATGGCATGTTGTACTATCAGTCTTTAGGAAAATGCTACTTTGAAAATGAGTGTGTTTTTCCATTTGAGCTCCTCTTCATTATAAATGTGATGTTTCTTAAGTAAACTCTTACAGTAGCTTCTTAATGGCTTCAAGTGTAAATTACACATTTACAGTAAAGGATAAAAAAGTAGCAATTCCAAGTCAGTATTCAAATGTCTTCCAATCTTTTTAAATTAGGGACAAAGAGAACCAAAAAAAGTTTAGCTCAGGAAAGAAAAACAGCTACAAACAAATAGTTTTACTGTGTGTCGACATTGATCCTTTTAATTGAAAGCAATGTAACAAATCTGAGATTCCAAACAATCTGATTTCCACTTTTCCTCTGTCCTAGACAGAAGTCACACATGTAAATAAAATTCTGCATAAAATATTTTAAGAAACTTTTATTTTGATACCTATGAATCATTACATGGAATACATTGTGTCTGATATCTTAGGCCTCTAAACCACACAGCACTCAGAGTGAAGCCCCATCATTTCTTCCATGGGAGCAGCATGGAGCCCAGGTCTGTCCTAGTGGGCAAAATAAGCCCTAAGTACCTTCAGTCTTTTTGCACAGGTTACAGATGACACTGTCCTCAGAACATAAAGGTGATGCCAAGTGTCCGAATGCCTACATAAGCAAGGAGCAGGTATCTGTAAACAAGGTGTTTAAGGTGGATTTCCTCCCCTGGTCACTGATGCCCATGCACTCACCGCCTGACAACACATTAGCAGACTACCTGAAGGTAATGAACGCTACCGGTACAGCATGCAGTCAGTAAATACCTAAATGTTTTTATACATTTGACAATGCATTATACATACAGTTCAATAAATACATATTCACTTGCATCTTACAGTAGAACTGAGGTCTGAGCTAAGTCAGATTTCTATGCCTATATATGCTTCTATATAAAGTGAGTATGGTAGCGACACCAGACACCCTGACCATGTTCAGGCCCTATTAGGGGGAACTTCACTCTGAGTCACTTTGGAGAGGCTACCCAGTACACCAACAGATTAGGTGAGGTGAGGCTCAGTAGGTTAAAATGCGGTGCCTATAATCGCAAGGTCATTGGTTCAAATCCTAGAGCTGACAAACTAGATTTCACCTTAGGCCCCTGAGCGAGGTCCTTAATTGCTTCAGGGCCTGTCTGACCTTGCTATCTCAAACATGTATGTTACTTACAAAAAAGTGTATGCATAATAAATTAAATTGATCAGGAGGCCAGGATATACAGCTTTGTTTGCAAACAGAAAAACTTTTGGTAACACTTTACTTAAAGCAGTCATCATAATGCATAAATATTTAAATGATGCATTATAATGCATTCATAAAATATAAAGATTAGATACCTTCTTAATGCATTATAATGGTTAGTATAAGCCATTATAACGCATTAAGAAGATATAGTGAATTATAAATTCCTCAGACAGGAGAACCATGATGAATCAGCTGGGCCAGACAGGTGAAGAGGATGAGAGCTTCAAAGAGCATTCATAATGTATAATAAACATGGCTATAATGTGTTATGCCTTTTTATAAATAGTTATAGCGGTGTCTATAATACTTTATGAATGCATTATATTGTGGTATGAAGGTATCAATAATGCATTATACATGAGTGCTTTATGTAAAGTGTTACCAAACTTTCACTCAAGCATGGTTTTAAATAAAAGCATGTAGGAGACAGAGGAATCCCAGAAAACAAAGGAACGCCAAGAGAGACGTCAACAGAACAGTGTCAGGAAGAGCAGAAAAATATGCAGTCATTATTTGTGATGCGAGGAGAAAGGTGAGTAAACCTCTAAAATGTTCTGATAACATCCATCAACACTGGCTTCAATAAAAGCCATGGTCCCCCCCAACACAGACACCAGCATTATTGTTCCCATCCTCCGCTTCAACAGCACTGCGGCGGGGGCACTATCTGCTGAGCTTGCTGGGGCACTTGCCCTCACGGCTGCAACCTTTGCCACGGGGGCTGTAGCAGGACCCCGAGCGCGCCTGCCTGCCACAGCAGCCCTCCTGAGGGTAGGCCCGGCGCAGTGGCGGTGACCCCGAGAAGCTGGGTGGCGAACGGCTACGGCTCAAGCAGCCACCGGGCCCGCCTCCCATCCCGCCCCCCCGCAGCTCGTATCGGGAGGGGGAGGAGCTGGAGGAGCGCTGGAGAGAGAAGGAGCCGCGCGGGGAGGCACTGGCGCTGCGCTGGGGAGCGCACGGCCCACCGTAGGGGCCCCGGAAGCCTCCGTGCAGTGACGAGCG
Organism: Mormyrops attenuatus; assembly: GCA_026777985.1. Classification (NCBI taxonomy): domain Eukaryota; kingdom Metazoa; phylum Chordata; class Actinopteri; order Osteoglossiformes; family Mormyridae; genus Mormyrops; species Mormyrops attenuatus. Next base: position 15,880,214 of record JAODKC010000038.1, read on the forward strand.
GCCGTAAGAGGATCCTCGGACAGGAGAACCATTATGCATCAGCTGAGCCAGACAGGTGAGGAGATCAGAATCACTGGTGCTACCGGCACGGATGCGGTACCGCCGTAGCCTGGAGGAGAGACAGCAGAAGGAGATAAGCGAAATACCAATTACCTGTGGCCAAGGTGCTGCTAGGCATTGTGGGTCCTATGAAAGCATATCATATTGGACCCCCAACTAAAGAGCAATCTAATTATGTTCCAAAAAATCTACGGCTGGTGTAACTCAGGGGGGCTCTTGGAATTGTCCTAACTCCCAACCCCGCTATGGCGCTCCAGCTTCTGGCTTGAGCAGAGTTATTCACACACTGAGACACAATAACAATAGGGAACATGGTTTCCCTCATTCAAAAGTACAGGTCATCGTCAACTTGCGACCTATGCAACTGACCGATTTTACGACCGTTTCAAGACCGCAAACCTGTGGCCACCACTGCTCGTTTTCTCGTTTCTTGGCTGTCCAGCATCAGTGTATGACAATTTCTGCCCTAACTGCTGGCAGCAACGGACTAAGAAAATGGTGATAAAAAGGTTAAAAGACACCAAATAATATAACCGAAAGATGATATAATTTTATTATACAGTATACAATACTTATAATTTTTGCATATGAAATAAAGGGCCGACTCGCATCCTGTCAGTTGGAAGCGATCGAGGTCGTAAGTGAACGATGACCTGTAAAACTAAGACTAGCTCTCAGAGCATAAGATAAGTGCCCATAATCCAAAGCGCCTAACATCAGGGCTCTTGCTACAAGCAGAACAGGCAGTTGAACAGGGCCCCTGATCTGCTGGCATTGTGGAGGAAGTGAAATGGCCATCAGTTTTCTTGGAAGGAGCCTCAGCAGTAAAGCCCCAGAAAAGACAGAGCCGGCTTTGCCTAACATGGATGAAGTGACACAAGAGGTATTTTTAACAATAATACCAAGGGAAAATAGTGGCAAAATGGACCAGGAACAAAACCAACTTAAGTTGCTCTTTTCTGATGCAAAGGTTTGCCTCCACTATATCTGCACCCAAAAAAATAGCACTTGCATGTTCCTGTATTCCAACACCAGCACAAATCACCATCAAACTGAGTTACTAACCCACCATGCGAGAGGGACAAGGAAGAACACTGAGCACAGTTTAAATTATTTCATGTTCTGCTCTAAGAGAGCAGAAAATTAGAGACTCCTTGGTGCAAACTGCCATCTATAAATATATTCAAATTAAAATGAAATCTACAGAGAAATTAAGAGTGATGAAATTATATACTAAAAAAAACTAAATAATCAAATTGCCACACAGACACTAGCTATCATATTTATCAGTATTGTGGCACAGTGGCTTAATGTAGCCTCACACCGCATAAAACAGTGTAATAATGGGTGATCTAATCAGCTTGAATTTAACCCTTTCTCTGACTGACACAATCAGCTATCAACGTCATTTCACTCATGTCATGTGACAGTGTTTGGCTGCTTGCAGTACATTTGCAGAGTAAGTGCGACGAGCAGACTCACCTGCCATCGACAACAGATCGACTGGGGGGCTTCCCTGGGGGAGGGCGGGGGAAGAACTGGGCTGAAAAACGCTCTGGCACTGGCAGGGGGGCCACGGGGCGTGGGATCTTGCTTTTACGGGACAGCGGACTGGATGAGGAGGAGAGGGAAGGAGCGTCATCTCCCTGGCGGTCAGAGCGGGATCCCAGGTAAGACTCGTCGTCTTGGGAACGGTCAGATGTGGAGGACAGCTGGTCCCGTGGCAGCGTGGCCACAGGGGGGCGCTTGTCGGAGGAAAGGGATGGAGAGGGTGAAGGTGAGGAAGGTGTAGTGCCATGGTGGTGGGCCTTCTTCTGTAGGAGCTTCTCCTTGGCAGAGCCAGGAGGAGGGGAGTCCAGGAGGCTTCCAGGCTCCAGGATGGGAATGCGACTCAACCGCCGGGCAGGGTCTCTGCGCACCGTTAGCGGCGGGGGCGACAGGTTCTGCCCGGTGTTCTCCACTCCTCCTCGATCCACCTCCTCCAGTGTTTGTGGATTGGGCTCCGTGGAACGGTCAGGATACCCAGAGTCACTCTCAGGGTCCTTCAGCTCTGGAAACGGACCGGCGCCTTCGCCTGGTGTCACCATAGGGGGAGACAGATGGCCGTTGGCAAAGATGGGGCTGCGTGGTGACTGTGGAGATCGGGGAGACCGGGGAGAGCGGGGAGAACGGGGAGAGCGCGGGGAGGAGACCAGGCTCAGCACAGGGCTGCCCGCCTTCTGGAAGGCATCTCCATTCAAGAGCTTGTCTCCCAGGGGGTCGCTGGGGCTCCCAGGCTGGGTGGGCGGTCGCTCTTGGGGGGAATGCAGGTCAGCTGTGCTGTCTAGGGGCTGGAGATCAGTGTCTCGTTTTTCCAGCAGGAGGCACTGTGGCACACTGTCGGAGGCAGACTGGGAGGATAGCACAGAGGGACGCGGCGCAGTCAGCTGTAGGAGTAGGAGGAAGGAGAACGAAAAGCAGGCATAAATGATTGCATTCTCTGTCAGCCATTCCGGTAAGGGGTTTGAGAAATAAAGCGCTCCTCAGCGCTCCTGGACCTTTGGACCGCTGAAGCACACGGAGAAGATCAAGCAGAAGACACTCAAATGATGAGACACGGCATTCGCAGGAGAAACCATAAAATACAACCAAACAAGTCGCACAGCTTGCTCGCATTATGAAACCACCTTTAACACCATTTACAAAACCACAACGAAGAATACTTAGTGATCACATACAGACCCATGACTAGCAACAGACAGAATTAGTAACTAATGACCCAAAGAACTCCCAATAAATATGAAATGTACAGCAAAGATTAAAGGACAGACCAATGAGAGAATCGAATCTCAAGCAGGCAGAAAACCACAGCGAAGAAGAGAAGAAGTATAGAAACAGGAGGGAAACCAGAGGGGCAATCAATACATGAGAGGAGTCACCATGATTTCCATAAGCATGACCATACATATTATACACAGGCATGTGTGGGGGGGCCCCGTGCACCGATCCTGCACAAGCCTGAGGGAGAAACACGATTAACATGCGAGCATGCGCAGCATATCCAGAGAGGCTCGCATGTTTCTTGCAGCGGTTCAAAAGCACAGTGAAATGAAGAAATGGAGCTAATGACTTGGAGGGGGGGGGTGAGAAAACAGGAGGGGAGGGTACTGGGGTGGCGGTGGTGGAGGGGGTGTTCACCTGCTGCAGCTGAGCCCGTGTGATGCGAATGACAGAGGGGAGCTTGGTGCTGGCCACGGCCGCAGGTAAGGCAGGCAGCCTCCTACGGCCGGGGGGGGAACGCTGCTGCTCGGCTGATTGGCTGCGCCGCAGGCTGCCGGCGCGCTGGTGCAGAGGGTCCGACAGGGTGGTCAGGAGGGTGTGTGGGCTGGGGGAGCGGAGGAACAGGGGGCTGGAGGTCCGGGCGGCCAGCTCCTCGGGGAGGGACCGGGGAGAGGTGGGGAGCTGTGGCGGGGGGGGGCGGGGAAAAGCAGCAGGAAGATAGCAGCACACATTTAGGCTCTTAATGGGATGACCGGAAGGGGGCGTGCCACAGGAAAGTAGCTGTGCGCAGGATGAGATTCACAACGCTACACTGGCGCCCTCCCCCCAAATTAGGCAAAAGCTAAAATTTCATAACGACAATCATAAATCCCCCACCCAGCTAGGTTTTATACCCAAGCTATAGGAGGCGTACTCTTCTGAAACCAGTTAGTGACTACACTGGGATTTGGATTCGTGGTATTTTCAGCAGGAGCTGAGTGACTTAAATATTCAGGTGCTCTGCAACAAGTGCATGTCCCTGAGAAGGATGGAGTCACCTTTCATGTGCTCATCGCACCCTCAAGGAACAGGACAGAATGTTTTAGCTGATGGAGAGAGTAAGTCAGAACTCAGAGCTCTGGGCTGGTCTGTGCTGACTTACTATAGGCCTACAGCATCCCAAATTTAGCTAGGATGTATCTACAAGCATCTGAAATGTCTAATATTTTTTTAATCTGTTTTTGCTTAATGTAGAATTAATGTGTGGTCTCACCTCTGCAATATCACCTATACTAGAACATAAAATCTTATGTGTTCATTTATTGCTTATAACTGTTAATATACTGCTGCATAGAAGCATGTTGCTGAAAGATCATCCTCGAGGCTGAGGAAAGCCTAGAAATTGCTTGTCGCTAAGGGTTTGATTTTGAGAATGTCACGATAAAAGCAAGGTGATGGTTTGTTGAAAAGCGAATGCTCAAGCAATGTTAAATAAAGAGATTTAGCAGACCCATCAGCAATATAAGCTGAATTAAAGGCATTTTTCATACAACAGTCTAGAGTATGCAGCTATCACTGCTGTTTAAACAGATATGAATCCGTGAAGCCTATCTACTTATACTAATGTTAACAAGTCATATTACTATCATTATACTTCAGTGTTAATATTAACACTATTCAGTTGATATGCATTATATAAATAAATATGCAATATGTAAATAAGATCGAATAAGAAAACGTAAATATGGAGATATATATAACGTTTTTATTGAGGTTATTATATATAATAACCTTTTTTAAGCACAAAATGTGTTGTTTTTAGGGCATCTGGTGAATTTTAAATAGAACACAGTTGGATTTGATAAGGTGTTTGTAAGGAGTCCTAAGAGCATAAAAAATGCCTTTTAAAATCAGCGATAAAAGCAAAAGCTGAGAAATCGCAGCCACAAAGTATGAAGTAATAAAGCATATAGCTTAAAAAACACTCAGTTTAGGGACTCAGTGGCAGCAATATCCAACAATAGTAACATTCCACCACAGCTGACTTTGGTCACATACTGTACTTAAATACCACAGATGCCCCAGATTTACGAAAAATCCACCCGAGGGTCCAAGAACCCAACCTAACTGAATATTCTGGAACTAGAGACCTTGGCTCGCAAAGACACCACATTTTCTAGCACTAGAGACCTTCACTGACACTCTCAATTCAAAGGCTGTCCAAGTAATACAGATACAAATAGCTAGTGTACCCAGATATCCCCATAATACCTAAAGATATTATGACTTTTAACAAGCAGTAATGACTAGGCCTGTATTAATGTTCTGTACTTGCTATACTACTTGGAATGTATAAGCAACTACACATTACTCTACTCAAAGGCTTAGAGAAGAATGTATGTAACCAGAATCCACTCCATTGTGAACTTCACAGACCTCTCCGCAAAACTCAAACCAGGCCCAATAAATCTTGTGGCTCCGGTCATAGACCTGGCCCTTACCTGGGTGAGAACGCCCTCAGCCATGGCCTCCGCTGGGCTAGTGGGGGTCACAGCAGGCAGGTTCCCCGGCGGCATCATGCTCAGGTCCAGCCTCTCCACCTTGGCTCCTCCTCTAGAGGCGGTTATGGGTACTGGGGCAGAGCCAGCGCTACCCCTACCCCCACTAGATGCGTCTTTGCCTGGTTGTAATATCTCTGGATCCTCCTCTGAGGGGCTGCTGGAGACCCTGATGCCGTTGAGGTGGCCGGTCCCGCTGGCACCAAAATCCTGGAGATCCCTTCCGCGCTCGATCACCACCCACTCCCGGGAATCCACATCCTGCTGGCCTGAGCTCAGATTGACAGCCACAAAGCCACTGCTGGCCGCTCCCTCTCCTTGCTCCAGTGAGCCCAGAGAGCCAGGCTTGGGGGAGCCGCCCCCTGACACAAACTCCTCGTCGTAATGCCACACGTGTTCGCCGCGCGCGCCGGGAACGGTCAGACCCAACCCAGTCTGACTGTCTCTATCCTGCGGCTTCCCTAGACTGGGGGGGGTGACAGAAGCAGAGGAAGAAGGTGGAATGTAAAGCAAACACGGGAGCTAACATACAGAAATGCTGATTTTGCACTCCTGTACTTCACTGCACATGGTGAACTAGTTAGTTATATATGCATGGGTACTGATTTATGTAGCAGTCAAAGGCTCTGATCAGGTGAAATTCAACTTTTCCAAACATTCCCAAAAATTTAAATAATGCAAAAATAATGAAGAACATAGTGATACAGCTTGTTGAGACTAAATGGCCTTCTGTTGAGCAACTTCTACCATAACAAGTTGTTTTTTGACATTAATAATAGATCTCACATTAATAAATCAGGGTTAAGATACTTAATATTTATGAATTACATTACTATATTCAGATCATCCTAAGGGTGTGTTTCCTAGAAGCATTTAGATTCAAAATAAAGATGGTTTTTGTAATTATTTACAAGTTATTAAACATAGCAGTTTTTTTCTAAACCCACTCGAGCATCTTAAGAGCAGTAGATAATGTGGTGGGTTAGGAATGCAGGGTTTTTATATTGGGGTAGGGTGAAGTTCGAGACCTAAGGCCTTCTAATTGTGGCCTATAATAATTCATAGTGGAATTAAAGACTAATGTGGATAACTGTGAGTGAAATCTGCTAAGGGACAAAGCAAGGTAAAAAGTAGCTTTTTTTACCTAGCAACAAAAAATACATAATTAATACTCAATGTCTTAGCCATAACAGAATGGGGTGCTGACCATGTCTCCAGGAAGCGATCGGTGCTGGGTTTGGGTTCCAGAGTCAGCATCCTCTCCAGCTCGAAGCTGTGGATGTTACGCAGTTTCCTGAGCAGCGGCGCGTCCAGATCTGACGGTACCACCTCAGACCTCACACGCACGGGAGAACCCAGGCTGGGCCCGGCATACGGGCTCTGGTTGCCTTGGTTCTGGCTATGCTCTTCTTCCGTCGCTGCCTAGGAGAGTAAGAAAAGGGGAAGGTCAGAGGTGAGATAAGTGGTTCCCAGACTTTGTCTGTCTGCCAGGTCCCCCGTTGCAGGTGGAAAGATTTTTCATCTTGTTTTTATCTGTTGATGAAAGTGTCAGTATATTTTACCATAATATATTTGTATTTTATAATCTCGTTTCTGTCAACGAATAATTTTCATCATAGTTTTCGCCAGTGAAATGAATGATGATTCAGCTGTCGGGATGCGCCCCCCCTTGTGGTAATTTCACACCACCCAGTCTGGAAACCTCTGGGTTAAATAATGCTTATGATGGGAAGGAGACGGCGTGTTCCAAAAGGAAGGCTTCTGCTAATTATGCTACTCATAGTAACATACACACATTACCATGTCATGTCCCAAAGTGACAAGGGAATGTAGTTGATACAAAAGTCATTGTCGAGTTATTGTATTTATCTGGGTCATGGATGCAAGTGTGTTGTACCTTCCAGACGATGGGGCGGATCCGGTTGCGGTTACGGTCCCGTTCCTCCCATACATCAGTCTCCTGGGGGCACAAGGGCAGGCCTGACAAGCCCACCTGCTTGTCAGGGGGACCGTTGTTGTCTCCATCACTCAGCTGCTCATCTTGCAGCACCTCATCTGTGTTCTCCCTCTGCAGGTCTCCTGGGACTAAGGATGCATTTGCCATCCTGCACAGGGACAAAACATCACCATTACTCTAGGGTCAAAGTTTTGCAGGTCACATGATGGTTTGGGGCTCAGTCTTGCTTCTAATTCTTGGTTGCACTGTTATAGAGAAGCTAATCTGATGTGGAATAATTGCTTATGTAAAGTCTGGTACCTATAATCTCTCACATAAAGTATCCATTAGGCCTAACAGACAACATAGGTATAGTTCATTTATGATCATCTGCATGCTGGTACAATCATGGAGATTATTTCTAATGGGGTGATAAATTATATTTTATTTTCAGTTTTGAAAACTATCCCCAAGGAGTTATTGTTATGTGATTTGTTGAGAAATGTAAATCTTGGCATATTTAACAATCTTCTGATAAGCTTAGCAGAGCAGGAGGACCCAAGGCTGTTGAGCGCTGGGGTCCTGATGACATCATACCCCATGTGCGCTGGCGTGAGCCGGGTGTGGTGTTGCGGTGTGGTTGCCGTGGTGTTAATGGTCAAGGTCCCATCCGATGTGCTCCTCTCCCAGTCATATGGGTCGTTCTCTACCACATTGTAGGTCTTCATGCTGTTCTCAAACACTGACATCAATAGCTGCAGCAAACCAGTTACAATTGGTTAAGAGAGTTCCAGACCTGTCCACAAATACAGCACTGTAACGGACAACATTAGTGGCGCTGACGCCCTTTGCATGAAACTATTTTTGGAGACTTAAAACTTGAAATTGTTCATAGTGGTTTGCATTGGAAAATTTATTATGGGATATAAGCATCAACTAAACCGTTTACCTGATAGTCAGGTTTAGTAAAGTAGTCTAGGCTACAGATATGGTCCAGGAATACACTGAACTCTGAAGGCAGATGTTTGAGCATGAGCCGATGGTCGTAGGTCTCTTTGAGCTTGCCAACTTGCTCCTGAGGGAGTAACAGAATCAGGGATTTGCACACACACACACACACACACACACAGATCACCTTAATTGACGTCTCAAGACAGCCATCATCATTATCAGGTATGTCCTCAGAACTTACTTTGTCCTTGATTTTCCTCCAAGGCAGCTGACCGACCATGAACTCTACTAACATGTAGAAGAGGGACCAAAGATCGTCATGCCGACCCATTTCCTGGAGAGATAAGCCACACCGCCAGGAACACATCAGCACAGAGCAGGTGAGAATAGCTTATGAATAGTTTAAGAAGCAGCAGCATGGAAGCAGGAGCGCGGGAGAGGGATGACTGCATGAATGTACCTTGTTCTGGTGTGCGTTGATGGATGCATAGCGCACAGTCCCCCGGAAGCCGGCCACGGGGCGAGGCTACAAGGGAACAAAATACAGACCAGATTAGCGAGGAAGATAATTACAATTACAATTATCTAAACAAGCATTTGAAAGTAGGGTCAGGCAATTCCTGGAGCATTTGATGGGTAAGGGTCTTGCTAAAGAGCCCAACTGCGAAATCACTCACCAGTAACAGCTCTACACACGCGACACAAACCATCTACATTGGTTTCTCTCAACCCGGTCCTCAGGGACCCCAGATGGTCCATGTTTTTGCTCCGTCCCAGTCCCTCAGGAACGTGGACTGTCTGGGGATCTCGGGGGACCGGTTTGAGAAACACTGATCTACAAGGACGAAGAAAAACAGAAGCAGAAGCTGGGACACTGACCGGCCGAACTTCTTGACAAGAGTTGGTGAACTGACGTGCCAGGCCGAAGTCCAGCATATAGCAGGTCCGGCACGTGCTGGGGAACCGGCCCATGGCAAAGTTGGACTAGGGGAAGAAGGAGACCAACAGATGAATGCACCAGAGGCGTGATCCTGCCTGGCCACCCCGTGCTTCGGCCTCACGCCCCGTCTCTCACCGGTTTGATGTCTCTGTGCAGAAAGCCGACCGAGTGGATACTCTCAATGGCCTCCAGGATCTGGCGGCCCAGCCGCAGCGTGGTGCTGACCGTGAAGGTGCCACGGGCCATGCTCCGCCGTAGGTCCGCCAGGTTCCGACCCTATGGATGGACGGCAGCTTGCTTAGACTGAAGACTCAGTCACAGATGGTGGGGCCGAAGGACAGAGCCGGGCCAGCATGCCATACCTGCAGCTCCATCACCACGTAGTTGAAGCGGTCGTTGCGGCCACAGCCCACAAAGCGGCACACGTGGTCCTTTCCTGGAGAAGTGAAACGGGGCACCCATTGTCAACAAATGTACTTCTTTCAGTGGGCATAACATACTCCCCCCCCCCCCCCCCATCTGGCCTGGAGCCCCCCTGCTTGTCGCCCAGCAGATTTACAGGCCATATTTACAGCTGCCCAGTTCCTCAGGGACCCAGAGGGCAGCCAGCCAGTCTCCACGCCAATCCCTATGGAGACCCAGGAAGGGCCCCTTTCACTCACTTTGCCCTCATAATTCTCGGTTGCCAAGAGAATGTAAAGCGAGAAGCATAAATAAAAAAACCATAAACTATAAAACATTTGATATAAAATAAATCCAATAAGCTATAAAATGGGAAATGAAGCAGAAAGGAAGGTAAAGAGCACATCATACCACAATAACAGCAAGGAGAGGATGAATGATGTGCAAACGCAGACAACATGGCCTTAAATCAGGCCCGAAATCAGGCACATTCAAATGAGAGACTGAAGGGGAAGCAGGGAGTTTTCTCCAAGGTCCAATCTGGCTGATGCTACAAGCCCACAGGATGAGATTGTAGAAAATATATGGGACGTGTGCAGAAGTCTGTCATACATTACTCCATCTTAGGTGGTCTGGCTATTCAGCTCAGGCAAACAAATTACAGCCTGCTTAATTCCCCCCTTGCGTCCAGCGACTGAGCACTGTGAGGCTTTCCACACCAGCACACAACAATAACTACTCAGCTCTAATAAGACAGAGATTTTAAACAGAGATCTATGGCCCCCCAGGCATGGGCTACACATCCACGTTATGCCATTTCCCTGGGATGATGTCATCTAGTATTCCTAGTAATCAAGCCATTCAAACCATTAAGGCATCTAAGCAATCACAAAATGTATTTTACTTCCTAAATTATAAAAACAGCTGCATAAATTAGTATATATACACATGCCTTTATCTGCTAAGCCTTGTTACCTTTACTAATACCGTGCTTATCGAACAGGGCCAACTTTGCATAGATCTTATTGATCACAAAACAAGGAATTTCCCAATCTGGTATTCAGGGACCCACAGACAGTCCATGTTTTTGCTCCCTCCCAGCTCCCTGTCTGGCAGGGAGCAAAAACATGGACCGACTGAGTCCCCAAGGACAGGATTTAGAAATGCTACCTGTAATCACAACTGTACAAAACATTTTATATTATAGGAATATTGTATATGGCTGTTTATGTGCTATTCCCCTTAAACACTAAATACGGGGTAGAAGCCAGAACTCTGCTTGCTGACTAAACAACGCATTTCAAAGGGTTTCACATAAAAACTATTTAAAGCATAAGATTATTGACAACCTGCACTCTTAGCCAGCTTATTAAGTACACAGGCTTGTTAACACAAGCAGCCAGCTCCTCTGTACGGAAAACACACAGAGGGAGTCAAAAGGTTCAGTTACTGTTTGGCTAAGCATTAGAACAGCTCAGATGCACGATCTAAGCGATATTCAACGTGGTGTGACTGTCGGTGGCAGATGCGGTGGTTCCATCCTGTCAGAAATAGCCACCTATGTGGGATTCTGACACACTGCCGTGTCTAGAGTTCACACAGAATGGTGCGGTAAATAAAAAACAACCAGACAACAGCAGTTTAGTGAGCAAAACATCTTCTTAATAAGGGAAATCAACAGAAAATGGTCCTATTTAGGAATACCCTAGGAGATACCTAGAAATTCTGGGCACAAAATGTCACCTTGGCCCCCCTGCCTAATTTTATGTATAATTTCACATATAATTTTGCTCATGGGAGTTTTATTTACACAAAAACATTCTGAGGGAAGAAAGAATAAAAAAAGAGGTGGCACGACCAAGACATTTGATTGGTTGGTCCCGCCTCCTCTAGCTGCTTGGACCAACCTCCTCTACAATCTGATTGGTTATCTCTCTGAACCAATCACTTATCTTTCTGCCCTCAGAACATTTTTGTGTAAATAAAAGTCCCATGAGCTATAACTTTTCATTTCGTTTTAGATATTCAAGGGCCCCTGTCGTGTTGGATGTGCTGGACATACCCAACAACGTGGCCACTGAGAGTATGTGACCGGCTTCCACTGAGCTTTTATACCAACAAGAAGTAGGTTACTGCAATGCGTGCCACATCCTCTGACAAAGGGGACAAAGTGAAGGAGACAAGCTGCTTCGGCCACATCCTCCTGCCACACAGACCCAGGGTTAGATGAGGACAAGGACTCTCTACTTCCAGCCCGCTGCCTTCAGGAAGCAGGAGGGCCACCGCCCTATCAGCCAGCAAACCCAAGCCCAGCGGTTCATTTCTAATAGTTATTACGATTAAGATTTCATTTAATTTTGCGTTTAATTAGAACCAGAGAACCTACAGTAACAAATTCATTTACTACCTTAATACCTTAATAATGACTTCAATAAAATAATTAATCTTTAACAGCGTCTGCAATTCTAATTTCTCTTATTTAGCAAAAAAAAAAAAATAATGAAAAATGAAGTAGAAATACTTGCAAAAGATTGTTCTGGAAAATAGAAAAATACTGAAATTAATGATTCATCATGGGCTGTTCAGAAAAAGGACAACCGTGCTCTTTTACTCATTAGTATTATAACATGTTGCATGTTGTTCTGTAAATGAAAAACAACTTTTCATAATACTGAAGTAAAATGGATTGGAGCCCTCCTTAATAATCCCCAAAGAATTAACACACAGAATAATATCTGATTTCAGCAGTGGTATTATAAAGCAGTGTTTCCTAAACCAGTCCTCAAGGAACCCCAGCCAGTTCCCTCCCAGCTCCAGGTAGGAGCAAAAATGTGGACTGTCTAGGGGTCCCCATGGATTGGATTGGGAAACACTGTAGTAAAGTAAAATCAGAAAAGGAATATATATATTAGAAGAGATGCATGGTTTTCTTCAAGATGCCAGTTCTGTGTCACAATGCTGAAATCAGTAGTGGCTTTATTTCTCTTCCCTTTGACTAATAGATACAATAAATGAAGAGGTTATGGGTCAAGGAATAAGATGATGGCTTAACTCAGTGGTTCTCAGTCCTGTACCTGGTGCCACCCTTGCCAGAGAGGTTTCATTCCAACCCACACCGCTTTCAATCTGCCACATTCATTGTTACCCTATTAGGGACCATATAAGGCTGATTTAGGTAGGGTTGGAATGAAAACATTCTGGCGGGAGGGCAGGAACAGGATTGAGAACCACCGACTTATCTGTACTGGTCACCTGTCTAACACTTGCAGTCTCTATATGTGTGGGCCAGTTTGGGATCTTCTCCCCTTTCTTCTATTTTCACTCCGCTTGCCAAGTACAAGGAGAATACTGTAAATGTTCAGATTCCTCATCTAATAAATGTCTTTTTTTTTCTCTATGTTCTGCCTAATTTTGTTGTTCTCACTCCGTTGACTTTCTTTTTCTCCACCATTAACTGCTGTCTCCAGTTTGCAGCTGACATTCGTGAGTTCTGTTAACAGGTGGTGCTTTAAAACAGACCTCGAAAAGGCCGGACAATCTTGTGAAACCTCGCTGAGCACCTGGCAGCTTCTTTATGGGGTGCGGGCTACCTGCTGCGATCCAGTACCAGCTGGTGTGGGTTTGGGCAGCACATATCCCATAAGAGAAAGAGCCACCGCCATAGGGCATCAGAGATGGGTAGGCATTTCTCATTTTGAGCAGCTCAAATTCACACAATGGACGATTTGGTTTATGCAGTGTGGTTCGACTGGGTTCCTGTCTTTCTTCTACAAGGTCTTGATTGAAATATTGTGATGTTTCTTGTATTTGCCCAATCAGATACATATATAGTTGACCCTTCAACATCCCGGGGGGTTATAGACACTAGCCTCCTGTGATCTAGAAAAAACGCAAAAAAATGTTTTGGTCCCCTTGGCAAGCGAAGTGGAAAGATATAAGAAACACAAAATACAAAGCTCACTGCACGATCACTGCGAGATGTCACATGAGAGGCTGCTGTAACACGCTTTCCTCCAAACCAGCACCGTATATCTATTTTATGCATTTATGAATTACTAAACTTTTTATATGTCATCTGCTGGCCTTCGCATGTTGTCTGCAGCTTTCACAAAACTCCCCAAAAAATTCCCATTTAATATCTCATGCCAACCCTGCGATATATTGAAATCACAATGGGGAAAGTCACGATGCAGAAGGGTCAACTGTACCCCTCACTGCAATGCATTTGAACATGCAGATGTATGATGCAATGTCTTGAATAGCAGTATCAGCAAAGATATCACAGCTGAAATCTATGCCCTGCACAATTTCATTGTCTTCCTCCATCAAACAGAAGGTTGTACAAATGAAAACAGCACAAAACTTGACTGGAACTTGCAGAGGTGGAAAATTCAGATTCAGAAAGTAAAAATACAAGACAAGACCAAGACCAAGATTTTGTTTCAACCAACCAGTTGAGTATAAAGAGTCACAGTCACAGAATACTCAACTGGATGGTTGGAACAAAATCTTGGTCTGGATTTGTACTTTCTGCACCTGAGATGTTCATCCTTGTTAGCTAGAACAGACACAGGAAACATAACAAGACAGAGCTCCCAAGTCCTCTCAAGGCATTGACTGTGAGACACGCCCATTTCAACCAGCACACATGGTCATGCGCCACATCATGGGTTTCTCGTGCTGAGAAGTAAGGGATAACGTCAACCAAGGTGTCCCGTTATATAGAATTAATGGACGAGGCACAGGTGTACGGAGTGGGGTTTTCCGTCGAGTTCATTACTGTCCCAAGTTATACAGAGTTAATAGCCACCTACCAGCCAATCAGAAAATTTGTTGTTTCTGGGTAAATTCCTAAATAAGTTACATGGGATCCCACTGCAAGCGCGTTATTACACGGATGCACGCACACACACATGGAGTGAGACACACATTTCGCCCCTAACAGATGTAATCTCACTCCAAACTTTTGGTGAAACTTGAGAGCCATGGACAGAGTAACACAGTGCTCAAAGCAGTGAAGAGATCTTTTTTTGACCCAATGGCTGAAACAGTCCCACAGACTCCTACAGGTCAGCCTTGGCTGGATTGAGCTGCCCTTTTCATTCTGGCACTGTCATCCTCCATTAAGACCGCACGATGGTCCCAGTCCACCTCATGGCTGATGTGGTGGTAAAAAAAAACCAACAACTTCCTTCTTCAACCTCATCAGCAGTGAGCAGAGGTTAACTGGTTAAAACTCTGTCGTGACCAAAGGCTAACTGTCTCACACCTGCCTGCGTTATAGTTGTAGTCACGCATACTCTGAATTCTGGAATGGCTGACAACAGCCATCTAAAATCTTATCTGTAGTGCCCAGTTGCAATTTACATAAATTTTATGTCATCCGATTATATTTCACATTCACTTCACGCAGAGACTTTATGTGTTGCTCGGTGCCTCTGAATTTCAATCCAACATGAAGCGCAGTAACAGGCAGCTTTTGGCAAACAGAGGAATTAAAAAATGAAAGAGAATATGGACCAAACACCATTTTTCCCTCAAAGACAGGGCAAGGAAATTACTATATTTCTTTTCCTTCGAAATGTCAATGGAAAAATTGGATAACATTCCCAAATAAAAGGAAGCAGTTTATGAACGCCTAGATGTGCATGTTATTTTGAGTTCCAATCCCCCAACTGGGCTCTGGATTTTTTATTGCGATACCAACACAGGTATATGTTTGCACTGTTTCATGCAATATACACAGCAGGCACTTATTCATTCTGAAAGTGCATGCATTTGAAAGAGCATGTCTTTCAGAATGAGCTCCACACAGGAGAAAATTCTCAAGTTGTCACAGTCAAATTGCATTACTTTCTGTCCCTCTCTGCCTTCTTCAGGGCATCTTTATTCTGTTATTTTACTTACATAAACATGCCCCCTGAAGGATTAACCATTTATAGCCTATTCATACATGCAGTAGAGAGAACTCTGGTTTTACGCGGGAAAGAAATCAGAAACCTCAGTGAAAGGGGTTGCTAGGAAGGCCCCCTGAAGGACCGTACCACTGTACCAACATGCGACACACATGTGCGCATGGCAAGCGTGCATTCTATGCGTCAGTCGGATTCCTTTGTGCTTAGCGAAGACGCGTCTCTCAATAGCCAGCGATGGCTGGAGCGGGGGTGGGAACCAGTCTGTGTGCACTGCCTCACAGTTGGAATTAAAACACCACGATTAAAATTCACAAGGAACGGAAAGCGTCAAATGTACACAATCAGATACAGCGAGAGAAAGAGGAACAGGCAGCGCAGCGCGCGGAACTGCGGCTCTCTGATACACCCTTGATGTTTGCAACACAAAGACGCTAACCACAGGCAGATATAGCGCGGTGGCTGCTAGAGTGTGTGTAAGTGTGTGTGTGTGTGTGTGTGTGTGTGTGTGTGTGTGTGTGTGCCACCGCAGGGCTCAGCTTGGTCAGGTGATGGTGTTTATAAGGCAGGCAGTGAGGGGGCTGACACTGCTATGTGGGCTGCATGCCCCCGCACACACACTCAGCGTGCGGTAGGGGGTGGAGAGATGCTGTGTAGTTAAGCCCGTCGGCAGCCCGAGAAACCCATCACTCACACCGTGACATGGACGGGCGGCCGACGCCGCTTCATCTGAGAGTGGCAGAGAGGGATGGAAGGAAGGAGGGCGCTTTATGGGATAACGGAAGTCAGCGGCACCTGCTTGAGGGGAGAGACACAGAGTGAGAGAGAGAGCGCGAAAGAGAGAGAGAGAGAGAGAGGAGAGAGACACACACATAGCAATGGTGCACGGGGAGCCTCGGGGAGCAGCTGCTTGAACCATGTGGAAAGGTAGGAAGTTCACCGTCCAGTATGCACGGCCTTCACTCCGCTGCTCACGGGTCTCTGAGCCATGCCGTAGAGGCTCCTTACAGAGCCTCTACAGATCACCAGGCTCCACTGAGAGCTTTTCTACTGAATTCATTTCACTGCATGGAGATTTCATTTCTATTTCAGGCTCTACTATTGCCCTTAAAAAGACACACAGCATGTATTTTTGAATGAAATGTGTATCATCATCTTGAATGTAATAGCTGTTGAGTGCAGTTTCGTGTAATATGTCACCTTTCCACCAAGGTGAGGTAATAGGTGCAGAATCTCTGTCGTACAGATAGGTGAAGCTCGCTCTTTTCTGTAGCTGCGCGGCAGTTGAATGTGGGGATTCATATCATGTGTTGCTTCCCATATAAAAACAGAAATCGCAACAAATGCCCTTATTTTAAATGCATTTTTCCTGGACAAAGAACTCTCTGCTATGTGTTGCACACTTGTAATATACTGTAGTAGTATATGGGACTGGATGCATGTGTGTATGGTGTATGATCCCAGTACACACACCGATGTGTCCTTTAGTGAGAGATGCCCCGCAAAATCTGTAGCTGGTCAGAGCCAATGTATTCCTGCGCATGCCAAAGTGTGGGGAAGCTCATCCGAAGCACAAGGACAAAAGGCGCACCTAATATGCCTCTATTTATATGGGTCAAGCGGGAAAATCAAAATCAAATGGGCTGGTCTTTCAGGTTGTGCAGGAGAAGGTCTTTTTTGGCACTGCAGGGGGTTCAAGGCACTTGTGAAGAGACGTATGCAGAGCGCCCTCTGGTGGTGCGGGTATGAACACGGCGAAACAACTTGTTAGCCTGTTTAAACAGTTGTGAGGCTTGGCACCTTTCAGCAGGCATTTGTCTGTGCATGCAGTTAACAAGTGATGCTGTCATGGGAAAGCTGTTCCATGGGCAATGAAATGGGTGTCTGTGCACAGCGGTCTGCCATCAGAGGGGGAACAGGGTGCTTTTCCTTGGGATTACCATTCTGAAAGAAGCTAAATGTTCTGAAATGCAACAATGAAAATACACTGAGGAGCAGACTTGAGCAGGACCAATACAACATCAGTGTATTTCTTCCCCTCTCTAAGCTGAGCTTTCACTAAGGTACAAGAGAACCAAGTAAAGTGGATTACCTGCCTCTCTGACTCACACTCTCATTTCATAAGATTCATTTTGGCTCTCTTTAAGTTTTCTGTACCCTGTCTGTTTCATACAAATAAAGACCCTCTTCAGTAATAATAAGTAATTTCTATTTTACTTTAGTATTCTGATATTGATTTAGCCCCGTAGTGTGGAACAGTTTTCTGAAGAAAAGAATTGCACAGATGTAGGACGTGATATGTGTGGTCGCCATACACAATTAGCATGAAAAAAACTCAGGTCTCTGACCAGCTGCTATATATAACATGACTGGGCCCAGAGCACAAAGCTACTGGAAAGGGCTGCGTAGCATAATCGCTAACTTGTCTCTACTCACACTTCGACAAACACTGCAAAAGTCACCAGTTATCACAGGTGACATAAAGGTGATGTCAGCCCAAGGACTGCAGCCATTATGACTGCAATCTGGAGAACATTCTCCTCAATCTGGCTGTACACCATCACTATGTACTGAGTCACACAGCAGGTTACAATAGCCTGAGATGCATTCAATTCATCAATCAAATCTAAAAGGAGCTTCTTTCCACCATAATTGTGCTCTAAGGTTCTGAAAAAGGAAGAGCCTTTATATGTCTAATGAGTCATTTATTTCGCCGTGCTCTCAGTAAATCGCTAATAACAGGCACAAGACAGCTGCACCCTCAACCGCCAGTCTCCAGTGCTCCTGTGGCAACCTGCACTGAGTTCTTCTAGCATGACATGCCCTCCAACCTTAGGAGAAATGAAACACTATCTTGTTTCAAAGTAGCCAATCACCAATAGTCAACATACACACAAATCTGCCACTCACAACCAATCTGTGGTGCCTTATCAACGAGTGCAGCCCTACTCCAGCTTTCACTTAGTCACTCTCATTTGAGACCAACCAATCATAGGTCAGCTGAGCAGACAAGTGGCAGCCCAAGACTCTACAGAGAAATCTTTAACAGCTACTTAAAGAATTAAGAAATCGAAAGCCGTTGTCTTGACCTCACTGGAGGCAGTTATCAGATCACATTGAATTAATTATCTGAACACGTCATTTATGATAGGCTACTTTAACAGTTCATGTTATACTCACATGCAAATGGTAGTGGCTTCAGCTATATGAAGCGGTTTTATGAACCCAAATGAATCATCATTAATCTCTCTGACAGTCCTTAATTTCCAAAAAAAAAAAAATTTTTTTAAACCCATTATCCTGAAAGTCCATTTCTGTTTGACCCCTGGAAGATCCATCCATGTGGCTCAGGTTTTTGATGGTGAACACACCGCATTGCTTAAGTTATACACAGTGTTTCATAAGCCGTACTGAGAATTACACACATTAATGGCCGGCCGTTTTTTGTGACTTCTTCCTCACCAAGAAGATCCTTGTAAAATATGTCTGACAAGCTCCTTTGCTGGCATAGAATTTAAATATTTGGCTTAGGTCGGTTTTTTTATTTTGTCATTTTTAGTGTCATATGAAATATTCAGCCTAAAAAGCGTGTATGTAGTTACTCCCTGGTAATGTGCAGAGCTACATCACCTTCAGCACTCTTTCTGCAAAACAAGAAATATTTTTTGTGTACAAGCATACACGGATGGATACATGGCTGTGTCTTTAAAAGGCTGATGTTACCATCTTCGAAAAAGCTCAGAAACTGGAGGAAATTCTCAATCGTTTTTTTTTCAACTGTCACGTTTCAAAATGCAGTTGCCGATTTTACCGTCGTTCGAAGGAATGTTGTTAATTTGTTGGAATAAGAGCCTTCTGCACGGCAACTGAAAGCCTTGGCAAATCAACGTAATACTGCATCACCAAACAAGAACTGTATTTGGACAGAATCTCTGACTCATTCATGGTAATGGGCCTCATTATTATAATTAAGTGGAGTCAGTGTAAGGCGCAATTTGTACAGATTTTTTTATTAATATATGTTAAAAGTGTCTTTATGGTATAGTTTTTAAAATATTTAATTGTTTAATAGGTTTCAGACATTTAGCCTTCAAGAGACTAATTAAAATGCAAAGAAATATAAAGCAAATTTGAGTAGTGATTCACCCTTTCCAGTATGTAGGATGACAGCACACTGATTCATTGGGCAAATGATCTGAAGAACTTAAACATCTTACCCATTTATAACCAGAAACCAGACCAGGAGAAGGCATGGTCTACCAGACTGTCTAGAAAATCACCTATGATGGCTGGTTCTGTCATTTGTAACCAAATTAAGAAAACAAACAAATTATGCCGCAAAAATGTTGAATATTTTGAAAAATGTACAGTGCTAAAAAATATTCTTAGTTGCAAAAACTGCTACACAGATTGTACATTAATTACAGCACCAGATATTAGTTTTATATATAAATAACAAAATGATCTGTGATTTGATAAACCTGTCTATGTGTGTAAATGATTACTGAACATGGTATAGAAAGAGTCTAAAATAAAGTGTAGATTTTAATTATTGTTTAGAATGCAAAATTTACTGACAGGTTTCCACAACTATGTATTATATTGAACTTAAAAATTAAACTTAAAACAAGAAAAACAGAAATGAAGAAGGTGAAAAGATCCTATATTTCCCTTTTGATTCTGTGGAAATTTATGTAAATGTTCAGGCACCTACTGATGCTCACAGAGCTCCCCCCTGCCCTGTGGGCATCAGGGACATACCCTGAGTTCGGTGGAAATCAGAGAGGGGGCTTTGTCCAGCACTGGTAAACTCCCATTGTAACCATTTCCTACAAACCTGGTGGCTGGTGAAGCACCAAGTATCTACAGTAAAGAACAATCATCACTCCTCAAAGGTGGGTGGGGCTCATCTCCTGCTCCTGAA
The DNA here is from genome assembly GCA_026777985.1 of Mormyrops attenuatus. Lineage (NCBI taxonomy): Eukaryota > Metazoa > Chordata > Actinopteri > Osteoglossiformes > Mormyridae > Mormyrops > Mormyrops attenuatus. The sequence continues at coordinate 15,900,636 of JAODKC010000038.1, forward strand.
CAGCCATTACATAGACCAGTGTTTCTCAAACCAGTCCTTGGCCGCCCCAGACAGTCCATGTTTTTGCTCTCTCCCAATTCCCTGAGAGTTGCAAGGTAGCAAACACGTGGACCGTCTGGGGCTCCTTGAGGACTGCTTTCAGGAACACTGACGTCGACACCATATTGAGCTTCATTACGAGGCTCAGGCACTCAACTGGGTCCTGAGTTATACACCAACGTTCATGTCGACAGGCTAAAACATAACCAGCATTCACCTGAATGCCCTCCAGCAGGGCAAAAACGACAAAGATATTACAAGATATTACAAGATATTTGACAATGCCCTATCCAAAGGGGGAGTCAAATTGTCAGTTCACAGAAAAGCCAAATCATGCTAGCATAAAGTATTGGGAAGACAGAACCATGTTTTTTGGTGCTCCTCACTAAAAGATAAAAGTTATTACAGAGCATGACAGAAGAGAGATGCTTTATAGCCATGAGGAAATCAGGTGCTTATCATATTTCCCATCATGCTCTCCAGGACAGACAATAGGCACATATGTATACACAGGTGACAGAAAGTTTGGGGTTAGAGCACAGAATCAGCCAGCATCCAGAGCCCCTAAATCAATTTGGGTTAGGAGGCTCACTCAAGGATCCAAGGCTGATATGATTACAGGATTTGACCCCATGACCTTCTACACATAGGCAGTTCGGCACCCCCTCAGAAGTTGGCGCCCTAGGCAATCGCCTATGTCTCGTAAAGGATTGAGTGGCCCTGTTATTACCACTACTCCTTAATAGGCTTTGCTAAGCAGGTAATTCATGTGGGCTTGTTCTTTTCATATTAAGACACATTAATACCAACTAGTTTTAAGAATAGTGGAATGTTACACTTTTTTCTTCCTCCGTTTGTGGCGTCCCCTGGCTGGATGGCGCCCATAGCATTGGCCTATATTGCCTATGCCACGGGCCCTAACCCTAACCCTTACCTTAACCCTAATCCCCCAAAAAAACCCTAAAACCCTAACCCTAACACCAAAAACCCCCCAAAATTTCAACTCGTCAGAAAACCGGCATGCATTCTACGGCCGGGATGCCTTTTTCGGCATAACACCGGCCATAACACTATGACAATATGCAATGTCAGAAGTTTAATTTATCACATACACAGTCATACATTGTGTACACGTCACTAGTGTTTTGCTATAATCAATACAAGGTCAAACTTTACATTGCCCAAACACAATTCGTATTTATTCTTAAATCGAAGATTACTCAGATGGAAGCGATAGGCTGTTAGAAAACTATTCTGAGAATACGACGGTACAATCTCTGTGTTTATTTCTTAGAAATGTCTTATATTTACCTCTTGTGGCGTCGCATTAGTTGTCAGCGAGGACTTTCTTGTCCTGAAATTCCAACGCAGCGCAGACTCGGGGCGCAAATGGCCAGGCGGCGTCGGGGACCGTCCCGGTGGCGCAGTGTCATTTCAGAAGTGACTGTCATCGGGAGGAAGGGAGGGGGGGGTCACTTGTTTTGAGTGAATGAAGAAAATCGCTGCCTGCGCTGTAACACATTTGCCATTTCCTTACTGCAAAGCCTCAAAGCAGCAAGATAAGGGGAAAGGGGGACGACAGGCAGATGAGACGGTGATAAGATCATTTACATTACGTACATTTTGAGTTGAGTCACTTTTTAAATATATATATTTAAGAGAACCCCTGCTGCTTTCGGTGACTTTCTTCTCTGGGAGTACAGCGTTATCAAGCTATCGACAGCGGTACGTAAGTCTGCAGACACCGACTTTCGCGGAGCAAGACACTGGAGGAAATCAACTCCACCTAGGATACGGATGAAGGTAGAGGAGATGCATTTATCCGGGGCTGATTTCGTCCAGCGACTCCGTACAGGTAGAGGAGATACATATAAGTGCCAATAGCCGCTTTTTGTCACAGTACCTCCAGCTTTCATATTTAACATTATCTAAGCACTTATTTGTGGAAGGAGATATAGGCCTATTTAATGCAATGTATGTTCTGAATACGTGTTTAGGCGTCTGCTTGTTTCATCAGGATGTTTTAAACTCGGACACTTGTTGTCTAAAGGCAGCGTATCTTGAGCGTCGTTTCATTAGTAGGATCCAGCGATTTTCGAACCGCTTTTGATGCCGAGGCCATGGCGATCTGGCCGGCGTGGGTCACCCTCCCTATAAGCGGCGCTGCGATATATTCACGGTGTTTTCCGTTTCTTTATCTTGCGTGGCTTAATGAAAAAAGACTGCGCAGAGAATGAACGGGGCTCTCTGAAAGTCTTCTGGAGTTTCTTCTTTAGATTTGGGGAGGATGGGAAAGTATTTCTAGTGCAGCGAAGGAAATTCTTGCGTGTGTTTTGCAATGCGATTACAGCCGGGACACCCCCTGAATGGACGAAATGATTAAGCAGGGGAATAAAATCTGTTCAAATTTGAGGAAGAAATGAGCGATCGGTACTTTTCTTTTATATGACAGCTAGTGTCCTCTCACATGTTGTGCGAAATTAGTACTGCGTTGCCGACCGATTTTATGATCAAATGTTTATAGTCACACGGCATTTTTCACATTTTACGTGTCATTATATTGCGTGAAACTGAACTGTTCTGTTTAAATGAGTAGGCTATGTAGATACTTTCAAATTAAATTTACAAAAAAAAACTTGTTTTGACATGTAGAGTGTATTTGGCTGTTTATGACATGATAATAGTGAATTCTTATAACTTGATTGTGTCTTGGATATTAATGAGAAATCCTTTTGGATTCAAGTGGCTACTGAGCGACACAATTTTAAGAGCTTCTTCTGGCCGCTAGGGGGCAGCAGAAGATGCATGATTAACTCGTTCACGAGATATTAATCTCCATATATTTAGAAGTTAGGTTTTTATTTTTGATAGTACACAGAGGAATATGCTATCAAACCCTCCATATTTACTGCGAATTTCACACACGGAATTAGAACGCAATGGGGTTTATACAAGATAGTACAAGACTATACAAGACTTTTTTTTATAAGAATGACGATTTGACAGTAGCCTACTGTTGAATGATTGCAGGTAATAATGTTAATCCTTTGAGTACCTGAGAAAGTAGTTTCAGATGAAATGCCGAAAACGTACTTATGATGTTGGAATAACTGGAATAATAGCAGGCATACCACGACAGCATATTACACACGGGATAGATGCCTTACATTTCCTTTACTCTCTTGTTGGATGGATATTAATATTGAACGTGTTCCACCATGACTAAAAGTGAAGTCGATTCAAACAAGGGCTGTAAAATGGAAATTAAGTGACAAGGTGACATGGAGTGCGTCTTTACATTTCATTATCTGTCTGCATTGGTATATTTGCAGCTTCTGTGGTAGCAGCTGTTTTATTAATCTTTTAAAGTGCTTGATTTATCATAGGTAATGGTACTGGGCCCCTATAACTCCAGCGTTTCGGGCTGAGATCCTGCCCGGACTCAGTGTGGGTGTTCTCCTCGTCTTTGACCGGGTCTTTTTTCCGTGGTTAAGTTTTACGTTTGCGCTCAGTGTACATCGAGATATTTCGCACATTTTGATCTTTATATGCTTCTTTGGATTCATTGTGATGCATACATATTTAAATATGTTATGTTCCTTGTTTAGAAACGTCTTCCAAATATATTCATAAGGAAATTAAAGACGTCATAGTATTGTGTCACAAATAACTTCAAAAATAACCCACTTAATGCGATGTTTTTAAATTAAACACTAGTATGATAGTTATAATAATGTTATAGTATTAATAGCATGAAATTATCTTTCTAAAAATCTGGAAAGTGCATTCTTTCCTTTGAAATATATCTTTAGAAGAAAGGGGTTTTCAGATAACTTGTAAACTATAAAATGTAGAGTAATTACAGTTTGGTATTCCAGATTAGCCTGTAGAGATTAAATAGATATTTTAAACACTGAATTCTAAGATATGTAATCATAATTTAAAATACTTGAAGACATATTACAACTCCACTGTCTATATTTCTAAATAATTTCTATATTCAGTCATTTGAATCTGTTTGTAAATTAAACAGAAATATCAGCGAATGACAGCAGTAACAGATGCACAGTAACACTAGGGAATCATCTCTGGAAATTGTATGAACATGGTTACTACTCGCTCATGCACATTTTAATTATTTAAATCTCTTAATCGCCACTGTTTGGAAAGACATTTTATATCTTCAGGAATTTTTTTTGAAAGTTTTGGATTTTTGTGTAAATGCTTTATCTTCTGCATTACAAATCAGTATTTATTAATTACTTTGCATGTTTTTTTATTGTCTGTCTTTTGTTTTTAAATTTCCAGTTCAGCATAAGCAGACGGTAAACAGGATGCGTCAGTAAAAACCTTGTTAACAAATGTGAGAAAATTGTGTTGCTTATTTGGTTTGCAGAAGTCCTCTGGATATAGGCATTTGTTCACATCAGATCCACTTCAAGAGGATGTGCGAGGAATACAGGACATTCACTCTTCAAATATTACATTTGAAGGTGGGGTGCATTGATAAGGCTTATCATTTGAAATTGCAGAAGTGCGGACAGATGTTCAGCCACACTGGTTTCTGACAGGAATCTCACTTAGTGGGGGCATATGGGTGTTTTAGGCTGCGTGGAGCAGGGGTGGCAGGCCTGTTTTCTATTGGTATTCCCCCAGTACTGGATCTTGAAACCAGGGTCTGCAGCTGTCTCATTTAAACACGTTTGACTGCCAAAATATTTTTCTGTCAGTCCTGGCGTTAAAGAACCGTAGCAGAAATTGGAACCTGTGCTTTTCTGAAGGCTGTTTTATCAGAATTCCACCTGTAGTGAAACGGGAAGGAGGCAAACCAATCACATTCATTTCATGCCTCATGGAAAAAAGCTGTCGATTCAGTCTCGTTCCCTTCCAGCACAGTACATTATCAGTTTGTGTACTGTTTAAACCATGCACAGCATTTTCCACTGATTACTGTGATGATCGAGTATTTTCTGAGCTGGATTCTGCCATGATAACATTGTTGCTGCAAACCGTTTCCCACCTGAGGTGAAATCTCTCGGGCTCCTGCGGTTTCATTGCAGAACAGCATTTGACTCATAATTTTGACTTTGTTTTCTCTTGTTGTGATGTCATAATGACAGCCTGTCCTTCTTCCCTAACTGTGACGTTCAGAACGGTTTAGAAAATTAAACCATTCAGGGCCAGTAGACACAGCTGATGAAAAAGGCCTTATAAGAGAGACAGCAGTGAGATGCTCTGAACTGAAACATATTTTAATAGAAATTATGAAAATGGAAAGAAAAATGTCATCCCAAATCATAGGGTTTAACGACTTAAGTTTTCAGAATTGAGATTTCATGGCTATTGTTCTTTTGTGTTTTCTCTTGAATCCCTTTCACACAACTTGACACTTTGATATTACATGCATAACGCTTATTTGGATAAAGGACTTAAGTTCCTAAGAGGCAAGGAGTTTAGTTATCACATAAGCATGTGAAATATGCTGCAGGGCTGTAACCTGTTTACTGTCTGTAGATGCAACCTTGTTTGTTCTAAGTGGATGAGTAAATACAGAAGGGTAAATGTAAAAGGACATGCAGAGATTAAGAAATGTATATAGAAACAGGCAGAGCAGCCTCCGTATTGGACATTGGGGGAGGGATCCCACCTCTGTGGGACGTTCCGGGAGTCTCCCGCAAACTGACAGCAGCTCCCCGACACCCTCGAGTGATGCACGATGTCTCGGGAATCTGTCATTCCGCTATTCAGCGGCAGCAAAATTACCAAGCTGGATGTATTATCCCTGAACCCTACTCCATCCTTTTGGGAAATTTTTACTGCCGGCACCCAAACACCCTGTTCTCCATCCAGCACTAGGTTTGGGCGGTGTCTATTGTGAAATACTGTCATACCGTCATTATACGTTATATCGCGGTATAGAGTGTTTTAAAAAGCTATTCTAGTATTTCCTGATAAATTTTGCTGACCGGGGAATGGGGGGTGGGGGGCTCCCTGAATTCAGTTTGCCAAAGGTGGATGTCTGTGTTAACATACTTTGTGTAACAATGATTACCAAAGCAGACATTCTAATTGTTCACATCTAGCTTTGCGCTTGTATGGTGTGGCTGAACGTATGCATGTGCAGTCAGGTGCACAGACGCCGTTAACCTTGCACACTCGCTGCCCCCACACCTGGCTGACGGCGGTGGCATTTAGCAGCATCAGCAGGTAGCCCTGATCCCAACCAGCCGGTGCGTCAGTGCATCACGCCTGGCTGCCTCTCAGGTTCAGAAAGTATGAATGTGTGGTCATCACCTGGTGACAGTAAGACATTTCGTACCCTGACCAGCATTATTTGGATTTTATTAGCACTATATAAAAATCTGTATCGCGTGTGCGTAAGCATTACATTTTATTTATTTCAAAGCTGTTTATATTCAGAGCAGCAAGCATTTTTTAGATAGTCCTTGGACCAATTGGGGGTGCCATGCTCAGGGGTGACATCAATCCGCCAACCTTGGGATTCGAACCTGTGACCTTCTGGTTACAGGCATAGAGCCCCAATGCAGCACACACAGGCCACTGTTTATTTTTTTTTTGGTCTGTGTCTCTCAGCATATTGATGTACCCTTAAATGTCATGCTTGGGGTACATTGGGTCAGTTTGATGGTTACCAGCCTTAGTCTCACACAGCATGCAGGTAACATCGTATATCATTTTGGGGCCCCCAACCCAGACCAATCCAGGTATTTTTTGGGTTCCTGTTACTCAGGGGCCCTTGGAATCCTTGTCTTGGGCTTCCAAGCTCTGAAAGACAGAGCAGACCAGCCCTCATTTTTGTGATCTTCTCTCTGGTGGGGGGGTGGGGGGGCATCTTCCCATCATTGCTCCTCTGTGACTGTTCAAATCCAGAGTTTATCTGCAGGATCTGGGGGGGGGGCGAGTCAGCGGTGTCACAGATTGGTCAGCTGCATTATCTGGAGCCAGCTGCTGAGGTCATTGCGGGGGGGGTGGGGAAGCACGGGCATGGCCCCCGCAAGTGGCGCATGGGGTATGGGCCGGATGCCAGGGTGGGGAACTTGGGCGCGGGGGCAGGAAACCCCGCCTGCACTGGCAGTTTGAAGCGATCGACCTCAGCAGCTCCGGGTTGCTGGCGGAGGTGAGGGGGAGGGAAGTGGCGGATCTCCCTTTGGCAGCCTCACCGGATGTGGGGGGGCGGGGTCACGCCCCGGGGGGGCAGGCCCAGGCTGGATGTGTCAGCTGTGTAGGCAAGCAAGAGGCCGGGGGGGCGGGGCCTCTGTTTTCTGTTAAAGTGACAGCCCCGTGATACAGCAGCCAGTCAGACGTGCCTGGATGGGCGTGATCCCACTCAGCCTTGGCTGCTCCGGTCAAGCCGCCACCCTTCAGCCAGCGTCCGCTCATCTCCGTCAACCATACCCTGACCACGACATGAAAAAGCTCATTATATTGAGAATTCTTAAGTCCTATTCTCAAAAAAAGAGATAATTAGATTAGTAAAAGCCCATAATTAGAAAGGTGCTCTTCTGCTGACACACTGACAGTGGAATGTAGTTTGAAATTTCATGGCTGCTAGAACCTTTGGAGAAATTCTGTGTGAGTGACGATTTAAATAAAATTTCACCCATTAACCCAAACAAAATGTTTCAAATGAGAAATCCACAGGGTCATAACATGTATTTGTATTTCATGCTTTATATTTTCATGATGCTGTTAGACTTTAATTTGTAGACTAATACATTTCATTTAAGTTTTGATTAGTTGGAATAATTAGTCGCAAGACACAGACCATGATTTAACTGATGGCTATGCCTACATTTAAAGTAGCAATTAGGTGTCAGTCACAGGCACCATTGATTATATCGAATAGCTTCACATCACACTTTTCAGTCAGAAAAATGTCTGCAGGGCTGCCAACTCTCACGCATCTGGCGTGACCCTCACGCTTTCAGACTCACACTCACGCTTTCAGACTCACACTCACACTTTCAGACTCACACTCACGCAAGACATCTTATAGCAAATCTATATTATTCCATTATAAACCTAAAATTAGCTACATCAAAAGCGCTGGAATAGTTTGCAAACCCTACAGGCTACAAGTAATGAAACTGTTATGCACATGTAAATGCGTGTGCGCAGACTTGACTGAAAATCTCACTGCTTAAAAGATGAGGCTAAGAATTACAGCAAAATGAGAATTTGTAGGGTATCCCCGGTCCTTCTGTGCTAACATGGTGATCTACACAGCAGCAGCAGCAGCAGCTGATGCCAGCCAGCTGTCCTTAAATGAGGATGCTTTTCCGCTGCCACCAAGAACCGAGCCTTACCCGAGGTGTACCATGAACCGCCGCTTTTCCGCTGCCACCAAGAACCGAGCCTTACCCGAGGTGAACCATGAACCGGCGCTTTTCCGCTGCCACCAAGAACCGAGCCTTACCCGAGGTGAACCATGAACCGGCGCTTTTCCGCTGCCACCAAGAACCGAGCCTTACCCGAGGTGAACCATGAACCGGGGCTTTTCCGTTGTAAATTAACCGAACTTGCGCAGACACGAAAGCGTGACCAGACCGAGCTGGTTGAATCACCATCATCTGACTGGTTCGAAATACATGGAGATCCCGGTGATCTGCGTCGATATGTATGGATTATCTGAAGGAAAAAAGGAATATTCTACGCATTATTCATTATTAGCAGTATTGATGCATTCCCGATAACTTAGAACTTGAAAATTTCCAACCTCCTACTTAACGCACTATAGATCAGCTGAACAGAATGGATTTGTAATGCAAATTTATGCAAGCAAATGCTAATTTGCTAGCGTTTGATGCTAACATAAGATAGAGGAATTTAGCAGTAAATCATGATGTACAGGGTGTGAACAGTAAATAAGCGTCTCTTCGGTTTGACGTCGCTATCGCTCTCGACACCTGACAGCGCCTGAGCTGACCCTTCTGCAGTGGAAAACCGAAGCGAGCTGGAACCGCGCTGTAATTAGGTCTCTTCGCGGCACAGCTCGGGTGCTGGTCGGTTCCTGTATGCCAGCGCCAAATGAAGTAAAACAAAGTGATAGCGTGGTAGCTCAGTGGGCCAGACTGTTACCTCACATTTCTGGGGGTTTCAATTCTGCCTCTTCTGCATGTGTGGAGTATGGTTATGAGATGGCTGTGTGTATGTGCCCTGTGATTGACTGATAGCCAATCCAGGGTGTATTCAAGCCTCGACCCCTATCGCTGCCTGGGATTGGCTCCAGACACCCACACCCGTGATAAGCAGTTATAAGATTTATGGATAGAAATCAGTTTGGTGACACATTGCAATGTGTGATTCACCCCTGTGTTTGGGTTGCGCATCATTCATGGACTGCAAAGCTCAGGGTACCCCCCCCCCAAGCAGGACAGCTCAATGTAGCCTGGACGCCATCCTCCGTCTACGCAGGGCTCACACACTCCACACTGCATCAGCCCCACAATTTATAGTGAAATAACCCATCAGTGGGAGAAGTTTGTAACATGCTACTTGATGAAAAACAAACATCTGTCTTTGTAGGAATTTATGGACACCTCATGTGTCAGTCTGAGACCAAGTGTCTTTCTTATGTTTTATGTGAAATCTCTGATGAAATAGAGACTTTGGTATACAAGACTTCACAACATAAAACCACTCTTTCAAATATAAAAAAAAGAAAAAAAACAGTCCTACAAATAACGGCATACAACCACCTAAAAGTGTGGGTCTGCAGCTCGAGGTCGGCCTTTTGGCTTTGATGTGTGACTCACTTTCTCCTTGGGAATAATTAGGAAACACGAGTCTGTCAAAGGACGAGACTCATGGCCGCGATCACTGGCTCCCTTCTGTACACGGCACTCTGTAGTCTGCTGGCAAGCCACAGAGCTGCGTTGCTCATAACTATATTCAGGGGCAAAATAAAGTAAAATAAAAATATACATGGGAGGTGCGTGGTTCCGTGCGTGGTTCCGTGCGTGGCTGAGTCAGTCGCACAGTGTGAGTAACAGAGTATGCGATTTCAACTGCGGCCATAGTCTGATCCAGATTTAAGTGGGTATCGCAAAGAAATCAAGGCAAGGTATTGCCTCTTTAAATAAGAAGTGAAACATAGCACTTTTTCCAGGTTAAAAGTGTAAAGAAAGCCCTTAATTGTGAAAATATTACTTTAAGTACTGCTGTAGTGTGGTTATCGTAGCAAGCAGTCATATCTGCCGTCCTTAATAAAAACAAAGAAGTATCCATCCATCCATCCATCCATCCTCTGTACTGGCTTGTCCTGTCGAGGGTCACAGGGTTCCAGGGCGCAAGGCAGGGAAAATCAAATAAAAAAAGTCAACAATATAAATCATAATAATAATGGTGATTGAAACCAAAGTTGTTATCCTCTTCTCCCCTCGTAAAGGGAGTACCATTCTGTCTTACTGGTTTACTGTGTTCGTGGTATAAAATACTTCTCACATAACTGGAAATTCCAGTACCAGAGTCATTCATTGTTGAAAGTCTTTAAATGCTGTTAATTGCATTAAAATAATAGGACTAACAGGCAGCTGCAACTATGCATGAAAATATGAAAAGACTTTGTTTGTAAATTTATATTTGTGTGTGTCACTCTGTATGTGGACATTAGATGCCTGTGTGTGTGTTTGCCTACAGTCTGCCAAGACAAAGGCACAGTGAGGGGGGCAGTTGACTGGAGAATAGTGAATCCATTCCAGGATCCGGTTTTAGTGTGAGCGACTGGCTTCAATGTACCAGACACATCCCCCATTTAGAGATGCCTGCCGCTCCTCAGTCAAGCAGGCAGGGGGAGTTTCCACTGTTAGGACCTACGGCGTGTATGACTTCTCCTTCCTTTTTTCTGAATGAGTGTCCTCTCACTAACCTCAATTCAGAAGTAAAGGCCACTGCCCTGCTCAGGGATAGGCTGACGGCAGACGGCTCAGCCCCGTGGCGGCTCTCTATAAGAGCACGTCGGGCAGGGTGTACGGCGAGAGCGACTCTGGCAATGTACGGTAACGGCGGATGGCTCGGGAAGATCAGGCAGACGCCCGGGAGACGTTGGCAGGGCAGAGCGGGTGCCGTCCCTTTAAAGAGTGACTAATCTCTAAAGAATGCGGCTGGAAGGAGAGACCCGAGCAGGAACTTGCTGATTTTTTTTTTTTTTTTGTCGGTATGTTTGTTATTTCACAGCACAGGAATGAGTGGCTGACATGCGCTGCAGCCGTTCCCTCGTGGGTCTCTCTGGCGAGAGGCTCAGCCGTGGGGGAGACCGGCTCGCACATCCCAGCCACCGAGAGGCACTCCAGGAAATGCTTCCTTCACCAAGGACTGAGTGAGTACAGAGAACGTGCTTGGCCGCTAATGGGTATCACGTGTCGCGTGCTTGGGTCACCGGATCACATGCATGTTCTAGGTAGCTGCGGCATGGGCTTGAGAACTGAGGCACGGGAGGGTAGAAAGGCAGGAGGGTTTGTGGCGAGCTGAGAAAGACGAGGGAGATTCGAGGGAACGAGTGAGGGGGCTGGTTGTCATTCGCAAGTGGTGTGTTTTCCACTCTTGAGGACAGGAAGTCATGTCCTCTGCGAAAATTCTGATTCATTTTTAGGTTCCAGCAGTGGAGCAGATAAGGCACATCTAGGTGAGCGCGAACCTGATAACTTACCTGACTTAAAATCACCGTAAGGAGCAGTCTTGTGTTGCCACAACCGACTCTGCGGGACAGCCCACTGCCTACAGGGTGGCGGAGTGCATGCTACCCCTGTACAGCCTGGCTCCTTATGAATGAACTGCTAGGGGGCTTGCTCCTATTGGTCAGTGACTTGGCTAATCAGAGGATGCTCTCCACAGCTGGTCACTCGGCCTTCGGCTTTTGTCAGGCTGGCGCAATTAAGCATGCGTCTCGTCTGTGGTGGCCACAGCGGTCAGAGAGTGGCACCAAGCACGGAGACAGGGGCATGAGGGTGGAAGTGCAACAGCCAGCAAGTGAATACGGGGATTTCAGCAGAAGATATATCGGCTGCTAAATGAAATATTTAGTTATACTGTTCAAAAGGCTCGTCGCTTGCTTATGTCAGTTAAAGGCAATGTTGTATACAATGCTGGTTTAAAATGATGTTCTAGAAACCAAAAGATTTACAAAAGTGATGAACTCTAATCTATATGATCGTAAGGATATAGCATAGTGACAGTGGGCGTCCTTTTTACGGCCGGAAACACCGAACACTCCTTCCACCCCCACGAAATACAAGTTTACGAGCTTCGCATAGTTTCGTGAGGGATTCAGGAAGCAGGTACATCACGGTCACATGTCAGCTACCTGGGAGCTTCGGGCGTGGGCTGGGGAGGCGGTAGGAGCCCAGCCCTATGAACTCACAGGAATGTGCTGCTAATAGGGCACGCCACGTGCTGCCCAGTCTTGGGAAGGTGTGGCCCCTCCCACTCCTTTTTCTGTTCAACGGCCGCTCCCACAGCTCCACCCCAGACTGGTCACGTATTCCTCCCCCCCACCCCGGCCCTCAGCCAGCACTCTCGAAGAGCAAAGAGAGCAGGACAAGGGAAGCAAAATGGTGACGCGTGTGCAATTACTACAGGAATCGTTTCGCGGTTTGCTGCTCTGCTTCCTGCCGGGTATATCTGTTCTCCTTTTCCTTTCCTCAACACACATATTGTCTCTTCTTGGGGGGATTTTTAAGTGTCTGAGAAATGCTTCAAACAAAACTATTCTTAGCAAAACACATCAAGCTGGATGGGGGGAGGGGACGATGTAGAAGCCACGGAATAAACCGGAGTCGTAACCTCCTTGAACTGAATTGGGGGTACAGCGAACATTACAGTATTGTCCGTCACTTGTCATCTTGCGGTCGGCAAGGTGAAAGGTAGAGGAAATACATGTGCTGCAGCCCAGATGTAGGTACGGCTTTCTGGCTGAAGCAGCTCGCAGTGGCGCCGTGGCATGTCCGGTCCCTGAAGCGGGCGAATGCGTGTGATGACAGGTCCGGGTTCGCCGGCATGGATGGTTCCCTAGCTCACTGGGCCGGGATCCTTTAGTGCGACTTCTGGGAGTGGCGCAGGCGGGACCCACACGGATCCTGCGCCAGAAACCTCACACATACCTCGATTCAAAGAGTTATGGGGCTGATAAATAGATTTTGAAGCCGTCAAGCAGACTCTGCAGGTCCGTCTCCGGGTGATCGTTACGCATATGCGGGAGTAGGCAGCCTGCACCATGTCTATATATGGGCATCCCTTCCTCACCTGCACCCACTGCGTCCTATGTACCAAATTTGCAAGCAGGAGGGCGGTCACACTTTGTCATACTCCATTCAGTGCCTGGACGATATAAGCCTCAGTGTGTGCTCAGTGTCTAACCCGTTTCCAAACAGGTCACCAGAGTAACCACAGTAGTAACTGTCTAGCAGAAAATGTTTGGGGGGGGGGGTTGGGAGGCAGGATATCAATCCATCAAGCATTCAAACTAACCAAGTAATGAGAGCATAAACGACTCCCTATTAGTCTTCATCATGAATGCTTCATGTACTTAATACAGTATCAGATGTATTTCAGAAGTCACTTTGAATTCAGTTTTTTAATGAATATTTATGATTTCGCCTGAACGCAGTCAATCCAGCTGCTTCCTGCTCTGGCGGTGGTGCGGTTGGGACATCAGAGCAGGTGGAGCACACCTGTTTATCCTGCTCGCGTGTGACGTGAGAACGTGAGAATGGAACAGGGCGTCGGGGAAAAGGCGGGAAGACACCCAGGCGGCTGCCGTGTGATACGGATCAGTGCCCGGCAATGCTGGATTTATATCAAATATATAATAGCCGCATGATCGTGGGCAGCCCTGCATTTACACACAAACCAGCCGGTGTGTCGACAAAAAGAGATACAATAGCATAAAGCTGGAGCAAACACTGGTGTGAATGATTGCAGCAATAATTCACAGATTAACTTTGCCTATTTAACCCAAAATTTGATTGGGATTATTTCAAAGAAAAGAACACACAAGAACGTTTAAGGATGCTGTAAATTATGACCATAGTCACAGACATGGGTAACTTTTGTGCTACATGACCATTTCCGTCCAATTTAAAAGGCCAGTTCATATAAAGAGAAGTGTAACCGACTGTTGATAAAACTGATGATTCATGACGACTTTTAAAGGCACGGTGGCTGCTAGGAACTACCGTGTTTTTATGTTTCATTAAAGAAATGAATGTGAAACACATTACAGGATATTGTAAATTTGCGGGTGGCGCGTCAATTATGGCATGTCCTCATGCTTCACATATTTCCTTAATAATCTGAAGAATGTTTAATCTGATATGCATAATGGTATAGCCTGTACTATAAGTGTGAAATCTTTTTAAATGAACAATATAATGGAGATCATTTTCCACAAATTGCAGGAAACAACTTAAACAGCTCAGTGATTCATTATACAAAGTTAAAAGCATGTGACCAGCCAGTAATAGATATATGCATTTTGGACTTTAATAACTGTTGCTTTTACTAAAGCGTCAATAACTTAAAATGGGGGCTTTATACTGCTGAAGTGTGCTATAGGAAATGGGGCAAAATATTTGGTTGATGTAACCGAAAGTCAGCACTTTGTACCTTTTGTTCTTCATTTTGTGTTGCCTGAGTATCAATCGTTTTAAAAATTAAATGGCCAGAATTTCCCGCGCTGCCTTGCACGCGTTGACTCCACCCCAGCAAGTCTCAAAACCTCTCAGAAAGCAGATGTGGTTGTGACTCATTCACCTCGGAACCTGCAGTGAGGAAATCTGTGTCAATCGAAATGTGCTACACTCAGGTAGCTAAAGTGCCAGCAGGACAGTAGCTAAGCATGCATGGAATGAGCAGGTATTACGGAAGCAAAGAAAGGCAAGAGGACGAAATAACACAAGCAAGCAGAGCCCAGCACAGGAGTGTGACTTTATACACTGATGCTAGCATCACCTACGTAAAACGATATTCCTTGTGATAGAAGAGTGGTGTGAATCCGGCTGTTTTCCACCTCAGACATTCTTTGGGGGGGGGGGGGGGTCAAAGGGCTAAAGATTGCCACACTTCTGAGCATAACCTCAGGAAAACATGGAAAAAGTGCAGATAAGATTGCCAGTCAGAAGGTCAGTCCGACGACTGTATCGCCAGCTCCAAGCTTATTCAGCAATCTCACTCAGGGGCTCTTTGAACACTCACTTTTATTTTATTTTCCAGTGATGGTTACTTTTTGGTCCCAAGGCCATTGTGTGAACCCTACCCCCCTTAGAAACACACACATACTTATGGATCATGGTAGCATACCTGCAGGCCTTGGAGCCTAATTAACAGTATTCTGTAAAGAGACGGACACAGATCCACCTCAGCCTCGACCAGCCAGCTCCATTAGGCTGGGTTCCTGACATTCCTGAGGAAACGACACTTATAGACATTTTTTCCCTTCATTAATTATGTTATGGCACAAAAGAGACCATATGGCACACAGTCGCAGTGAAGATGTCTGGAATGAGTGTTGGGTATCCTATACCTGGCCCAAGATGTCAGATGTCAAAGACGACAACCGTAGTTACAGTTTACTGTACCATTTGTATTAGTGCCTCAGTTATCATTGTCATTCTGGATTCTAAGACAAAATAAAAACTGTCAACCATATTTTTGGCAAACTTATAAGTAATTTAATATCTTCCAGCCGTAGATCCCTACGGATGCTTATGGTGCAGCGGAAATCAGCTAGTTACTTGCAGAATTCAGAAGGTAAGTCTCCTCTCCCGGCATGCTCATTTTACATTCACAGCATTTAGCAGACGCTTTTATTCAGAGCGCCTTCCATTTTCTAAATTCTGGGACAGTCTCCCTGGAGCAAGTTGGGGTTAAGAGTCTTGCTCAGGGACCCAAGGACGGTAGTGCCAGAGGTGGGACTTGAACCCATGACTTCTGGGTCTAGAAGCATCCTAACCACCAGACCACCAAGATCCACCATCATTTAGTGCCTCCGTTCACAGCCGTACATCCAGGATGCTTCCAAGTCCACAAACCCATGTGGTTTCCTTATGGGGCTCAGCTCTGTGCCGCTTCCACCCCTGCGGTCACAGGACAATTACGACTCGAATGTTAGAGTCCTCGTGCCATTTGGGGTCTGTGCACAGGGATCTCAATTGCGATCTGCAAAGCATACGACCCCTGAGACAGCTACAGGCTGGGCCAGTCACACTGTGCCATTCCAGGTCTCATCCTGAGCAATGATTTCCCATCACCCAACAACAGTTCAGTCTCACTATGAACACTCACTCCAGCTTTGGTCCTTAAATGAATACCCAAGTTGGAAATGAAAAGCAGCCTCACAGTATATAACACAGTTCTTTACGACTCTTTACGACACAGTTTGAGTGCTATAATCACAGCTATGAAAGCTCCTGTTAAAATCGGTGGGAAAGAATGGGTTGCATACTATGATATGCATACAATGCTAGTCTCAGCGATCCCCAAAGCTCTTAAAGTACACAAAGTCTGTGGAGAGCACAACAATCCATCCATGAAAAACCGTTCAAATATTGTGCCCTGTATTAAAAGATGACAGTCTAAATAGACCAAGTCAATACTGAGCAGAGTATTCTGTGAAATAACATTTAATGGCTGTCATCCGTTCAGCTATGTGGCTGTAATTGCCTGCATGATGCCCCTGAGTGTGGCGTGGTTGTGAATGGGACCACGCAGCCATCTGCACATGGAAAGTCTGTTAGCTAATGGAAAAGAATGACAAAAATCTGCAAGGGCAAACTGCCTTCGTATAAACATCAGAAGATTGGTGTTTCCTCCCATGGTGTGGCTCAGCGGGTGCGTGGAGCCGTCACCGTGGTGGCCTCGTCTTTTCCAGGACTTTCACCGGACACCGCCTTCTCCCTGGTTCATCTCAAGGCAAGGCGGATGAAGGCACAGACCTGCAGTGTGTTCATGAGGTGCTCAGTAGTCAGTGTAGATCCTGTACTGCAGTCAGTAGCTACATCTGGCTACTGGGTCTCTGATGACATGGCTTCTCTTCCTGTTGACATGCTCCCTCAGACTGGGTGGTATGTTATCACAGTGTAAGCTTCATCCTGTGGCTTAATAGTACGCCACTCTCCTTTTTTTCTCTTTTTTCTTTTTCTTTGGCGTGAACGGCAGAAGTTCCGTTTCTTGTGACTCCTTCATTGCCACTCAGAATTTTTTTGTGCGTGTTGAAACAGCGCAGAATGCCGACGCTTGGAGAATGACGGGGAAAAACAATGGAAGCAGACGCCAGAATGTAAGAGTGCAAAATGACGTTTGACTGTTGAAATAACGGTACCGGCAAGCGTCAGAACAAAAGACATTGTTTCCATGTGGATTTTGATGGGAGGCAACTCTGAGGCTCTGAATGCCGGTGACAGTGCATCTGAAAAGTGGAATGCCACGTTCTGAATGCCATGGACCCATTATGAGGAATGTCTGTCTGTTCTGTACCACAGGCTATTGACAGCACTATGGGACAAGTGTAGACATTATATGTTTGAGTAAAAATACATGCAGTCACATTGGCTGCCTCATGTTAGGGGAGCTCAAGAGGAAGCCTGCGTTGTACCCATTTGAAATCATGCTACAGAATCACACCATGACTTGTTATCTATCACCCTGCCATCAGATAGCTAGTGGTCGGGGGCTATTGTCTGATAGTTCGCTCATAATTTGGAAAATTAAAAACGCAGCTGTCAAAAAAAGAGACAAAAGAATGATATTAGTATGCTGGGGAACTGTCACTTTGGGGATTTTCCTTTCACGTTTCCAGCGCCGTAGCTGCAGTGGCCTTACAGAGCCCATAGGTACGGCCTTGACTTGAACCTGGCATACAATGTAGATCTCTGTGTTTCTCAAGCTACAGCTACATTGTCTGCTGGGTTTCAGGCTGGTCAGAAAAGCAACCTTAGACCCCCTGCCCCCAGGTAAGTTCCTTTGGTAAAATCCCAAAGAACAAAAGAATAAATGTTTCCACACTGAATAAAATTGTTTCCATGCAGAATATTTTACCAGTACCTTTTGACATTTTGACAATGAAGTGATGAAGCAGCTGCCTGAAAATGAGAAAATGAGCATAAAAACTCAAAATAGCACGTTTACAAACCAGGTTTAACATGGAAGCTTTGAAATCACTGTGACTCAATAAAACGTTATCTGTAATATTGCAATGTCCGATGTCCATTCATTGGTATGTGTGTGTTAAGGGCCAATCATGCACAGCGAACTCACAGAAGGAGCATCGTCACTAATATTCATCCATCCATCCTCCAACTGCTTATGTGGTCGCGGGATTATTAATACTCAGAATTCCCAAAGTAATTACAACTCCGTGGTGAATTCTGGATGCCCATAATGTGCTGCCTCACTTGGACAAAAGCTGAGAAATAAATTTCAGTAAATTAATTCTGTATCTTTGGAGGACCAAAAGACCAAAGAACATTCCGCTTAACCCCGACGTCCATGTCCAGGTAAACCCTATTGCCTGAATGTAGGTATTGTTCATGAATCGGTGTAATCAGAGTCAATCCCAAGTGACTCTGCTTGTTCTGTATTGGTTTCTTTGGAAGATTAAGAGAAAATTGCACTGTACCTACAATAGAAACTCTAAGCCCATTGGTGCAATTATCTAAATTGCACAAGTAAATTACCGACACACTATTACGCTTCATTATTTAAATTCTGAAAAAAAACTGAAATTAATATCAAATAAATAGGAAAAGGGAAGAGGAGAAGTGTGCTCTGTTATGACAGACACTGGACATTCTCTCTGCCCCAGTGATGGACGTTCTCACAATTCCTCTATGTAATAGTAGGAGGTTTGAGCCCCACCAACGGTATGTCAATACCGTGGGACCAGAAAGAATTACAAATGGGAAAATGGGTTAGCCAGCCTGTGATTGACATCTACCATGACTTTTCTTGCCACACTTCTTGTGTCACAAATCAATAGCTGTCAGACAAGCAGAGCGATGCCGAAATGAGCATCACATGCGAGCTGGGATTACATGCTGCAGCTACATTAAGTATATCCGGACAGGATGATATACTGGCCATTAAAACTCCACATTCCCATGGGCCTTTAGGGGTTGTTCCACCTGATGAGTATTGATGGAGGTGTTAAATAGACATTATTAGACCCTCAACCCCACTGCACACCAAAAGATGGACACCGGTCACACTGACCTCAGTCCATGCTGACATTATGAGGAGGTATGCAGCTTTCCAAAACTGCCCAGGGCACGGATTCATATACATGAATGTTGACCCATTTTGTATCATTTGTAGGATATGACTGATACGGCTTGATGCAAGCTCTAATCAATGAAAGTGCAAAACAGACACACCTTAAGGATTATTTCTGAAATGCAATAAAAGTGCTATATGCAATACTGAATGAACTAGTCACCCTTACTAAAAGAGTGTGATGTTTTTGATTAAAACCTTTGAATTGGTCTCGTGCTTCAGTCAATAGTTGTCCTGCAATGATAATATAGTACACATGCAAAACAGACATGTCATAAACATGAGATAAATGTGGCCATTCTTTCTGAAGGTCACTCGAGGTCATCCTCCGATTTATGAGGCACTGCTGGATAAGT
>JAODKC010000038.1:15922374-15948013 GCA_026777985.1 Mormyrops attenuatus
CTTTGGACAGATGAAGCCAAGATCAACCTGTATCAGAATGATGGGGAAAAAAAGGATGAAGGAGGGCTGGAACAGCTATGGTCAGTTTCACTCTAATTATAGGTCAGATGTTTGCAGCGGTGCTGGCAAGCTGGCCAAATATTTACCCATCTTTTTTTTCCCATTCGGTGATCGCATGCTAACATACCTGGAAACAGTTTTCTGTAATTCTGGCTATTGACTGTGGATAGTGTCGCCTCCTGACTACAGACACAATACAAGGCAGGATTTCTCTAAGAGCCTGGAGACACTGGAGACACTGGAGTACGCAAACACCCGAAAAGCCGAGTCCACTCAGATCCATGGCGAACACCTTTGTCCAGTCTTAAGTCACGCCTCAACAGTAGTGGGATTTCGACACGACAGAGTAATCGCTTGCTGAAAAGGCGCACGTCAGTTCAGTCCCAGTGACATCAGGGACCTCACACTGTCTATGTTGCCAAAGTGACTCCTTTCAAAACAGGACCGAAGTGTGCTTTCACACCGGGCACATCGCGTACACATACACACACAGAGAGTGACACACCAGACACTGGCATCACATTTTCCACAAGCACTGTCCACCAGTTCAGGTGGAAAATGTTATTGTACCCAGTTATGAATTCAGTGGTTAACACTAAGAACATCTCCATATTTGTCATCCATAAAAGTATGTATATCACCCGACAAAGGCCCAATCTATACAGTTCCGTCAAAAGACAAACATTTAATTCATTTAAAGTCCACTTTACAAGGGAGATTGTTTCTACATATATCTGTAATGTTAAGATACTGATCCTAACATGTGAATGACCACTGAGAACTGTCTATATGACTGGCACTGGACTATAAATTTTGAGCAATGAGACCAAATAGCTGTAAATATGAATAACATGATGATGTCAACAGTTCCACTTTCTGCATTAAGTCTCAAACAAAACATGCTACGGAAAAGAGCAGGGTAGAATGACGTTGCCTTTCTTACATTGTTACCTAGTTACATTTATTTGCCAGGTGCTTTTGTCTAAAGCAGTGTTTCCCAATCCGGTACTAGGAAACCCACAGTCGGTCCTTGTTTTTGCTCCCCCCAAGCTCACTGCCAGAGAGTCCACATTTTTGCTCCCTACCAGCTCCCTACTGTGAGGAAAAATGTGGACTGTCTGTGGGTCCCCAAGGACCAGATTGGGAAAACTGGTCTATTGAGAAAGCAGGCTCAGAGAGTGCCTGGAGCAATTGTGGATTAAGGGCTTTGCTCAGGGGCTGAATGATATAACCACGCTGCTCAGTAAGGCATTTGAATCAGCAACCTTCTGATCACAGGGACCACACACCACCCCTTTGTATGTTCACTTCTCATTGGGGGTGTGGTATTAACTTAAGTTATTGCCATAGGTGCAGGTCAACAAATAAACCTGTTAAGTTTTCCATTTATCAGTAAGTTTAAGACCGAGAGACTGTAGGTGTTATTGTATGTGTTTGTAATATCCCTGACCAAATTAAAAAGACTGATAATGTGAGTGACTAAATTTTGGCATAACAACTCCTGTGTACTTAAAAAGCTAGAAAGATGGTGATTTAGACGACATATAACCCTGCATTCTGACTTTTAAGATTATTAACTTTGAATACAAATTACAATTAAAAGGCGTTTTGTTCGTGGGCAACTATCGGTATGCAGCAGAACGTTACTGCAATTAACATGAATTTGTATTTCACAAAAAAAACATCTCCAGCATTTTTAGAAGTACCTAAACGCCCCAATACATTTAATGCCCATGATTTAATGCCGTAAATGGGACGCTGTGAGTGACCCTTGCTGTTTTTTTACGAGGCAAGTTTATCTGCCGACAATTCAGAGAAGCGGGATACTACTGGAAAACCTCCCGCAGACCCCCGGCGCTGCACGGACATGGGGGCAGATAATTCCCCCCTTAAGTATGACCAAAAGAAAACATAAAGCGGAGGGGATCCTCTGACTCACGGTATATATGCGGCCACTAACCGGGAGAAAAGTTAGGCTATTCATCATTATTATGTAATTTTTCCAGGATAAAAATGACACTTAAATGTTCGCTGTTGATTCCCATAAGATTTAAAAAAAACTCGGGTTTTATTATTTGAAAACGATTAAAAAAATACTAAGAAATGCTAAATGTATCGCAACACTCTACCCATAGTATTTCTGCTTTTTAACCTATATAACTTATATATTAAAAAATAAATTGAAGTAATTTTTCACTTAGGTTACTGTGGCCGCATTTATACTGCGGTCCCACGTAAAGAGCCACTCGCAGTTGGTACGGGCTTAATTCGGGGAGTTATTTGTAGCATTGGTGTGGCTTATCTACTGGTAACTAATCCACACAACGATCAAACGCATTTCCAGAATATACCGACCCCATCGATGATTTTTTTCTCATATGGAGCTACCGATTCCGTGGATGTCATTATTCTACATCTTTATTCGAACCTCCAAATTATTGAATAATTAATGTCAGTGCCAAGGGGCGGAGTGGAAAAGGTTAACGCTGTCTGCAAATATTACAAAACTAAGAAGCTGAGAGTGTCTGTGTAGTTAGATGTAAGCGAGTGGCTTTTCATTTTCGATAACTAATTGGAAATTATTTATCATCAATTTAAAAAATAACCCTTTTGTTAAAGGGGTACTTCGTATGTGTGTCATACGTTTATCTTACTTGTTATTAGGTCTAAATCTAGGTAATAGTGCAGTTTCGTGGGAAGCTATACTAATAAAGTTATTTAAAAAAAAAAAATATATATATATATATATATAGGCTCCCACATGCGTTTGGGAGCGAGACCCCACACCCGGTACCGGCCGTGCGCTTTAACCCGTTTAGTCACACAGCCAACGCGCCGGTGACTCACGCACGCCTGTGTACTTACCAGCGGCGGAAACAGTGCATGTCTACATGGGGCGCGGAAGGGCAGCTCCCCCGGCGGGAAGTAGATCACCGTGCGGGCTCCCAAAAAGCATCAGCAGGGAGCCCGCAAACCCAGCCGCTGCGGTGCGGTGCGGTGCGGTGCGGTGATGACATGGCAGGTGAACACCGGCGTCTATATACAGATATTGCAGGGCTAACAACGGCTGTAACGATACTGTCAATTTAAGCGGCAGCGTAAGTATATATAAGGGTTTAAAACGCATAATGGATTTTTGGAGTACCGTAACCTGCTTATTGCACGGTTAGCACGCGTTTGGTTTACACGTTTGTACTTAAACACACTTAGTATAACTACTGTTTAGGCTCGGCCGGCGACACACCATGCAGTATTTCGTCTGTGAAGATTCTCCGTCATCCAGGTCATGATTATCCCAAAAAAAAGTTATTCAGTGGCAACTGGACTTGTTTAATTCCTTGAAAAGCGTGAAACGTTTTCAAGGAACTAAACAAGTCCAGTTGCCACTGAATAACTTTTTCGGGACATACAGTATTTCGTATTTCTAGGCGCACCCTGTATTTTTTTTTTCAGCAAAACTCTCTTAGGGGATCTCAAAAAGCGTTGCTTTTTAAAATACTGCCGAAATACCACAGTGTAATGTCTTTACTGTAAGAAGAATTAGATATCGCCCAAGCCTACTACTGTTAAACTTCCAAAGACCATAAGCCAGTCGTTCGTATTGAAATTGCAGGCTGCAAAGGTCAGTCCATGTATACAAACGTATAAGCCAAATGTGTAGTACATAGCTGCGTTATGAGTAAAACTACAAGCGCATAACACCAGTAAATTTTGGTATTTAATGACTGACCACAGGTCCTGGTCCTCAGCCTGAAGCACTCTTATTGTCTTGTGATTTGTAGCAATTTCTTTGCTTTTACAGTTTCCGTTAAGTGACGTTATAGTTACAATTAAACATTATAGTCGCGCATTGATTTACTACTGTGGTTCGCCTGGCCGGCGATACGTCTGCGGCTACAGAAAATGAATCAACAGCTTTCAGATTCGAGAATTCGACAGTTTCGTGGTATAAAACATATCAATAAACGCATTTTTGTAAGACTACCCATATACATAGTATATGAAGTATATACAGATGACAGAGAAAGAAATCATGTATCTCTTTCAGAGTAAATATTTTAAATGAAAGGAAGTAAGACATGACTCACAGAAATCAAAACTCTTTTAATGATATAAAATAAACGCGAGCTTAGTCACGACAACAGTTTACAGGGAGTAAAACTGTCATGAATGTCTACGTCGCAGCAGTGACGTCTGCTGCCATCTGCCGGTGACATCTACAATTTCAACCAGACTTCGAGGTGGCTTGGCGCTTATTGATGCCGTTTCCCCAGTTGCGCGCCTCTCGCTCACTAAAATTGACCACCTCTACATTTGCGTGTTGTAGGTACTCTCAGGTAACATTTCACCTGAGGGGACACAAATACTAAGTAGTAACTCAGTTACTCAGCTACTTAAAATGAAAGATGATTCATTAATTATGAACAAACACGCCATCCGTGTTTCGCTTGTGCTATTCATGACTTAATTGTTCCTTCAGTAGTTCATGAAGGTTTACAAAATTAACAGATATAGTAAAAAAAATATAGTACTCTCTTGAGATAAAAGTGGCAATTCATTAATGATGAAAAAACATGAGATCAGTTTGGAACTAAGACTTAGATTGTGGTTTACTAATGCATTAGTAATAGCATATAATACTATATTATTTGTGTCCCCTCAAGTAAAGTGTTAATACTCTTATATAAAATGAGCCTGAGTTTCACTTATAAAATCTACACACAGAAATCTGTTTTCCAGTGTAAAATTATTGATTACCTCTAGTTCCCTAGGCAAACTTCACTGCCCAGTTTCACTTTGTCTAGGACCGTGCAACAAGTCACCACCTCCTCAGAAGATGGCGCTCTGGGGGCTTGTGTCATCTGTAACATTTACCAACCCTGCCTCCGTCATGAAAACGAATCAGCCATCTCACATTTAGTTGCTTATCTTTGTCCAAAATAAACTACAGTTTTTATCTATTTTTACATAGATATTTCCTTCGAAATGGTTTATCATTCAGCACATTAACGGTTTTAATGTCTATCACTTGAAAATGAACTTTTTTGTTGTTGGTAATATTAACATTCTGCTGCTTGAACCCTCGGTAAGTGCTTTGACTCAGCTGTGTTGCAGAGCGTGCTTTATAAAAATTAATGAATGCCCAGTAGGACAAAATGACATACAACAGTTTTAAGGATTTACTTTGAAATGTTTGACATTTTCAGCTATAAACATGTCTGAACTTAGTGGACAATCATTTTGTAATAAGTGAGTCACAACACTTGACATTCTGCAGAATTCCATTTTGGATGGATAAAATTTTTTGGTGTACAATTTAACTATAAGAAGTGCTGTCTGTCTATACAAGTCATTCCTACAACATATATGCAGTCCTCATGTGTGAACTCAGCTGTGAAAACAGAGTTGGCTGGCTACCTACCTACCACACCAGCACAAGAGTTTTAAGGAAAGGGCAAAGGACATAATCATCTTGCCATTTATCGGTCTTGGTGAAGTGTACCAAACTATGGGCATCACCGCCTGTACCGGCAGGTAGACAATTTATGGCAATATATCTTAACTCCATTAATACGTAGTGGATATAGTAAATATATTTTAATTCAATTATAAAGCAGCAAATAAAGACTAGTAATTTTTTGCATAGCCCAGCCGTTGCAAACTCTAAAAAGTAACTAAATATGAATTGCATATTTAGTGATCAGTCATCATCCACAGCACAAGTGTTAAGTTCGAAGTCAGGTTCAGGACTACTTACCCCCCCCCCCCCGACCTCAGGCCATCACAAAGCCACATAGTATCCACACGAGCACCAGCATTGTAATAAAGTTTCTGGTAAATTACTGATCAAGCAACAATAGGTATCCAAAAGCTACACCACCTGGTCCCGTAATACACATTCCATTTAATTTAAAGCAAAATATAACATTCTAATCAAGTTTAAATTGGCCTCACCACGATACACTATAATAAATGGAGTCACATCCATATTTTTTAACACCAGTTAATTTCCATTTCTCGGACACAATTTAGGAGAAAAACGTACAAAGTAACAAATGCTTTCTCGGTTAATCGATAGCTCAGCGGGGCAAAGGATTTGTCCCTGTGTCTGAAGGTCATGGGCTCAAAACCCATGACTGGCAGAGTGATCATAGCACCATTAGGCCCTTGAGGAAGGTATTTGCCCCCATTTGCTCCAGATATGCATGTACTGAATTGTGTATATTTAGCTAATGTATCGTGTTCATGGGCAAGAGGGACATCAGGTTGATTTAAAAGTTCAATCCTAGAGATGCTTGAGCAGGTTTCATAAAAAAGTTTTGTTCTTACCAGCAATGGCATCTTCACATTAGGAAAGAATTGAGCAAATCATTAAGGAAGACCAGCATTACGAGACCAACACCGGGGCACCACTTGTAGAAGGGAAGTTTTGATTAATATAAACATGAGGAACACGGTCAGCCAACATGGCTGCATCAGGAATTTTCAAACATTGACTCAGCCCAACATCACTCAGGCCAAAGAAAACTGCTAACGCTTCATCCTGGAAAACAACCAAAACTGGAAAGGCAAAATAAGAGCTACACTTGCACTTTGAACAGGTAGGCTTGTTAATTTCCCATCTAGGTAATTTTCTGAAATCAACAGTGGGAATGCCAGTCCTAAAGTTCGATGCTGCAGTTGAGTGATTGTGAAAGCAATCATCCTTGTTTTAAAACCGTAGTACTTCTACACTGCAGGGTTCTCTGCCAAGCATTACCGGGTACAAAGGGGGGCTGAAGGGGAATTACCCCCACTCCACACAGATTTTCGTTGTGCCCCTCCCAAAACTGTTCAGTCAATCAGAATTTTTTTTCCTTCTTTTACTTCAATTCTGATTGGCCATTTTGGTTGTATAAAGAATCCCCATAAAATATACAAAGCTGTAAGAGTTTTTTCTCCCATGAATGAGCAAGTTAAGTGTTGATGCCCAGCCAAAACCTGACCCTCAGCCAAAACCTGACCCTCAGCCAAAACCTGACCCTCAGCCAAAACCTGACCAGATTCAACTTGCACCAGGACACAATCTTCTCAAGACTCCTCCCATCAAGCTATAAAGGAAGTCAGTCTCTACAAAGATTACCCATTTTCGTTTAATAACTCATAAAACATTCTTCAAACAATAAAACAATTTTAATGTAGGTTTCTGTACAATGCTTGCTAAGCAGTTTTATTTAGATATAGAAAACATAATAGGAGTAGTGTTTAAAATGACAAAACTCCTTAAAATTTAATGGCAGGTACTCTGGAAAAAAATAACAGCATTCCATCCACAAATATTTTCAAGCAATAAATATGTATTTATAAATAGTGTAAATTTACATCAAGATTAGAAACAAAAAAAATAAAAAATCACAAATTAAAGTTTATTCCTTAGTCTATGTGCAACCCATTTTCTTTGTGACTTGGCTATTTCTTCAAGGAAACTCGGGGGAAATGATTCAAAATAACAATACAAGGAAACCAAAAGCTGTAAAAAAATTATATCACCTAACTTTTCACATTACTTTTTTTTTCTTTTTGAATTTTGTTGCCAGAACAGACTTAAAATTTCTACCTACGAAAAGACCAGCTAAGCTAGTACTCACTTAAAGGGGGAAATGCAAGAGATTCTAGATCATACCAGCCCATTAAAAAAAAGAAGAAAAAAAACAAAAGGATGTCAAGTCAGTAGTCTTTGTGATGTCGCCAGTTGTGACATTATATATACAAAACTTTTTTTTTTCCTTTTGTTTCTTTTTCTATGTAAGTACAGCTGAGGCAGCTGTAAACAGTCCTGGAGAAGGAGCAGCGGTCACTCGCAGCCCGTAGGTTGACACTCCGCACATGGCAGGTTGCATAGACACTCCGCTTTCAGCCAGCAGCCTTGTGGGATAGCTACAGAAACCAGACACAACTGGGTCACTTCCTGAATATCAGAAACAGTTCATTTACTTCCTGTCGACTGTCCACAGAACAATAACGCTAAACGTCAAGATGAAGATGAAGGCAAAGGAGGAGCCTGCGAAGAAAGTGGGTGACATGACAAAATTAGTATAACATTAGACTTCACATACATCATGCATCAAAAAGACGGACAGAAAAGTAACTTTTTTTTTTCTTACATGAAAAATGTTTACTTACTAATGTGAACTGGTCATAGACTTTCATCAGATTCTCCATTTTGTACTGTTCCAGCACCACAAAGTTCTCAAGGGTAGCACTGCCCTTCCGAGCACAATCCTGACAATGCACCACGTAGGTCTTGCAGGAGTTACTTTCACTTGTGACAAAGAGCAGGTTGAAGACCTCCACCTGGAAGACAAAGGTAGAGCATTTAAATGCTGTGTGATCAGGTGAAGGGAATACTCTGGGCCTCGCCCTCGCCGGACAAACGTCACTGACCTCACAGATGCTACAGTAGTGTGCTGGCTCCTCTCTAGTCCTCCCATGCCACACCATCTCCTTTCCTGCTGCCAACAGGGCCTCCTTTAACATCTGGCACTGCTTTAGGGTCCTCAACAAGCAGTACCTGCAGACACATGCAGGTGCGTCGCATAAGCAAGACGAACTGCCACAGCCTCAGATGGCTAGAGAAACAACTGAATGCCAGGCTAATTAAAATGTTACAGTGTAATTAAACGGTGATGGAACAAGGAATCGTTAAGGGGACCTCACTCAGATCATTCTTCCCTTGGGTCCAATTTACATTTTCTCTTACACATACAGTGCCTTTTCCAATAGGCCAGAAAAAAAATATTAAAAGGTAACAAAACTTAAAGCTAGTTTAATACATAAACATGAGACAAGAGTACACAAGATAGCAGCCTAATTCATTTACAGGTGTTGCTTAAAGCCTGATGAAATGCTGGACTTTACCTTCATGACCTGAGAGAATGAACCACTTAAGATCAAGTAATGAATGAATCTACATTTGACTCACTTTATCATCTCAAAGAGCTTTGGGTCAGAGACTTTGATGTTCCGGGCCATATTCCAGGACAGGTGAATCATGGGAACGATGGATTTTACACTTTGCAGCTTATTCCACTCATATCTCTCAACTGCAAGTTTATACTGGAATGCTGGAGGAAGACGGTGGGAGACAAGTTCAAATGCAGTCCAGTTCACACTCCAGGTAAAGGCTCAGACTAAGCAGCAACACACGTACACACACCTGTGAGTGGCCCAACATTCCAGGCAATATTATTACACCAGCCGATTGCCTGCACCCAGTGTACCGTGCCCATGTTGGTCCACACCATGTCCCCTGGACGCTGGATGAAGCGATACACTGGGACATTGGCTTCATAAAGGTCTTCCAGGTTGGGCCACCAGGAGCCCATGAGAAAATTTATGTTGTTCCTGCAGAAGGAGAAGACGCAAAGAAATAAAGAAAGAAGATAGTTACGAAGGCCAAATCCAGGAAAATAATTTATAGTACGGTAAGATGTGTATTAAATAAAGGGGTAATGTGTATTACAGATTATACTGAAAAATGGCATGGCTAAATACAAAATTAATATATTACAATGGATTTCGTAATTACAGGTGGTGATGCTATATATCAGACATGATCTGATAGAAACAAACGCATTGAGGAGGAGGATGGCTGCTGATTGGCAGAGCTCAATGACATGGAAGTCATGATGTTTTTATCAGACTTTTAAGTCAAGTTCCATACTGGCCATCAAAAATCCTATTGTTATTGTGTTAAGTTGTTCTCGTACTTTTCACAGAAATCATTCATGACGCCCCAGTAAGGCTCTGGTACGGCGAACCATTCACAATCTCCCGGTCCAATGTTGATGTTGACAGAACAGAAGTTGTTGTTTTCTTGGTGACCTAAGAATTCAGACAACGTCATTAGGGTGGAATTAATTTCCCTTAGTCTCTGATTACAAACGCACAAATATTCCAAAACAAAACCACAATTTACATTTGCATAAATACTGACTGACAACATACTGGAGTGATATCTTCCTGTATGTGGATGATCTCTCCCCAAGAACACAGGACACCTTCACTACGTCCGAAATATTAAACAGCCGGCCAGATGTCGGCCAAGATGACCAGATTGCTATTAACAGACGTTATTCCACATGTGACTCAGCAAGGGGATTTTTTAAGTCTGGTTGGTACAGCACCTGGGGTCCGGCTCCCAGGAACCTTCATGTACAGCTGGACGGTGTTCATTCCCAAGATTGTGTGACCCACGTGGCTTAGGAGGTTGCCCGCAGATACAACCCGCGCAAACGCTGGGAGCTTGCTCAGCTCGTGTAGCTGCAGCTTCCATCTGAGGGACAAGTGACAAGGAAACCCATCTCAAAGTGCAGAAGGACTCCCAAGAAGTTTGGTTTCCCCACAAGACACTGTGTCCTTTGAAGGTAAAGATAATGCACGAGGGATGCATAAAAGGTTCCACAAAAACCAAGTACTGAAGTCCCTTTGGGAAGGAGACACACTCACTTTTTGTCATCGGACAGATCTATGTTCGTCCCGAACTTGATGAGTTTAAACGGCCCTTTTCTTCTCCGGCTCACACTGGGAGCAAAGTCAAGAGAGCAGAAGTGAGACAGAAGCAGAGAGGACTTCAGAGATGAGTACTTACTGAATTTCTCCGAGGTACCCCTTACCTCTCAGAGGACATTGATTCTGAGTCCGAGTGGTCTCTCTGTCCTTTCTTTTCATTTTCCTCCTTCAAAAACATTCAGACATTTTTCCATCACAAAGTAACATATTCAGCTGTACTAACTAATTTAAAAGTCTAGGCAAATGCTTTCAATTCATGAAAGCCAGAAACTAAAATGTTGTGGAGTGTGAAGGACGGAGAGTGCTAAGGACACATCTAATGGACAGAATAAGACTAAAGAACAGCCAAGGACACAGCAGCTTTCAAGGGAAATCTTAACTCATTGGTCATACCCTTCAGTTGACAACTAGAAAATAACCAGTGGGTGTGCGATACATCTCACCAGAAACATTTAGAGCAACATAAACCTATATCCCAAGACTTGACACTGGTTTCCCCACCAGACAGTGGCCATCCACAGATACTGACCCGCAAGGATTCCTGGAAGGACGAAGCCTGGTACTGGGCATATTTGGCAATGGTGGTGTGTGAGCGACTGCTCTCGCAGCGCCACATCTTCCTGCTTCCAGTCACGTCCCAGTTCTCGTCAGTGGGCTGGAACAGCTGCGTACGCACCTCCACCATGTGCTCTGGGTTGGCCTCCACCAAAGTCTTGGTGGAGAATAGGCCCAGATCTGGCACAAACAGAATGGAAACGTGAGCTTCCAGAAAAGGTATACAAAGAAGCTACAAAGACACCCGAGAGCTGCATTTCAACCGTAGTTATTAAATGGTAATACAAATTTCAGCCTCACTACAATTTTAATGAAATACATGCTGCACAAATGTAAATATTCATGTACATATAAAAACACAATCCATGGAAAATAGTCAATAACACAACGTGTCCACATTTCAATCAGAATTAAATTACAAAAGAACATTCAGCAGGAAATTCTCCCAAATATCATTTGAGGAACAAATAAAAAATTTGAATTTAATTTAAAAATTGTTGTTACATTATTTATCATCAAGAAATTGCTTTTAAAGCCATTACTATTACACAGTAATTATTAGGTTAGTGTGGCTAATATTTAATAGAATAAAATTTCATATTGCATTGCACTTCTGAAAGCCTTGTTGGTCTTTGATCAAAATTAAACCACAGGTCGTGTGACTGCCAGAACCATAAAAACGGATATAAATGAGATTGCCATTAATTCTCAAGTGACCATGCTAAGGCAAACACTAGCAAACAAATATATTACAAAAAAGCAAGGAAGCAATTTGGGGCTTTTCCAGTTCAAACAAATATGCCAGATAGTAATAAGAAATGAGCAGAACGGAAGAAAGGGTAGCATATTGAACATACTGGTCTGACTACAAGTGTGATGACTCTCTGCACTTACAGGGGGCACTGTTGTCATGCATGATAATTTAATACACACAGTAGACCTCAGTCAAACAGTGGAATTGGCACTGAGCATTTCAGAAGACTCCCTCAGCACACAGACTCTGAAAACATTATGGAAGAGTTCCCCAGCTCAAGGATACCTCAGAACAACAACTGAAAGGCTCACCCAGCTTGAGGGCCCCCGCAAGGCCACGGATCACCGTGACTGGGTTCGATGGGTTTGTGCAGAACTGATGTAAAGGTGGAAAGAAGGCGTCACGCTTGTTCTCCAGCTGTGGGCATTTTACAAAGTCGAGTTAAAACCTGATCTAGTGAAAGCAATGGAAAACACTAGCAAACAAGCATACAACTCAACCATTTTCATATCCTAATACAACTGTACTTTTGTTAATTGAAGGTCGAAAAAAAAAAGCTGAACTTTTCGGTAATACAAAAAAGACAATTAAAAAGTGTTATACTCACATAAATACTAGGCGTGGGGGGGTTAAGTTTGTCCTTTGGCAGAGAGGGGAATGGTTGAGGCGGCAGCCGTGGCGGGGGGCATTTGTCTAATAAGATGCTGCAGTTTGACAGACCATTCTTGCCCAGGTTCCTATTATGGAGGAAAAGCAACTCTTCAGAACAAATGTGCCTGTGGGAAATGCAACAGATCTGTGCAAAAACCAGTTTTC
Source organism: Mormyrops attenuatus (assembly GCA_026777985.1). NCBI lineage: Eukaryota > Metazoa > Chordata > Actinopteri > Osteoglossiformes > Mormyridae > Mormyrops > Mormyrops attenuatus. Next base: position 15,935,111 of record JAODKC010000038.1, read on the forward strand.
TGCATTACCCCCCCCCCCCATCAGATTAAGCTGTGCTGCAAATTGAGGAGGAACAAGGGTTGTGATGCAAGCCGTTTTCTGAGTTTCTGGCAGATGATATTTACATCAACAGATGGCACAAGCAACAAAGGCCTGTTTAAAGCAGAGAAAACAAAGCTAATACCCGACAGAGTTAAAAACCAAGGAAGACTGCAAAAGAAGGGGAGATAACCACCAAACGTATCCTTGTGTAAAATTAATTTAAAACAAGCAGTAGATTCCCCATTTAAGCGGGCCGAACCAGCCTATGTGTAACTCCACCCAGGAGGTAAATGTTAAGTAATAATCAAAAAGAGGGCTTAACATTCAAACAGTGCTGCGTCAAGCTGAAGATGTTAAACACTTCAATACCTGATGAGTGCCATCAGTCGGAAAACATGGTCTGCCAAGTCATAGGGCTGCACAATATTGGAAAAATTTCAAATATCGTGATGTGATTTTTTTTGCAATACATGTTGCAATATTTATTAAACAAAAAAGGAGAATATGCCCATTAGTGTTGCGCGGGTCAGCTTTTTTTTTTTGACACCCGCCCCAAACCGACCTGTCAGGAGATCCAAACCGCCGCGCCCAACCCGCAAAAATACGCGTGGAAATTGACCCAAAACCCGACCCGACCCGAGGAAAAAAAATAAAACACCAGTGAGCCTGTATTGCCATGGAACCTACCAATGAAGTGTCATTTTGTGACACTGTAACCCATAGATGACATAGATTTGTGTTAGATTCGCACTGAAGATGACACAATTTTATGCAAGAGTAACTGTGTACCAAACAACAAAGAAACCGAAAGATCGATTTTTACGTCGTTATTTATTGAAGGGTTGCGGAAAATTGCACGAAAGACTCTCTCTCGCACACACACAAACACACACAAGCGCGCATGTAAGCAACACACACTAGTTGTCAAAACTAACATCTGATGTTTCTTAACTTTTCTCTGATTAAGTTAGCCATGTCTTCATCGGAGGTCTAGGAGAGGTTTTGGCGGTGTAAACTAAAGCTACCGATAGCTTTATTTCCTTTTATTTCCCATATTGTGATTGCGAGTGGAACTAGGAGATCCTCGTGGTAATTCGAACCCCGTTTACAACACGTTTTGATCGATAATGAAATGCGTTTTGTAACTTTTTGACCCGCCCGCACCGACGATATTTTAAAAATGTCTGCCCTAAAACCGCCCGCACCAGCGGGTCTCCTGCGGTTATCCGCGGGTCACGGGCCGACCCGCGCATCACTAATGCCCATAATAAACCATAACATCATCTACAATACATTCTGTCAAAGAAGTTGGTGATGTTGCCGCAACAACAGATCACTTGCTTTTGCAGAATATTCTCTGTGGAATCAAAAATATTTCCCCAAAGCGGAAGGTGAATGTCCTTCAGTGATCTTTTTGTGAGTTTTCCTACTCCTCACAAATTTTTGTTAAAATTCTCACAAACATGACCTGTTGTTTATGACTGAGTCCTACAGGAAGGTTGAAAATGACTCAGAGAGTGCATGCAAAGTAATCTTTTTACTGGTTTTTTTAACATAAAACCTTTTGGTTAAACAATGGGCCGCATATAGTAAGGTAGTAAGGATTATAAGGAGTTAGGAAAATTCCAACTGCTAGTGACGTCGTAGCATATGTTTGTGGTGACGCTGGTGTAAATAAACCAACTGCATAGATGCATAACACATACGTTTACAGTACAGTACATAATACTTGACAATGATAACAGACTTTAATGCATTTACTTTACTGTATTTTTTACCGTTAGAGTGTACTCTGTCCATTGATATATAAGTTTACTGTAGCCCTGGTGTGCATACCATCTAGGTCTGCGCAAGTTACACAACAATATTTTAGTACGATGAAAAATCCTTTAACGACTCATTTCTCGGAACATATCCCAGTCACTGTGTGATACATGATTGTACAAGAGAAACAGAACTGAAGTCTTTCCAGGTATTGCCCTTTCAAAAGTGTGTTAGTTTTACATGACAATCCACCATCAGAAGATAATATATGCCCCTTTACACTAAGAAAATAACTCGCCAAAATATAGTAGTACATATTAAAAACAGTACTTCGTAGCACCTAGGGCTAGGCGATTTGGCAATATTATCAGATAATCATATCAGACAATAATCCAGTGTTGATATCTGACAGCGACTGATTGGCATAGTGTATGTAAATGTCGGATATAATGGTGGTACGTGACTAGAGCTTACCGTAAGTCTGTGAACCGGTGCTTTAGACCGTTTTACATCTATGACATGTTTTTAAATCATAATTAAATTCGGCTTGCCGATCGATTATTTTCCACAGAAACTAAAAATCAATGAGTACCGCTAATCAGCAGCACAACCTCCCCCCAACCAGTAGGCAATTTTTAACGCTAACCATTTAACGGTTTTTCATGCTCTCACATACAGCTTTCGACTAAAAAAATTTAAGTGAAACCTTTGTGGAGCAGGCGTGTGTGTGTGGGTGGGTGTTGGATAATTCGATATTGTTCATCCCAATATTTTTCAATTAAAATATTGCATATTGCTGTCTTAGACATCACCCGGCCCTAGATAAGGCTAGTTTATGGAAAGAGGATGGCCAGGCCATGATTTTGTTTAATGGTCTTGCTTTAAAAAAAAATCAGGCTGCAGATGGATGCTCTGAAGTATCTGTGCCATATGGCCACCATTTATTCAAACATGCTGACACCAATAAATGGCATTCACTGAAAAGTAACAGAGTTGCATTTCAAACACAGAAGCCAGCCAAGACATGCACACACACAACAGCTTTTCATAGAAGGTGAGCAGAGCGCCCTGGCTAACCATAAAGTTGGGCCAGCAGCTGGTTCTCTCTACCATTCACAGAATGTGCAGAGAAACTGCAAAGACCTAATATAGTCATTATCGTGAGTTCGTAACAGCCAGGGCTAAAACAAAAATAATGCGGCAACAATGCATAGTGCTGTTGCAATGTGATCAAAAGCAGTTTGCACCATGCCTCTGGACAGCACTTTTCACAGCCTTTCATAATTTGTTACTGAAATCAGCAGGACGCAGACACAGGTCTGCATTCTGCTAGTGGTTCTCCTTAACCTACTTCAAAGATCTGTTAATTCCACAATTAAATGAACAAATAAAATTGAGGAATGGCTTATTCTCCTCATTATGCAATGATTATGGGAAAACAGTAGATCTTCAATGCAATACAAATGAAGTAGGAGCCTTATTACTATACTCATAAATCAGTTTTAGTCAGCCAAAAGTACAGGCTATTACAATACATTAAAAACCAACAAGGTCATTTTTTTCATTATTGAATTGGTTGATGGACGTGCAGTTAATATGTATTTACCATAATCAGTTTCTGTAAACTCGAACACAAGTCAAAAACGGGCGTTCGCTGTAAGCTACCTCCCTCCTCCCTCTTAAAATACACAAACAAGCTCATCTGAACAATAACCCAGGAAGAAAACATCTACTAGCAATGGACCTCAGAACAAGCCCGGTACCTCATCACTAATGTCCCAGCAGCCTCAGAAATACCAAGTGACAATGGCCATTAGGGCTGCATAATATTGGGGAAAAATATAACATCGTGATTTGAAATTTTTGTGATAAATATTGCAATATTAAACAAAAAAGTTGAAAATTTACTAAAAATAAATAATCTACCAACAGTTTGACAAATACTAGAGATGCGCAAATCCAGACCTATTACACAGATTGGGTATGGGCCATATGTGACCGATCCACGTCCGATACTTATTTTGTTTTTAGGCAGTTTGTAAAAAGATTCCTATTTCTTGTTAAATCGATTAGTACAATCAATCGCACGTTGGCTCTTTACATTTGAATGCATTTTTGCTGCATTCAAACTGAACGCTAATACTGCCTCTCGGTTTTTTGCCACTCACTCGGTGTGAGCACAGTGACTTCCTCCTGCTGTAGCGTCATGCGCATACTCTTTGCAGTACGATGAGTAACATCAAATTAAATGGTTATGACCTGGAAGTATTTTACACTTTTAACAACAACCAAGAGCACAACGATTTGCAATCTTTGTAAAAAACGTTGAGAAAGTTGAGAGGTGGAAGTATCATTTAGTGGAAAATCCCACTAAACAAAGCACACACAATTGTGGGAGACAATGTGAGTAATATGAGAAAAAGCAATGGATGACCTGGGAGTCGCTAGCCTGGGCTGTTTTGCGCAGTTGCTACAGCTTGCGGTACATGATGGTCTGCTATCGCAATGAAGTGCAAGTGACGCAGATGTCAGTGGGAGAATTTTATGTAAAGCCAAACTAAACCATGGGGGAATGACCAGGAATACATGGTGGGTGAATGAATGAGAAAAAAAAAATTATATATATATATATATATATGCGCATGCAAGTGACGTCACAGCAGGCGGAAGTGCCACCCAGAGAGTGCCAGAAAAACAGCATTAGCATTCAGCTTGAATGTCGCAAAAATCACATCTAAAATGGGAAAGAGCTATTGCGCAATTCATTGTACAAATAGATTCAACACGAAATAGGAGCGATCGTTTTAAAGACTGCCAAAAACTAAAATAAGTACTGGACATGGATCAGTCATGCATGGCCAATACCCGATCCATCAAGTACATCTGGATCTGTTGGCACGTCTCTAGTATTAATATTATTACCCTGCTTCTACTATTTTTTGGAAGAGAATAGTACACTTCAGTTTTATTTGCGGGTTTGTAACCTTTAACGAGTAAAAAAGAGAGGGCATGAGAAGCAAGGACTCATGCATTAGAACTCAGACAATGGACACTGGTTTTGGAAACATGGAACATTCTCTCTCTGATGGGGAATGAGCCTAACTTAGTGCTGTAGACAGAAAGGTATCAAATACTTCGACAACCTTTGGTCTTAAAGATTAGACCTCTTAATTGGGGAGAAGATAGAAGCTCCAGGCTGAGGATTAAGCAGCTGCAGTTTTTCCAGATGAAAAAGAGGGCAAAGCATGGATTGTCCATAACGAAGACCATGCTCAAAGACGCTCATGCACATAGTACCAGAACACAGCAGGTCAAATGTAAAGAACTGACTTCGTTATTGTGTCAGCTGACTGAGTTTTGGATACTTTGGAGAAAAGCAGATCAGTTATCTGATACTATCAACTGATATTCAACTTGAAAATGCTTGATTGCAAGATGAATCTAATTCACGCCTCTAGAAAAGTTTCTCCCGTGTGCTGAGTGAGGCCAGTGACATTGAGTTTTAAGGGACCATGTTTAAGGCATCAATCAATGCAATAGCAAAAAACTGAAAATGGGGTATCACAGGGACAGCCTGGATACTGGAAATGTCAGGACACTGCAAAATAGATCAGAACCACCCCATGGTTAAATCTCACATCCATGAAAAACAGAGCAGATTCCGGGCTGGTGGTGGAAGGTACCAATTCTGAATAGCAGACCAGCTCCACTACTTGGCACAAAGAAGTCACTCAGAGTGGGTGCTGTAATCAACCTCTCTCCTGTCTCTTCCAACATATTTCACAGGGCCAGACAAAAAGGAAGAGCACCTTTGTCACTGCACCTCCACATGTATTTGCGATGCTAAAAGCTATTTTATTCCACTGAAAATGCAATGCTTCATACCTGACCAAAAAAAGTAACGGATTAAGCTATTTCACCTGATTTTCCCCTGTGAGAATTTGATGTAGACTTTCATTTGCTTCAAATTGAACTTTGCAAACAAAAAAAAAAAAAAAAAAAAAAATCACCATCAGATGTTTATAAAGGAAGCGATACTAACAGGTCACTGGCTGCTCAGGACCTCAACATGTTTGCAGGTAGTAATTAGACCACATCAACCGCATTCCACCGAACCAGATAAATGATCTTTTGCATTCAAAGAAACAAAGTCTGTGCACACATTCCAAAATCCGAGCATTCTAAAACTATTTTAAAACTACTGCGCTTAGAATCTCTCTCATAGAAAGTCTGATGCTGCATGATTGGTGGGATGTGATGTCATGAAAAAGTCAAATTCTACAAGCATCCGCTAATTCCTACGCTATCCCAAAGAGCACAGAAGTATGTTATATGACAGAAAACAGCCATGTTTACAGATATGACAGCAAACAGATGATCTCGACCAGTAACTTGCCTCCCGATACCTGACAGCAACAACACATGCGCAGCTACAGGGTGATTATGACTACAACGTACCTGCATGCTCTTAGGACGTCAGAGGAGCTGGGGTAGATGGACACCGAGGACGAGGGCGCCAGCAAAGCGGCGGGCTTATGGTTAATCACTGCTGGATCTACTTTCATTGGGCTCTGGGAGTCCTCCGAACTTTTGCCATTCACCGTGGGTCCCATGCCCGCCAGGGGGCTGTTAAGGCTGGCAACACTGTTAGTGGTGGTTTGTTCCACAGACTTGGGGGAGGGGGTGGCTGTGGACATGGCCGAGCAGGGCGAAGAGGCCACAGAGTTCTCGTTATTGGCTCTCTCGCAGGACATGGCCACCCCGTTCTTCGCAGCTTTTCCCACGAACATGGCAGAGAGCTGAGGATTGTCTGAACTGAACATGCCCGGTGACTTGGCCTCGCCGGGGCTTGGGGCAGCATCAGCCGTGGCTTGCTGGGCATGGTTAGGGGGTCCCTGCGTGATGGCAGTGCTGTTTGGCGTCCCTGCCGAATGCTTGCCGTCATCAGGCCCCACTGCCACACTGGGTCCCGAGGGCCTGCTCTCTTTGGTTAAGATAATGCCTTGCTGTCCACCTGAGGTAGCAGTGGGAGGCAGGGGGGGCAGGTGATTGAGAGCAGCCCCCTGTGCTAATGAACTGCCAGGCATGGTGGAATGCCCGACCTGATTGAGAAAGCCAGCGCCAGCTGCCTGGGGATGCTGGGTAGTCCCAGTGGAAGAGAAAGTCTGTTCGCCATTGGGACCTGCCAAACGCGAACCTGGACCTTTTTGAAGCCCCTGAGTAGAAACGAAGTAGAAACACACCTTTAGCTCAGCGCCCCGTAATGATCCACTCGTGAGAACAGGGTCAGGGCAGACAATCAAGCCATTGACGATCAAGTAAACATTCTCTTGCTCATCCCCCCGCAACTTCCTGTCACATAATCGGGGGGCCAATTACTGTGCACTGAAATGAAGTTTGAGGGCGTCATGCTGGGCAAGAATCACCATGTTCCATAAAGAAATGTTTTGCATTTTTCGCCCAGTATTTAATCAGTTTTGCAAAGTACAGCACAATGTCCGATCACAGTAAAATCTACTCCAGTCCTTTGCAGCAAACACTTCATTATGCTGTAATACTATCACTATTCCATCCTACATACACAAGGGGATTTTTAAAATTTGCTTACCCGGTTCTCTGGGCTTTACCACTGCAATATCGCAACACTCAACGTCATCATTAAAAAGCCAGTGAATGTGACCCATTAATGACACCAAGCCTTTCCATTATTTGGGTAACTTTGCATCAAAATTTCAAGTAGCTGTGTGTTGTGACATGGTTTTAAGGAGATGGTGCATCTTTACATTTACATGAGTCAATATGTCTAAGGAGCAACAGAGAGGGGGGAATCATAGCCTGCCATGGTGGAATGATATCCTTTTTATGTCTGCATGTGAGGAGAGGGGGTCTGGGCATGTGTCTGAGAGATGGTCTGTGTCCTGGGGGGCTGCAGCTCAGGCAGGACACTGTACCAGTGATCAGAAGGCCACTGCTACAAATCCTTGCCCTTCAGCAAATCCCCAAATTGCTCCGGGGAATGGCTGACTGCTTTCTCAAAAAAGTGTCTCAAAATCACTTTAAATCAAAGTGTCTACTAAAAGATGGGCAGGCGGTGTCCCGTGGATTACAAGTCCAGGAGTTTCTATGTGTTTTGAGTGTGTATGTAAATGAGGGGGCGGGGCAAATCTGCCTACCTGAGTGGAGTTTATGTGTTGGCTTTTCCGCTGCTCCTCTGTGCTGCTGCTGCTGGTTGGGTTTGTGCAGTTATGAGGTAGTGTAGAGTTTTGCTGCAGGTAAGGCACATTTCCATTGCTTCCCGTTCCCGTTACGTGATTATTGCCTATTGAGACAGTATCCGCGTGAGCCTGCGCCAGAGCGGAGCTAGTGGGGAAAGGCCCGTTGGCCGAGGGTGGGGCAGTGCAGGGGAGCCGGACCACAGGCTGGGAAGCGGAGGTCGTCCGGGACAGAGCAGCATGGGGGTGCTGAGCGGAGGAGAGGGCATTCACTGGCAGTGGCGGGTTGGCAGCGGGCCCGTTATGAACAGCGGGTCGCACCTGTCCAGACGCATTTTGTTTTGTCTGTCGGAAAAAGGAAAGGAACCATATATCCATTTGAAATACAACTAGCCAAATTTATCAAGCACATTTAAACAGAACCGAAGTTGAACCAAAGTGATGCACAAACAGAAAAACAGTAAAACTACTTGGTTCTAATGCCTTTCCAGCAACTCCTTACCTGCTGCTGCTGCATGATTGCAAACTGGGCTTCCAGCTGCTCCAGCATCTGCAGCTGAACATGCTTCAGGTTGGTCCTATTGGCCCGCAACTGTTCCAGGAGCTGTGGCACCAATGGAGGGGGCAGTATATGAGTATCTGTGTGCCATGTGTGTTACCCATTGCCTGCTTAGTAGCACATACACACCTGGAGCTTCTGCGGGGTTAAGCCCCAGTCAGGGACTTGCCGTTGAACCGGATGGTTGGCCCAGGAATCTTGTGAACTCTGCATTTTGGATGGCAGGGGGTATGTATGACTAATCCATAAAGCAACAATGCGACAAAGTGTGGAGCTACATAAAAAAAAAAATCCATGGAGACCCAGGGCACAGTGACTCCACGGTACCTTTGCTGGGCTCAGTGTTCTCTTCCTCTTGGCCGGGCTACATTGCTCATCAGCCTGGTTTGATTGGCCCGTGTGCAGAGGTGCTGTCTGAGATGGAATATGGGGCTGCCCCAGAACCCCTTCGCTATTCTGATGAGGTTTACAGGCCTAGCATGAACAAACACCATAAGGAACAGCAATTAACTTCAGCCACCTACCAGCAAGTTCTGCTGCCAAAACTGCAGAACTAGATCCACATCATTATCCATTTTACAGCAAATTAATATAATTACAGCAAAACGAAGGCGATCATCAAATAGCATCTCTGCCGTTAATGAAAATATTCCATCAAAGGGTTTTCTAGTCATTTCATAAAACATAAAATTTGGTTTTTTTTTTTCTTTCAAAAAAGCGGCTTGTGTAATTTGTCATACATGACTGCTTCAGAGGTAAGATTTCCATCAATAACTTTTTGACCACCTATTGCTCTGTTCCTGGTGGTAAACACACCAAATCCAGCAAAACAAAGCCCTATTTTGCTTGGCTGGAATAAGAATGACTAGCCATTGGCTATTTAAGCATTTGTCCTGAGACCGACTGGATGTTTAAAAAAGGATCAACAAGTAAAAAAAAAAAGAGCACACGGCAATTCTATAACTTGGCACTTGGGCCTACGCTTCGCCATACTTAGATGCCTGTTTCACATTACTCACAAGAAACCGTTGCCCCCCACTTGTCACATTTCATTCCAAAAAGAAAACAAGCAAAATGGCAATTTAAATCCCTTGTGTACAAACTGCACAAACACAGAAATAGTCACCATTCAACCTAATCAGCTTATGTCAATGAAGCTACTGTCAGTCACCCATGCAGTCTCATTCTGATGACTAGCAGATTTTGGCATGTTGGGGAAATGAATGAGTATATTATTCAGACTGTTAATGGGTGCTATGGCTGTAGAAAGAAACAGAAGGGGCTAGCCCCGCAAAAAAAACACCTTTAAGAATGGGGAACGTGAAGGCTAGACTGTCCAGTTCGAAGAGTGCACACTGATCCCTCAGGGGTATGGCCATGTTACATTACATCACTACGACTTCCTTTGAGTGATACTCTGCTCAGCTAGCTGACTGCCTACCTGCATAAACACACATACACACCTCTAATACGGAACACTACTCAGGCACACAACCTAAACAGTACTGGAGCATAGGCTTCATGTATCAGAAAGGATACGTGACGATACAACAAACAAAGGCCACATTCACTAACCATTACAATCAGCGAGCATGTCCGTTGTTCATTACAATTTCTCTCTGCTTATAAAAGGAGACATGAGACAAGCGTGTGATTCCTGGGTTGCAAGAACGCTGGGACACCGGGGGACGCCTGCGAACGCAGCTGGCTCTCGCGGCCCAGCCTAGCGCTCCATTAATCCCCAGACAAGCAGGACTGCTGTAAGTGGTTAGCAAGGACGGCCCGCTGCGAGGTCTCTAACAGGACGGGGCTCTCTCGTCTCACCTGCTGGGCCGTGCTCAGGGCGCCCTGCCTGGATGTTAGCTCTGCTGGGATTGGTAAGCTCCATGCCTCCTCTATACTGGGAAGTATTTTACTGTTACTCTGCAGACTACTTTGTTGGAGGTTACACAACTGAGCCTAGGAAAAATCGTGTAAAAACACATTTAATACTTACTGATCTACTTCAGAGAAGTAAAAAATAAATAAAATCTGGTTTCTACTAGGTCTGCCAAGTTAGCAGACCTGTCAGTGTAACTATTTCAGACAAATATCACAAATTTAACTGTTAATATATTAAATTAATGAAACAAATCTATAAACAGTGGGGAAAAATGTTCTGGATGTTATGAAATTATGATTTACAATATTGGTGGAAATGTTCTCACTCATACAGACTTTAAGTGGCAAACACAAAAGATAGGTAAATAAGTAAATAAAAAAGTGAAGTGTCACTTTCTCAGCAGGTGAACACCCACAATGACCCAATCATCTCTCACTATTTCAAAGCACAGCACCCCCCACCCCCCCCCCCCCCCAAACAGCAACAGCAGCTCACGCCACACTGGCAGGGCGCCTGCCAAAATCCCCACACCCCAGCTAGAGACAAACATTTCTACCTGCAGGCATTTTATCCGGGCCATGAGAGCAGTGGCATTACTACAGGACTTGCTCCGCGTGGCGTTAATGTAACACTTGATGGCGTCCTGCGGTTGGCTGCACGACTCGTACAGGGTTCCCAGGTCCATCCAGGCAGCGGCATGGCCGTGGTCCAACTGCACCGCGCAGATGTAGGCCTGCAGGGCATCCATCGGCTGGTTCTGTTGCTGGTACAGCACGCTGCGGGGCAGAGCAGAAACGTGAGGCTCCGTCACCTTGTAGAACAGAGCAGGGAAGCTGGTGGCAGAGTGCAGGAGTAGGTCGAGAGAGGAGCTGAGGTGGCCAGGGTCTACAGGAAATTCCCCTTCCCTGCCTGGAGCCAGGTGATGCAGATTCTTGGGGCCCCAGAGATACCAGAGGTCCACCCCAGAGTCATTCTTGGCAATATGGCAACATCAGCCCTCAGGGAACATTTGCAGGTAGTTACCCACACACCCTTCACATGTTCCAATGAAACCAGCACACAAATGCTGTCATTTCTATGGTGGACGACAGGAGGCAAACGCCACCATGCCTGTGAATTCCTCACCCTATTGAGCACCATGTATCCGCACTGGCCTCCGACTTATCGATGGACTGTCTGTAGGAAACGAAGGCATCCTGAACTTTCCCAATACTTGAGTAGCACCTGTTGAAAAAAGATGCAAAAAAAATCAGACACGTGTCTGTACCTGTTCGTACAACATTCCAAAATCTCACAGCCACTCCATCATGCTTCTCTTTGCATCTGAGAAGAGCTTTGAATGAACTATAAAAGTTAAAAACTAATTTAAATTCAAAAACAGTGGTGTGCAACTTGTTTGAAAGCAAACATTCAAAACAGCTCCTGTTGCATGCTTACCGGCCAAGGAAGTACCAAGACTGTCCAGAATTAGGATCCACTTCCAAAGACTTCTGCAGACACTGAATAGCATAGCTGTCCTTACTGGCTTTGTCTCCTAGCTGATCTACAGTGTGATGCATCCAGCCTGATGGAGAGGAGCACACGAGGCAGAACACTCTTTACTCCTGCTTTAACTCAAGCAGGCCACTTCTGTATTTTAGATGATGTTAAATGGCCAGACATCCTTTCATAACAAGGATGAGTTATGGGGAAAACATATATGTCAGAACCCATAAAGATGGCAAACGGCTCATTTAAGTTAAGTGTTGAGCAAGGGGAGTGCCCCCCTCCCCACCAAGAAGCACCTTCAAAGACCCCAAGAGAGCCAATCCCACACACTCGCAAGCACAAACGAGACAGCGCTCCCCCCGACACCTGTAGCAAGCCCACCAGAAGGGGCTCACCATGGCAACTGGCAATTCCAAGCTAATGGAAATGGTTTTATGGCAGGCAAACATTCGGCAGTGGAAGGCTTTGAAAGGAGGAGATTTCAGGGGAGGGTTCAAAGCAGCTATTGCGGAAAAGAAGCCAGCGTTTGTCTGCACATTGCTGACTTCTGAATGCTGAGGGTTAGGGAACAGAGACGTGGAGAATCAAGGAAAATAATCCATGCTGCATCCGCACGATACACAAGTGTTTAGCAGTGACTAAAACCAGGATGATGCAAATAAACAAAAGGTCAGACTACTGTAGTGTTAACTAGTCACATAAATTACTCAAAAGCCAGTGATCAGTCTATGATCTGACTATAAATTACACTGCTGTGGGGAGCACCCCATTACAGACATCTCTCAAAAAATTTTCTAACCTGACAAATGAGCTTCGTAAACTGCAGCAAAAACACAAATCAGCCGTACTGCTGTGTAAATAATTAGAATATTCTTCCGTGTACTAAAGACAATTTTTTTTTTTATGTATAATTTCAAATGCACCGAGATATTATGGCAATCTTTCTTGAAATCAAGAATTCTTCATATCATGAAATC